>CAUIVZ010000003.1:13641603-14241603 GCA_961763995.1 Juglans cinerea
ACTAGTCTTACCTCGGGGTATGAGGTTTGATTTACCTCATTTTGATGGTACTGATCCATTAGCATGGGTGTTTAAAGCTACTCAGTTTTTTGACTTCCATCAAACTCCTTTGAAAGAAAGGTTGTTGATAGTAGGTTATCACATGGAAGGTCAAACTTTAATCTGGTATCAAGATGCCTTGGATGGGGGAATCTTTAGGTGTTGGGATACATTCATTAAAGCAGTAAATATTCGTTTTGGTCCCACTACTTATGATGATCCTATGGAGGCTTTAAATCGCCTCAAGCAGACCAATTCAGTGAACAATTATAAGGATCAATTTGGGCTTTTATCAAATAGGCTTAAAGGTCTATCCGAGAGGCACAAGTTGAGCATATTTTTGAGTGGGTTGAAAGATGAGATTAGGCTTCTAGTTAGAATGCTTGATCCTATTAATCTTAATGTTGCATTTGGATTAGCTAAGATCCAAGATGAATATGTCTTGGCTTCAAGGAAGTCCACCAAATTCATGAATCATAATTCTGATAAAGTACACTCTGAGGCACCTAGTGATCGTAGTCAGAGGTTTGTGGGATCAGTCAGGAGGGTGTTTTCTACACAGATGGATGAAAAAAGGAAAAAAGGCTTGTGTTACCATTGTGAAGAAAAATGGAATCCAACTCATGTTTGTAAAAAGCCTAAAGTGTATTTGATTCATGGGATGGACAAGAGGATTTTGTGCCTCCAGAATCTAGTGACCAAGAAGAAGTATTTCCAGAAAGTAGTGAAAAGAGTGATGGAGGGATGGAAATTTCAATACATGCATTGTCTGGGTGCATTAACAGTAACTCTATGAAATTGTTGGGGAGAATTGGTGATGCTTCTATTGAGATATTGGTAGATTCGGGATCTACTCATAACTTCCTCGACCCTCTTGTTGTCCAGGCAGCTAACTTGAAAGTTGAGACCAGTACAAAATTGCAGGGAGTTGCCGATGGAAATTCTCTTTTCAGTAGGGGTAAGTGTGTAGAGACACTCAAAATTCAAGGTTCCAAGTTTCTTATTCCTTTTCATGTCCTGGAATTAGGTGGATGTGATGTGGTTCTTGGAGTTCAGTGGCTTAGAACCTTGGGTCCCATTATTTGGGATTTTTCAACAATGTCAATGGCTTTTTCTATGGGGCAGTCTGAAATGAAACTGATTGGGGTAGTGGATGCTCAATTGAGGTTGTGCCAAGGGAAGGGCTGTTTCAAGTCTTCCTTAATTAACCAACAAGGGTGGTTTTTACAAGTGTTAGCATAGGAACCTGTTCAAGAAAAGAACTCTTGCTTGGAGGAAGTAGCTGCTGTTGTAGATGAGTTTGCAGATGTGTTTGCTGAGCCAGCTGGTTTGCCACCTAAGAGAAGTTTTGATCGTCAAATTCTCTTGCAAGATACTACTACTACTATATCAGTGAGGCCCTACAGGTATCCCCATTACCAGAAAACTGAAATAGAAAACATTGTGAAGGACTTGCTCAAATCCGGAGTAGTAAGGCCAAGTCAAAGCCCTTTTTCTTCACCTGTTCTCTTGGTAAAAAAAGCAGATGGATCATGGAGAATGTGCATTGATTACCGTGCACTTAACAAAGTGACTATCAAGGATAAATTTCCAATACCTGTCATTGATGAACTTCTTGATGAGTTGTTTGGAGCAAATATGTTTTCAAAACTGGATCATAGGTCTGGGTGCCACCAGATTCGAGTCAAGGAAAGGGACATTGAAAAAAAAGCTTTTCACACTCATGAGGGTCATTATGAGTTTTTAGTAATGCATTTTGGACTTACTAATGCTCCTGCAACTTTCCAAAGTTTAATGAATGACATATTTAAACATTTCCTAAGAAAGTTTGTTTTGGTGTTTTTTGATGATATTCTCGTGTATAGTTCTTCCTTGGCTGATCACTTGGAGCACTTAAAGACAGTGTTGGGAGTTTTAAGGCAGCATACTTTGTTTGCAAAGAGGTCTAAGTGTAAGTTTGACTTACAAGAAATTGATTACTTAGGCCACTTAATTTCTGCAAGAGGGGTGAGAGCAGATCCTTCGAAGTTGGCAGCTATGCTTGATTGGCCCATACCTGGTTCTTTAAAAGCTTTGAGAGGCTTTTTGGGTCTTACTGGGTATTATAGGAAGTTTATAAGGAACTATGACACTATTACAGCACCTTTAACAGACTTGCTTAAGAAGAATGGCTTCAATTGGTCAGAACCTGCAACTATGGCCTTCCAGAAATTAAAGGAGGCAGTGACTGAGTCTCCTGTTTTGAGGCTTCTTGATTTTTCAAAAGGCTTCACCATTGAATGTGATGCCTCAGGCATTGGTCTTGGAGTAGTCCTTATGCAAGAGGGACAACCTATTACTTTTTATAGCAAATGTTTGAAAGGAAAGGCATTACTATTGTCCACATATGAAAATGAGCTTTTAGCTTTTGTTTCTGCAGTCTCTAAGTGGAGACCTTATCTGTTAGGGCAATCTTTTAAGGCTAAAACAGATTAGCAAGCCCTTATACATCTCATTGAGCAAAGAATTGGTACTGTATTCCAACAGAAGTGGTTATCCAAGTTGCTGGGTTACAACTTCACCATCGAATACAAAAGAGGCAAGGAAAATGTAGTTGCTGATGGGTTGTCTAGAGAGTATGAAGAGGATTGTGCTGTGTTGGCTTTAATAACTTTTCCTACTCCTTTATGGATCCAAGAATTAAAAGATAGTTATAAATTATCCAAGGAGTTAGAAGAGATTGTAACAAAACTCAATTCTGGGCTGTTGGGTCCTAAGAATTACTGCTTGCAACAAGGTTTATTATTGAGAAAAGGGAGACTGGTACTGGTTCCTAATTCTCCATTCATGATGAAAATTCTTGATTATCTTCATAACAATCCTCAAGCTGGGCATGTGGGTTATAAGAAGACCCTACAGAAGGCTAGAAGAGAGTTTTATTGGCAAGGGATGAGGTCTGATATTCGAACTTTTGTAAGGGAATGTACTGTTTGTCAGACTACTAAACTTGAAACAGTGAAGCCTGCATGTCTTTTGCAGCCATTATCAATTCCTCATTCTCCTTGGTTGGATATAACCATGGATTTTGTTGAGGGCCTCCCTCATTCAAATGGGTTTTCTGTCATTCTGTCTGTGATTGATAAATTAACTAAGTTTGCTCATTTTTTTCCCTTATCTCATCCATTTATAGCTACTAGAGTGGCTCAGATTTTTTTCTTAGGGGTGTTCAAATTTCATGGAATGCCTAAATCTATTGTGTCTGACAGAGATCCATTGTTCATGAGTTCCTTTTGGAGGGAAATGTTTAAACTCCAAGGGGTCTTATTTCATTATAGCTCAGCCTATCATCCACAATCTGATGGGCAGACTGAGAACTTAAACAAGAATGTGGAAGGGTACTTGAGATGCTATGTTAGTGACAAACCCAAGGAGTGGAGTACTTGGTTGTCTATGGCAGAATGGTGCTACAATACAACACCTCATTCTTCAATTGGGCTCCCTTTGAAGCACTCTATGGGTATGCTCCTCCTAAGCTGTTGACTTATGTGCCTGGAACAACTTCTAATGCAGCTGTAGACCAGCAATTGAAATCCAGAGATGAGCTTTTATCCTTGTTGAAAGAAAATATCAAGAAAGCTCAGAATCAAATGAAGTTTTTTGCTGATGCCAAGAGAACTGAGAGGGAATTTCAGATTGGGGATTGGGTTTTCTTTAGGCTTCAACCCTATAGACAAAAGACAGTGGCTTTAAGGCACAATTTGAAGCTATCCCCGAGATTTTTTGGTCCATTCCAAGTGTTGGAAAGGATTGGTTCTGTGGCCTACAGACTGGATTTACCTACCTCATCTAGGATTCATCCTGTCTTCCATGTTTCTTGCCTTAAAAAGAAACTTGGACAGGGTGTTTCACCTTTGCCAGTCCTTCCTCCAGTTGATATCCAAGGGCGGGTATAACCTGAGCCTGAAGTAATCCTTGAGAGAAGGATGAAAAGAGTAGGTAATCAAGCTGCAACCGAGGTGTTGGTCAAGTGGGTTGGTGCCCCAATCGAAGACAGTTCTTGGGAAATTTTGTGGAAATGTTAGGCCCTTGTGGACAAGGTCCTTGAAGGGGAGGAGAATGTAAGGTGCAGAAGCGGGTATGGCATGGGAGTTGGTGTATGGCATGGCTGTTTGGCAGGGCTGTATGGCATGGAAGCTTGTGTAGAGAAATGAAGTTGACATCGAGAGGGAACAAATGAACGAAACAGTGCGTAGAAGTTGTTAACAGAAATAACAGAAGCACTTAAGTGAAATAGGGCGTATTGATGGTAACAAAATTAACTGTCTAGAAGTGCAGTCTGGCTCATTACGAAGACGTTTGGTTCCTCTTCTTAGTTCTATAAATAACATTGTAATAAGAAGTGAGGTATCGAAAGTTATCTCAGTAGAATTTCTTCAATTCTTGTAAGGAGGTTTAGGGTTCCTCGAAAACCCTTGGCAATGATCAATTCAAGTGGTTCTTGATTTGCAATCTGTTTGTGTGTGTGAGTAAGGTGACGAGATCAATCTTTTGAGTTCATTGTTTTGTTGGTTGGACCCTTACAGAGAGCAGCATTTTTCTAAGGACAGTGCTACTGGGATCAATATTTAACTGAAGGAAGTGTACGAATGAGTGCAATTGTACTTTTTTATTTTTAATAATTTTTTATACAGTTTTAAATATTTTTAAAAAATAAAAAAATATCAATTCACTAATATTCACTTCTTTAATCATTAAGTAAAGAAAAAATTAAAAATTAAAAAATTTAATCGGTCACTTTTATCGGTTCAATTAGTATTATCCTTTTTCTAATTAGGGCTAGTTTGGATAGTGAGATGATATGAGATGAGATGATTTTAAATGAGTTGAATAAAATATTGTTAGAATATTATTTTTTAATATTATTTTTATTTTGAGATTTAAAAAATATGAATTATTTATTATATTTTACATAAAAATTTAAAAAAATTATAATAATAAGATGAGATGAGAATATTTTTATATCTAAATGATGGATTAGGATCTCTATCATCTTACATGCCTATGGAATTCTGACGCAACGGATTTTATATTTATAATAAATTTTGTGTCACTGTCGTTGCCGGGCTACATTTCTGACATGAATATCTTATGATATCGATGAGGATGAAGATGCCGGATGCGTGTTTCGATTGAATGGCATCCTATCTGTTGAATATGTTATTAAGGTTTTTATTAAGAAAATATTTTATTTATTTATAGAAAAAATTTAAATTTAAATCTTAAAAATAAAAATTGATTAAAAAAAATTAAAAATTAAAATCTTAAAATTGAAAGTTAATCATTTATTAATTTTAATTGACGTAAATAAAGTGCTCAATATTAACTTAAAACTAGAATAAGTCATTTTATAACAATCTTTATCTAATTTAGAATTTTTATTATTTTATTATTTTATTATTTTTTATAACCATCCAATTTTAACGCCAGAGAATTTTTTACGTCCTAATTTGGTGAATCAAAACTATGGAAAGCTTCAAAAGATTTGCGACATTTCCAAATACGAAACTAAGACAAGACGTGTCACCGAAAGGAGCAAGAGATCGGCTAAGGCATGAAGGTGGCCACAATTACAAAACCAGTGAAAATTTTGTGGGGTCGTTTGGAGAAATCCATGACAACTTCCACCATGTTCTCCTACTGCTACTCATCGACGATCAAACCCGCTTCTCACTCCTCGGTTTTCCAACCATCCCTCCGCTCTATCAGCTCTTCGTCCTTTCATCTCCGACCCAAATCTCGGAACTTCATATCCCTAAATGAATCTTCTTCGTTCCCCGGAAATTCAATCTCCATTAAGACACGAAATCTCTGCGTCGTTTCCGCCTCTAAATCGGACAATGGATCGCAAGAATCTTCCTTTCAGGTGGGATCGAGTTTTCTCTCTCTGTTTAATTATGCTCTTTGGTTGAATTTATGTGCGCTTTGCTATTGTCCTGTTGCATCATTGCCAATTAGCGACAACCCAGATTACTACTTTTTATGATGCCTTTTGCCTGTCGGTTTAAATAGGCTGTAGTTTACTCCGTTATGTCCATCTTATTCTTCCAGTTCGACTTCGATATTTGTTTGTTGCAGGGAGCTGAGTCATTTTTTAGGAGCGTGCTGGAAAGCATGGAAAAGGTGTACTTAAACAGAAACCCCACAGCAAAACAAATATTAGAGCTTGTTCAATCTGTCGACAGCAACCAAATTTGCTATGATCATTTGGCATTTAGAACATTCGGGGTATTCTTGGTTTTTAATTTTGCGTATTGTATCAGTCATTTATAAGGCTTTTCTATCACCGATATGAGATTTTGTGAGTGACATCTTTGTCTTCACTGGCATAAAAATACCTATGTTTAAATAAGTAACTTTACTTATGGTGCACACGGGCAAATACATGCACAATGCACACATAATTAGTAATTACTGAACTCGAGTCACAGGCTTAATTTTGTATCTTGTGCTATGATATATAAGTGTACCTTTTCTTTTGGAACATGCTAGGTGAACGGTTATGGTATTGACTCGATGGCTAAGTTTTTCCTTGATTTTGGCTATGAGCCACGGGACGAGTTGAGGTTTCCTGCAAAGAAATTGAAAGCGCTGTGGTTTTCTCCTCCCAGTGTTCCTCTTCCTGATGGTGGTAGTGGCACCAATGGGCCTTTGCCAAGAATTTTTATATCAGAGCTTCTTGTAGATCAGATGAGTACGCAAACTCAGGTGTGTCCCAAGGACCATTCTTGACAAAGAAAATCTCAATTTTGCACCTTGGCTCCGAGCAATTAGGCAATGATTCCTCTAAATAGTGTATTTCTTTTTTGACTGAAAGCTCGATCTCCAAGCAAATGATACTTGTGTTGATTTTGTTTTGTTTTTGTTCAATCTCATTTATTGTCATGCCGGGTGTTTCTGAGTCATACTCTTTCACAATCATGTTGATGCTTGATGTCCATTAGGAGAACATGACAAAAGAGCCAGCTGGTTGAATACAAGAATAAACCAGTATTTCGTAATCTCTATTTAGATCAATATTTTAGATGAGAACTAATCCTGCACTTGATATCAGATTTGGCTTTCCAGCATCTAACTATAGAATGGACCTGAAACTCCAATAATAATTGCTGCAACAGTTCTTATTTTAGTTGACATTGTTGTTCTAACATTTAGTTCTGGATTCAGGAAATAATTAGGAAATACACTGATATATCCAGTTGTGGAAATGAACATGCAGCTCTTGCAAGTGCTCTGGGATCTCTAACTTGGGAAAACCCTCTGTTTTCCGAGTTCCAACAATTGGCAAGGTACTTTTTTCTGTGTTTGCAGCACTGTTTTTACAAATGAGTATTTTACCTAGTTAGATAGGATTATCACATAACTAGATCAAAATCTAGAGGCATCATTTTCTTGGGTAGGACCGTGTTACTTCAAAGTGCTAAAACATAGTTGATATATTTAGGATCTTAATTTCCATTTTGAAATGCTTCTGTTTGGTTTCTGGAAACTTAGGGAAAGTGAATATGCTGCTTGGACCCTTGTCAACGGGTATGCACTGAACCATGCTACTATTTCCACTCATCAGCTCAAATTTCACTTGAGAAATATAAAAAACCTCAATCGGTTTATTGAAGACAATGGGTTCAAGTTAAATTCTGAAGGGGGAGTTCTGAAAGGTTTGTCATGTAATCTCTAACCTTATTTCCTTTTTCCTTTTGAAGTTCCTTATTTTACTTCGGAACAAGGTTTGTACAGTCATGTGCTAGTCCTTAAAATAGATAATTACATGCTGTTATTTATGCTCATGAATCTTCTCCCCGGTTTATGTAAATCAAAAATTAATTAGCACAAAAAATTACACAAAAAATATGCTGGTATAACTGTAAAATATGTTGGAATTTGATTGATGTCAAATGCGAGTAAGAGTTTCCCCCCGGATCAAACTGCGATTTAAGTGGGAGGCCATGGCGGTGAATTGTTATGCTAGTCTCCTTGGGGGTTTAGGTTCCATGGGTGAGTCCTAAGGCCTCTGCCGTGGGGTGGTTCCCCGTCATAAAAAAAAAAAAAAAAAAAAAGTGAGTAAGGCTGCGTTTGGATGTTAAGCTGAGCTCAGCTCTTTATAAATAATAGTGAGTTGAGTAGTGGCGAGAGTTATGTGAGGCTCATCTAAACTGAGTTTAAAGTGTGTTTGGATGTTAAGATGAGTTTAATACTTTTTATGGGAAGTTGAAAAAGGTTGTGGGTTCCACGTATAAAGATGTGTTAAGTTGAAAAAGGTTGTGGGTCCCATGTGTAATTTTGAGTTGAGTTGAGTTTAGTAATTTGAGAGTTGGGTGTTTGGATGTTAGACTCAGCTTAAAATTAGACTGAATCTTGCAACCAAACGCAGCCTAAAAGTTTGAAATTTGTCATACATAGTCAGAGCTAATCTCTGTCAATATAATTGAGCTATGATTGTACTGTTCTCACATAACCGTATTTAACGTTTCAAGGTTGTAGATGATGAATATTGATTTCTTCTTCTTTGCTGCTGATAGTGAGCCCCGATGGCCTTCTGCTGCAAAGTTCTACGGTAGCAGATTCGGTTTCTTTCCAGTTTTCTGATGGTATCACTGAATTAGTTCCCTGTTCATACATTGAGTTTGCGGAACGCCTGGTACTGCCTCAATATAAAAATATACCTGAAAAAGAGGTAACCAACCCTTGCTTTCTTTTCGAAAATCATCTTCTTGCTTCAAATTTGATTTTCTGAGATTGATAGCAGAATTCTGAGTATGTATGATCAATTATTTTCGTAGGTGCTGAATATTCAGTCCAAATGTTTCTTTTCAAAAGTACATTCACTCCAAATGTTTGACTACAGAAAACCCTCTTACTCATGAATACTGACATATCTGTTAAGTAATCATGATGCATCTGCTTCATCACTTTCTACATGAAGGTCCATTTTTTTTTTCGGCGCACGTGTACCAAACACTTATATTATCAATTTGGATAGGTTAAAGAGTTCCACAGGCGAGATGGATTTGAGGTTGGAAATGCTGACAAGATCTTTGAAAGCACATCCAAGGAGCAGCTGACCAGGAGGGCTGCATGATACGAAACCGAGTCTTTAGGGGAATAAGAAGGGTTTGGCACATCTGGATGGAGTTTCCAATAAAAGTGGTCTCCAAGTCTGAGATGTTAATATACACGTATACTTACAACAATTGAAAAGGGCTGAAGCATGTACCTTAATTGCTTCAAATGTAAAAAAGGCAAAACTTGACAATGCTTACGATTCCCTTAAAGCTTGGCCGTATGTCTGATTCAGAACAGATTATTACTCGTAGGCTTCAACCTCAGTATTGTGGCAAATAAACGAGGTTGCAAATTAATATTTTCTTGATAATTTGGATTGATAAGGTGTAATTTCTCTTGCTTTTTTCAACTGTTATTTCCCCCGGTTCATGATGAGTGGAAAAAGTAAAGGAGCAGGAACAATCTGAACTGTGGACGATACAGATACTTTTGAATGTCCATCTGCTGAGGAGTGAGGACGCTGTATCTTTGTTCTCTTTTTCTTTCATACTCAACCGGACCGATCAACTAATGACATCAAGAAGTTCCACGTTTAAACCATTTTTAAGTATGACTTCATGTTTAAATTTTATATAATAATGACTTGCAACACTATTTTATAAAAATATCTCCACTTAGAACAGAACGGTAGAATAGTTATAGAAGAGTAATGCTACAAGCAGTCGTAGAGTGTTTAAATGTCATGCAATTGTTTTGAAATAGAATAAGATATACTATTAAAAAATTAATTTTTTCATTTAAATTTCATATTAATTCATTTTTTTTAAAATGATTACGTGAGTAGTATACGCTCACTGCAATTATCATTTCTCGTTATAGAAATAGTTGTGACTTCAGCATTTAAATAAGCCGTGTTAGTTTGTGACAGGATAACAGGCTACCTTTCAGGGTTATAAATCCAAAAGACAACATTATCTGATAGCACTGTCTCTAGTCCTCCCAAAACATTAGGAACATAAAATACGGCAGACAACTTATATTATTTGTAAAAGTTGAGATGAAAAGAAGAGGAAGAAAAAAACGAAAGAAAAAAGAAAGGGGGCAGGAGGTGATACACTTTGATATTTCCAAACAAACTGGAGAAATACATTGGTTGGCATACACATTTTCCTCTATAAAGCTTCACCTGCCCTCACATTCTCCCCAACTGGTACGTCACCACTCTAAACACAACATAAAGCAAACATGTTTCTTCGTTGCTTTTCAGTTCTCTAAGAACAAATGCTTTAAAAGAAGATAGATCTATACCAAGAAAGTGGGGGGGGGGGGAAGAAACGAATGATGCCGGGGGGTTGGAGGGGAAAAGAGACAGCAGATAAATTATCACAGCAAATCCTATGGTTTACCAATGGGTTTTGGCGATTGGTGAGGATACTGATGGTGATATGGAGAAGCATGGGAACCGTTCATGGAAAGGCTCCTCTGCTGCTGCCCATTCCTTGAAAAGGATCCTCCCTGTGTTCGGGTGCCATTTCTAGCATTTGGGGATCCAATGCGGTCAGCTTGCATAGTCTGGAAATAATATGATGAGCTTGCCATGTCCTTGAGGTTTGGCAGAGGTTTCAAGGCTTCAACAACTTCACTCATTAGGGGTCTGACTTTTGGATCCCGACTAAGGCAGTGGGCAGCTAGTTGTGCGGCTTTTTGGGCTCCTTTAATTGAGAAGTGACCTTCAAGCCGGGGATCTATCAACCGGTAGAATCTTCTTCTCTCCCCTAGATATGGCCGAGCCCATTCCACAAGATTATGTTCTCCATTTGGTCGGTTTTTGTCCATGGATCTTCTTCCAGTCAGCATTTCAAGTAAAACCACACCAAAGCTGTACACATCACTCCTTGAAGTAAGATGTCCTACAACAGAAACACGGGTAAGAATTGGCTGCATCTCAGAATTTTAGCATGCAGCCAATAAAGAACAATAACGCACAAAATAATGGAAGTCTTGACTTCCACCGGACAACAAAAGTGAAAATGAAGGACCATAGGGACCAGAAAAACATCTTATCTTCTTAGACCAAAACTCAAGATACCTTTGCTCAATCATTATGGTCCTGAGCCCTATATCTGACTTAATAAGGCCCTAGAGGCATACCGCCTCTGGGTCAACCAAAAATAGCTAAAACCAAGAGATAACACAGAACCAGAAGCAACATATTCAAGGCCAAGTTTGATTATTATCCATGCAAGAGATTAACACAATAAGAAATTGGTTTTTGAACATTTCATCTCTTACGGTCTATTATTGAGGAAATCAAATTTAAGGCTATTCACACAGCCTCAGATGCAAAGAGCATTAGAACAGCAGCGTTACTTAATATGAACTGCATAGTATACAGAGGGCAGATCATAAGCCATACAACTCATTCATCAGGACGATCAATAACTTGTCAAAAATTCATCATGAGTGTGAATGATGCATTATATATGCACCTAGAGTAAAGGGGGAGGGCATGAGAAGAAAGTTTTTTCTTTTCGAGGGTGGGGAATTTGCTCAGATGAAAACTTACCTGTCATGACATATTCTGGGGCTGCGTAACCATAGGTTCCCATCACACGGGTAGAAACATGGGTTTTGTCTCCCTCAGGACCATCTTTGGCAAGTCCAAAATCAGATAGCTTCGCATTGTAGTCCTGAAATAGCATGTTATTAGAATGATGAATCCCAATGGTGAAATTGTTAGGATGCCTTAATTTTAGGTACATACTGCATCTAAAAGGATGTTGGAGGTTTTAAAATCACGATATATAACAGGCCTTTCTGCTTCCGCATGAAGAAAAGCAAGACCCTTCGCAGCACCTAGTGCAATTTTCATTCTAATGGACCATGGGAGAGGCAAGGACCCTGCATATAAAACAAGTGATACAAGAGAACATCAAACAAGGATGCAAACTAAAGGTAGAGTATTATCACAAAGCAGCAACTGTTGATAAGTCTAAACTCGGCCACATTACAGTTATTTAAGACATTGCACGTTCCATAGAGCAGATACAAGACTCACAATACCAAAACACTAAAAATAGTAAGCATGATGCAGATATGTTCTGGAAAAAAATCATGATGCAGATATACAGCAGAATATTAAGATATAGCTTGTGGAAAAACCATTTGACATATAAACTATGCTGAAGTGCACTATATTCCTTGCAACTTTGTTTCTTTTTGTTTCAAGTCAGCCAAATATAATTCCCAAGATTCTTGAAATTGCTTATCCGAAGTTGTTCTCCTCTCTTAAAGTCTCAAGATTGTTCTCTCAAGATTGTTCCTTGATGATAGAGATATTTAACCATAAGAATTACTACCCCAAGGGAAGCTTTATCTCCACACTACCATCTGCAGAATGTTAGAGAAGAAGCTTCCTATTCTAACCACAAAACTCATTTCAAAGCTTCCTGATTGAGAATCTGAATAACTCAGTGCCACACTAATATTTCCATGAAAGTTTTCTAGAGAGGGTCAAAGAATTCTCAAATTTTCTTGCAGACATTAAGGTCAAGAGTGCAACGTGGAACTGTTTCAACCAGAAGTTTTTTTTTATTGGCACCGGGTGTTTGGGAACAGTGTCCTGACTAATCTCAGGGGTGCACAGGCCCTCAGTAAGGAGTTTCCCGCAAGTGCACCTTGGGTAATTCAAGGGAAAAATCCCCCAGTCTGATGGCCCTTAGGAATTGTTTGACCCTAAGAGGATTCGAACCTTAAACTTGGAGGGAGCATACCACCAAGACCAATGCCTTTACCACTTGAGCCAACCCCTAGGGGTTCCGTTTCAACCCGAAGTTAGTGCTACATATCCATTAGAAGTGGCTGCTACTTATATAGAAAAGAGTTACCTTCTAAATGATATTACCAAAAGCTAGAGGTACATTTTTTTTTTGTTCTGTTTGCTACCTTTTTTTTGGTTTGCTACTTATGACCTTCCATCTAACAGAAACCATCACATTCACGATCTATTGAGAAATAAATATAACTCCCTGTTGGAATGAAAGATTTAATTTTATGTGAACATTAAAAAATTTAGTGCTCACGTTTTTGTTATTGTAGACAAAGCAGTCTCCCTTTTAATGGAACAAAACATTTCATAATCCTGCATAAATAGAATCACACAAAAAGAAAAAAGCTTTGAAACCCACCCATAAGTATATGGAAAGATCCTTGACTCAAAAACTCCTAAAGGATGCAAAACTTGTGATATAAAAATGAAAGAGGGAAGAGAAAAGGACAATGAAGTATCAAAAAGGAAGTCACATACTATTTATCAAAAAAGGAAGTCACATACTTCTAAATAGATGGTTTTCCAAGCTCCCTCGAGGCATGAATTCATACACTAGCAACCTTTGGTCATCTTCAATGCAATAACCAACAAGTTTGACCAGGTTAGGATGAACAAGATCACCGAGAAAATTTACTTCAGCCTGTAATGCAAGAATTAAAAAAAAAAAAGAAATAAGAGCCAAATACATTGAATAAGAAATCCAAAAGTTCCAACAAAAAAAGAGGAAAGAGAAAATTGTAGCTCAAATTTCATCAAGGAAAAGAAATTAGCAAAGTTACAAACCAGCCATTCTTTATGACCCTGAAGCCCATCATGGTTGAGGGTTTTAACAGCAACGGTAAGCCCAGTACCAGGTTTCACAGGAGCAGTTCCATTTTCTTCAATCCACCCCTTGAACACACAACCAAAACCACCTTCACCAAGAAGACTCTCAGGTCTAAAATTTCTTGTTGCCAACTTGAGATCATTAAATGAGAATTTCCGCAGACGAGTAGCAACTTTAAGCTCCTCTTCAAGTTTGGAAGTGGATGAATTACTTTCTGCATTGCTTGTGGTAGAGGAAGAAACCATTGGAGCTGCCGGTTGGTCTCTGCTTGTATCATTCGTTGATTTACTTTCAGCTGACCAAGAAAAAGAACCAACATATAAGTGTATAAACTAACATAAAAGAATAAACTGGGAAGGCAGGCATCAATCATTTCATTACATTGTACTATTGTGCCACTCAGATTTAAGCAAACATATAGTCTACAATTAATAATAATTCTTGATAAAAGCACATTTTTATTATGAGTAATCGAATATTTTATTGAAGAACACAAATCGCACAGCCCAAATACACCAGATGCATACAAGAGAAACAACAAAATAGAAATAGGAAAAGGTAACAAGAAAACAATGAGAACTTAGTCCATTAACATCTATAGTGGCTACTGGCTACCCAAATAAAAAGTACCGAACAAATCAGTTTTAAATTCTTTCATCATTTTCTCACGGTCCTCAAAGCTTCTATCATTCTTTTCCCTTCAAATACACCACACTCAACAGATAGGGACCATCTTCCACACTACAGCAATTTATGTGTTGCCACATAACCCTCTCTTGTTTGCAAATAGATCTACGATCCTTCCCGGTATAACTCAAACCAACCAAACTCTACCAAAGAAATCATTCCACAAGGCTCTAGTAGACTCGCAATGGAGTAAAAGGCAGTCTAAAGATTCCCCACTCTTCTTACATATACAGCACCAATCTGTTATAGTAGTCTTTCCTTAGGTTATCCATGGTAAGGATCTTCCCTCAGGAGGCTGTCCAATTAAAATACCTGCTCTTTGAGTGCCTAAGTCCGCCATATGCTCTTCCAAGAAAATGATACAATCATAAGGCATAAGTACCTAATAGAAAGAATAAACAATGGGATCCAAAGGTCTTGTCTACACCTCCACAACATAATCAAGTAGAGTACAAGAGATTGGAAATTTCTGTAAAGGCATCAACTTTCCAATCACGTGCCACTTTAGAAAAACTAACATTGGATAAACCAATAGGTCAGCCATTGAAACCTCATGCACATGCATAATATGATGCATCTCTAGGAAAGCTTCATTGAGGGCTTTGTCTCCACACTATAAGTCATGCCAAAACTAATCTTTGAGCCAGCACCCACCTTCGTGATACAACTACATGCATGACAAATCAATCAAATAATAAGAGGCACTAGTATGTGAGAGAGTCTGACAAGATAAAAAGGTGTCCAAAAGAAAATCCTAATGAACAAAATAAAAAATATGAACCACAGTGAAACAAACTTAGATGCTATTGAACACGACAGGAGGGATGAGGGAGAGTGAGAGATTTGTGGATAACAAACCAAAAGGTGATTAGAATAAAGAAAAAAGTACGACTATCCAAAAGAATCACTTAGCCCAGACTTCTACCCCACTTAATTTGGCAATAAATCTCTACCCCCTCTTCCAAACTAGGTGTTTCATCTTGCATTCGTCTTGTGTACTTGGGCATTTGCCTAGTTCTATCTATAAAATTTTACTTATGAAAAAATAAATTGGCAATAATTGCTTCAAGTAAACTCTACTTGACCACGAATCTTATTACATTTTTTTTTATAAGTAGCACGAATCTTATTACTTTATACAGTCTAGACACGAAAAACGTTGGCTTCCCTCTCCTGGGAATTGTGTGGAGGCCTAGATAGCTCTGCTCTCACATTTTAGTGACAGGCTCTGGCAGATTAGAGTTTCTTTCAGGATTGAGTATCTCTGGTTTAAGGTTTGCTTTCTGCTTCAGATGAAATGCAGCTCTCATTAGTTTCTGCTATGAGATAATCTACCCACTTTTCCCCCACCACGTCGTCAAACAAACACAAAGCAGAATTTGACCATTGCCCCCAAGACCAAAAACTACCATAACCATTCCAGATATGCTTTCAACATATTTCTTGGAGACTCAAGCTTTCTTTAACTGTAATCTCCTCACTCCTAACCAAAAAAAGGAATGAGGGAGAGGGAGAAAAAAAAAATCATATCGTCCCATAAAAAGCAAAGCTAGATTGACCTTGACCTTCGTTTTGAATTTTGATGCAGCAATGTTAGTAGCACCCCAATCACAGTCAACACGTCGCGAGTGTTTTCTAGTTATAATCCGAAAATTAATTAACAAAATATTCTGGGCCAAACTAGTCTCAATTACAACAATAATTACATCAGCAAATGCACCAGTTAGTTAATTGGCTTAATCTACAAGACATGCTAAAATAGAGGATTCCTACAAAACAACATACCCAAGTGAAACCAAACATAAGTGGAAGTGTGAAACCGGAAACATATGACTACTAAAGAACTAGATGAACTTAGTAACCAAAATAAGTTTCGAAGAAAATAGAAGTTACCATAATTAGCAGTGGTCCCACTGCTTGAGCTATCGACTTTGGATCTTGAAGAAATGCAGCTCCCAAGGAACCTCAGCCTAACCCAACACCCAATCTCCTCCTCTCCCATTTCTTCCACCTCCTTCTTTTTCTTCTTCCCACCCTTCGATTTGCCCACCTCCCAACTCTCCACCTTTCCATTCTCACCACCCAATCCCATCTCTCACTAACCCTAAACACTCAAGCCACACATAACATCAGAACACCCCAAATCCCAAAACGCCGACCGATACCCACCTCCCCCAACATCACCACCACCACTAGTAAGCCTTTCTTTACCAACAAACCCTGAAACAAAATTTCCACGTAGTACAAAAAAACTATTCGCAACCTTTCCTCGAAACCGAGAGATTATACAAACCCAGATTAGAAAAGAGCTAGATCACAGGGAGTATATAAAATTTTGAAGAAATCCTTTGGAACCCGAAACTAATCAGCTTGTGCAAACTGCTGGGGTTGAAAAAGGTAGTGCTACCTTTAAAACGGAGAAGAAACAAATCTCAGTGGCACCCAGAAATGTCTGCTCAAAGATACAGAAATCTCAAAGAGGGCTCTTACAAGCTGACCAGTTTAAAGCTGAAAAGAAAAGAAATTTGGAAAATATCAGATATATACTCTGAATTTATCGACTCTCTCTCTCTCTCTCTCTCTCTGGTGTCTTTTCTTTTTCTTTTGTTTTTGTTTTTTTTTTTAAATCGAATCGAAGACCAGAAAAAAGCAAAATCGAATGACGAGAGAAAGAGGGGCAGAGGGGTTTAGCTACCCGGAGTGCCCGTAGGAAACACATCCCCTGGGAATGGGTATGCGTTGGAGAAATGGGCGGGCATTTCGGGCAGAGAGAGAAGTGGACAATACGGGCATGAGAGAGAAGAGAAAGTAAGGGTCCCACCTTTGTGGTGACGTGTCTGCCATCTATGGGTGGACACAAAAGCAAACTAGCGCGTCGGATTGATCTCATCAAGTCTTCAGTGCCATCCAATTCATTCACCTCCCTTAATTTTTTTTTTTCCTTTTAAAAAATATCCTTTTAAATGAGATTTTTACATTCGAGAAATTCTATTTACAGTCCCCACTTGGGGACTGCATATGTAGGCTCCTTATTAAATGAGAAAAAACATCATTTTAAGGGGATAGTTTTGTAATTTAAAAAAAAATTTAAAGATAAAATTGCATAGGCTTACATTGCAGTCCTCAAATAGGGACTGTATCTAGCATTGTTCTTTTCAAAATATTTGTTGGCAATAATATTTTTTCCATTAATTTTGAGCAAATAAATATTTTAAGCAATAATAAGGGTAATTTAGTTTAATTTTAAATTGAATATAACATCTAAGTATTTAACTCTCAAATTATTAAATTCATTTCAACTCAAAATCTTTTTACACGTAGACACCATAACATTTTTCAACTCAGCACCTCTTTACACGCGGGATCCACAATTTTTTTAACTTTATATAAATATATCTAAATTCATTTTAACATTTAAATATATCTAAACTTATTTTAGGTGGATTCCATAAAACTCACTCTACTATCTCAACTCATTATTATTCATAAAGAATTCAACTCATCTGAATATCTAAAGAGTTAAAGTAGTACTTATAAAAGAAAATAATTAAAAGAATTCATTTAATCCTTAAAATATTTATCGTTATTTATGATTCTCGTATATTTTAAATATTTGTTCATTCAAATAAACAATAATAATATTTAAAATAAGTAAATAAAATAAGAGCAGATTACAATTATTATAATTTCGGAAATTAGATTACAATTTTAATCAGAAACTGATGCGCCAAAGAAACAAACCCCAAACCAGCAAAATGAAGTGCAGAAGTTGCCAGACTAGTAACTAATTTTTTTGGAAGGATTTAACTTACTTTCAGAGCTGACTAATTTGTCTATATTTTTTTTCCCTGAGAGTGACTAATCTGTCTGCAATTACGTGATAACGACATTTTATAGAAATAATATCCATCATTATTATAATATATCTTATACAAATTATTAAGTACATATCTCTCTTCTGAAACAGCACCAGGTTCTGAGTGGGACAGGCTGTTTTGTATTTAGAGAAATGATTCATCTAATCGTGAATGTGTAAGCACTGTATAATTATTTTAAAATATAAAATTTACATAAAAATAAATTAATTTTTTAATAACAGATTCTATTTTTTTTTTTAAAACAATTTCACGATATTTATACATTTCACGACTATATGTAATATTACTCTTATATTTAAGGAAGTAATTTTTATTTTATTTTATTTTTTATTTTAAATGGAAAAAGCAAAATGATAATTGGGTAGGCGTATGAAAATAATCGCATGGTATTACACAAAGCTATTTCGATTGCGTGCTGGTTCAAGCGATTGTACTTTGATTTTTGAGTGTCTGCGTGCAACACAAAGATTTGACTTACCTCATCCTACTTGCCGCTTAAACCGGATTGCCTAATTATTTACGCTTGAGAAATACTTTCTATTCATCTTATCTTATATTATCTCATTATTATAATTTTTATAAATTTTTATATAAAAATATAATAAACAATTCAACTTTTTTAAATCTCAAAACAATAATATTATTAAAAAAATAATATTCTAACAATATTTTATTCAACTTTTAACTTTCATCTCAACTCACTATCCAAACATAACCTAGGAAAAATGTCTAAAGAGTAATGCTACGAGTATGCAAGCTCCACGCAATCATTTTGAGAAAAAGTGAGGTCTATTATTAAAAATTATTTTTTTTCTATACACTTTAGGTTTGCAAATATATTTTTCATGTCTAAAACATATTATAAAATAAATTTATATACTGACATGATTTGATATAATTCGTTATATTTTAAAACTATTTTTATAGTCGTATCATATAAAGTCCTAACAGTTAATAGGTTTACTTTTATAGAATCTATTTACAGATATAACACTTTTATATAATTCCACTCAGATTAACAAGTATCCTTTTTTAACTTATTTCTATTTAAAAAAAAAAAAAAAAACCAATTTAAATAACCTTAAGAGATGCTGAAAAGGCACTCAAAGAACGATTGCTCTTCTCTTAGGGACTATTTTTTCTTTGTTGGTAAAGCACTAGGATTAGGATCCATCTAGTGGAAATTCTGAGATCCATCTTCTAAATTGAACCATGTAATTCAGATGATTTTTCTATGACTTCAATACCAGTGACCAAGAAAATTCCCCGTATGTTCAGATTAAATTGCAAGAGGGAAATGTAAAAAAATTCTCTCTACCTCTTCATCATGAAAAGTTGTATGTGAAAGTTGAAACAAACAGAACAATCCATTATGCAGAGGAATAGCTTCTTGGGCCACATAAAAATAGCGACCCTGTAGACCTCAATTCGTTCAGGTTTGGCATTAAATATGATTAGGTAGAATTAAGGCCATTTGAGTAGACATTTCTGAATCATAATGGCCTCCCAGATGTACACCCCAAAGCATCATCATCTACTTGCATTCTGAACCTTTAGTTCAAGAAAAATTCTAACATTTATCCGTAACATTTAAAAATATGTGATTTTATCATTTTACTCTTATATCTTAAGAAATATAAAATATAAAATATAAAGATAAAAAAATAAAATTATATATTTTTAAGTAGTGTGCAGAGTGTGATGCTTCTGTGTAGAACGACTCTTAATTCAAAAGTCAAGTTTCAAGAGGTAATGGGAAGATTCAACCCAGAACAGCCCGGTGTTTGTATGTTCATTTATGCTTGAAAAATCTCTCTGGCTGAAGAAATGAAGAAATGGTATAATGTCTGAATAAAATGATAATGAGCTATCACCGGAAAACCATAGATTCAGACCGACAAATCACTCTGGAAACGGCTGAATGATTTCTCTGACTACTGTAAAGCAATATTGAATGAGTTAAATTTCATAGAAGTAAATAATCTGCTAAGCTTACATTCCTTCCTATAAAGGGCATGCAACAACTCCGATTCTCAAAGGTCATGATATACAGCATACAGAGTGAATCTATGTTTCACAAACAACTTAGACATGACAATACGAACTACAGTAAAGAAAGGAAAACACATGATGGGTGCTAGTTGTTTGTATGGCAAGCGGAAAACCTGATGCTACATTACTGGATGCACTACATATTAATCTAACCAACAGAGGAGGACAGCACAAGAAAAATTCCTAAGCCAAATCCACCTCAGCTCAAGAAGAAGTTTCTGGAATATGTCCTTAATTGTGTAATCTGTTATTGCAGAAATGGTGTAATCGTGTAGTCTGCTAGTGTAGAGCTAATATAATCGTTTTTTATTCCTTTTCATTTGTCTTCTAGCACTTGTACTGGTGTCTATATAACGGCACACATACACTATAAAGCTTAATATAATGAAAAGGTAAAGCATTGCAGAAAACCTCTCTCTCTTTTCTGTCCATCCTGTTATGGTATCAGAGCTACTGACTAGCAGTCTCTTAATCCATATTTTTCTATTCTCACCATGGCTATCGAAACAGCCAATCTCACTACACCTCCTACCTTCATTTCACCTTCATTTTCTCACATAGTTACCATCAAGCTAAATCTAGATAATTACCTTCTATGGCGAGTTCAAATCTCTACCTATCTAAGAGGTCAAAACCTTTTTTCTTATGTTGATGGAACACAAACCATTCCTTCTTCTAACCTTCCCACCACCTCAGATTCAACTACTCAGCCTAACCCCACCTATCTTTCATGGAAAAGAACAGATCAATTAATTCTCAGCATTCTTTTTTCATCTCTTTCTGAATCAGTAATTGGCCATGTCATTTCATCAACTACATCAAGAGAACTTTGGGCTCTTGAATCTTTATTCAATTCTTACTCCCAAGCTAAAGGATTCCAAATTCGTTTTCAGCTCACAAACTTATCTCGTGGAGAGCAGACCATATCAGAATTTTTCAACAAGGTCCGAATGCTTGCATGTCCTCTTGCAGCAACTGGGAACCCACTCTCTGGTAAGGATTTAGTGACCTATCTACTAAATTGCCTTGGCCCTTCCTACGAATCCTTCATCACCTTCATAACTACTAGAATAGAACCCATCACCTCCAATGAACTCTACCATCTACTCTTAATTCATGAAAGCAGAATGTCCCATTTCTCTCACACAAGTAACTCTTCTAATCTCCTTGAACCTTCTGCAAACATCAGCACTGGAAACTCCCGTGACCAACGAGGAAGACCACCTCACCGTGGTGGTAGATTTAACAGAGGAAGAAGCAAGTTCTTTCATAACAAAAGGCGAAACTCACCTACCATTCATTCCCCCTCCAACCCACAACCATACAACCAAAATAGACCCACTTGCCAGGTTTGTAATAAACCTGGCCATATTGCACTGTAGTGTCACTATCGTTTCCACCATGCTTATCAGTTTGCACCTCCCAGTTCTTTCTTTGCCAATTACACCACACCTTCATCCATATCTGACCAACAAGGTATCCCGACTTAGCCACTACACATCACATTACTCATGACCCTTCCCAACTCAACCTATCATCTGAACCTTATAGTGGAACTGACCAGATTCATGTGGGTAACGGAAGTGGACTGCCAATCAACAATATCGGTGACTCCTCATTTCATACTTCTTCCTCTTCTTTTAATCTCTATAATTTGCTTCATGTACCTTCAATTACCAAAAACCTTATCTCAGTCTCTCAATTTTGTATTGACAATTCGTGCTTCTTTGAATTTCATTCCACCCATTTTTTGGTTAATGAAAAATCGACAGGGAAGCTCCTCACCAGCGGACCTCTTCATGATGGTCTCTATTAGTTCTCTCCACTGCTGCCTTCATCTTCTTCGTGTGCTCAAAGAGTCTCCCTCCATCAATGGCAAAGCATTTGGGCCATCCCTCTCTAGAACTGGTCTCACGAATAGTGCATAAGAACTGTTTGCCTTTTGTTCCCACTGTCTCTTCATTCTCAAACCCCGATTGCCCCTTAGCAAAATCCCACCAACTTCCTTTTACACATGGCTCGACTAAGACTTTAATTGGTTGCATTGATTTTGTGTGAATCTGTTTGGATACATACAAAGTTTTAATTTTAAAGTCTATGGATTTTAAATCACATTAATGTTTTTATCTTCAAAATGAAACCTAAAATTTTCACTGAAAACAATAAGATACTTGCATCTATGTTCCCCACATCCTCCGTACATATTCCATAATTCATTCTTTAATTTTGTAAATCTTTGATCAGATAAAAAACTTAGAACACAACTAGTCATTTTATCTTGTGAGTACTTTTATTTTTCTTATACATTTCTTTGTTTGTTTATTTGCATTGTAAAACTAGTGACATCCGTTGTCTCTGAGGAAATGACCTTGGAAATTCATCCAATACACTAGTTTTGTTTTTATACTTGGAGGCATTAATTGGTGAGTATGTATGTATGTATGTATGTATGTATGTATGTATGTATGTATGCATGTATGTATGTATGCATGCATGTATGTATGTATGCATGCATGTATGTATGTATGTATGTGTGTATGTATGTATATATCTATGTATGTATGTATGTATGTATGTCTTTATGAATGTATGTATGTCTGAATGTATATATGTGTATGTTTGTATATGTGTATAAATGTTTGTATGTAGGTATGTATATATGTATATACGTATGTCTTTATGAATGTATGTATGTCTAAATGTATGTATGTTTGTATATGTGTATATATGTTTGTAATATTTGTATGTAGGCATATATATCTGTATGTATGTGTGTGTATGTATGCGTATGTGTGTATGTATGTACGTGGTATGTGTGTGTGTGTATGTATGTGTGTATGTATGTATGTATGTATGTATGTATGTATGTACGTACGTACATACGTATGCATGCATGTATGTATGTATGTATGTTTGTTTGTGTATGTGTGTGTGTGTGTGTGCGCGCATGCCCGTGTGTGCGTGCCATACAAAAGTCAAAATGTTTTAAGCAAAGAAGAGAGAGAGAGAGAGAAATATTCGATTAATCATTTGACCTTGCATGAAGCATTCATTTCACAGCAATCGCTCTTCTGTGGTAAATTATGTTATTCTAATTCATCCTAAAATACCGTTAAATTAAAACTTAAGAAACGAATTAGATGAGAGTACCAATATATGAGGAGCCAAAAAGGAAAACAAAACGCAAGTCACTAACCTTTCAATGCAAAATACAAAGAGTTTTGATCATTTCATTCTACCCTCCTAGGCTGCAAAAATTGAATGTACACATTGAAAAAAAACATCTTGTTAACGTCATGTTTCGCACGCCTTTAGGCCAGGTTCCGACAACTCAGGTCTTCAGGAGTGGGTCTGCAAAAGATATGGAGGAAGACAACTAGGAGAAGGCGGCCTTAAGGCCGGGGAGTCTCTGATGCCAAAGTTAGTAAGTTCTCTTGAAAGTTTGTAAATAATTGAAAGAGTCTAGGGATTAGAGAGCGTTTCTCGTACCTGAGACTTGCTATTTATACCATAAGTCCGGGGGACAGATCATGTCTGCCCCATGAAGTCTGTGTCCTTTGTACTATTCCCTTTGTCAGAGTTCTTTAATGAGACGTGGCTCTGCAACGGCGTTATTAATGTGGCGTGTAACTCGGGTAGTGGTGTCATTAATGCGGCATAGTTTTCTGATTTCCCTTTCCCAACTTGTATCTTTGGTGGTTCGTTAATGCCCCTCTTGTCAGAGGATCGAGGGTTCTCCGTACATTATGCCCACTACACGGGCAAGCACTCAAAAGCTGGACACTACTCAAGGGATTTCCAGGTTGATGAGTCTCATCCCCTGCAGCACGTTCCCTCATACGGGTTGCGTCCAAATGAGCCTTCCCATGGGCTGGGTTGGAGACTTTATTCGTTCTGGGCTGGGCCTTCGGTTCTAGTTCCTTTAGTTGTTATTCTTAGCCCCACTGAGTCTGAAGGGGAAAAATTCCCTTACAGTTAGCCCGCTAATTCTCACTGGAAGAGTACGGTGAGAATTATCATTACTTGAGCCCGCCTTGTTGTTGAGGCCGGGATCCCTTTGCTGACGTGTACACGGTTATGAAGTTCGGGGAGGTTCTCGTCGTTTGGTTATCCTCGTAACGCTTCCCCTTCATTCTTGTTGGCTCGTCTTTTGATAATTCTGATGGCATCTTTTCAAGCTCATTAATGTTGAGGGTGTCAGGTGGCTTTTCGCATTCGCGTCACTTCGTATACTACACTCCCGGAATTTGAAGCGTCTCATACTTCTCCCTTCTATCACGGGGTGTGGGAGATCAACCATTACCTTTCCCCTATATAAATATGATCGGGGTTAGAGTTCCTTTTCCTTTCATTACGCTGTAGCTTTCTTGACATCCTTGTTCTTCCAACTTCTCATTTCTTTGCTTATTCTTCACTCCTTCTTTTACTACCTTATACTTCTACGTTGATGGTTTCTGAGAAATCCACTCAACCCAAGGCTTTCGGTGGTGGTGACACCGATGTGGGCCATCGTTCGGGGGTAGCAGTTGGAGTTCAAAACGCCTTTGTGGTGATGCTGGTTTTACTGGCCCTCACTTACTAGGTTTTGGAATCAGTGCTCTTCGAGGTTCCTGATCCAAACTTGCCGTCAATGCTGATGGTCATTCTACATGAGTGGCCCTATTTCATTCCATATTTTCGTGCAGCTTGAGGCTGCCTTTCCCTCGCCCTATTTGTGACTTGCTAGATCACCTTGGCTTGGCCCCTCCCAAGAACATCTGAATGCCTGGAAGCTTTTGATTTGTAGCAGCATTATCTGGCGGTGCGCTTTGCTGGAATTGGACCCAGATGACCCTAACCTTACTAGCCGTGAATTCCTCTTTACTCACAATGCGCTATGGTAGAAGGGGAACATCCATAATTTCAGGGTGATACATGCCCTTGTTAACCTGGAGCCGAGGTATCGTACGATGAAGGACTTGTCTACGAAGTTCTTCTTCGTGTTTGGCCATGGGTGGGAGTTCCCAGTGGGCCAAGTGAGCCGCCATGAGTTTCCGATCCGGACGAACTGAGGGAAGGTTCCAGAGGACAAGGCGGTACGCCTGTCAATAACTTTCGACGAAGCGCGGTGCATTGCAGTTTGCAGTTATTCAGGAGTGGGTTCAGAAGAACCCTGATAGCGTCTTCTTGGAAGTCCTTCTTTCCGAGGAGAGCCTAAGGGGCTCTCTGCCTCCCCTTAGCCACGTTCATTTCGATGACAGGGTGACCATTGCCCAGCCCCGGTTATTCCTGCTCAAAAGTGTCCCTCGGACCCTTCTCCGTCGTGCAAAGGGAAGAAGCCTCGCTTGGAGGATACCTGGGTTGACAGCAGATTGTGACATCCCATATGATAAGGACAAAGGTATGTGGTGTATGGGATCTCACATTGCTTGGAGATGAGATGTTCTTGCTCTTTATAAAGTTCCAATGGGACTCCAATTGTACCATTGACTAGTCCTTTTGGAGTATAGGCCATATGGTTTGGGCCTTCCATTGGGGCGTTACAGCAGGTCCCCTTCTAGAGCCCTGATTCCTCTAAGGCAGGAGTCATTTACCCCCGAGGTCCACCGTCCCACCGTCCTAGTGACGCCGATGGAGGTGCCGGTAGGGCCTTCTTCCTCGAAGCCCTTGGATGCCCCGGCAAGGGGTCGGTGCCTTCGGACACGGTCGAAATAGATGCGGGCTATTGAGGAGCAACGTTCTCCATGGGTTTTTCCTCCTTCCTCAGCTCGCTCTTTGCTGGTAGTTACTCCTTTAGGGATGAGGTCGAGGCTTGCTCGGGAGGTTTGGACACTACTAATGAGGGGGAGGCAGCTGCAACTTCCAGACACCGTGTCGAGATGGAATGCAGTGTGGGAGGCGACTCCCTTTTGGATGTTGTAGTCTACTTAGGTCTGAGGAGTCCGTGCGATGACCCGCCTACCCAGGCGACTTCCTTTACTGATAGTTGCATGTCGGCCTTTCTTTTGTCAGGGTACTTCTCAGCTGGCAGCTTTTATTGTGGACAGCCAGGAGGTCGTTGAGCACGAGAACCAAGACCTTCGTTTGATGACCCAAACCACCCTTCACTATGCTCGTGGTGAGAGGGAAGAGAGGGGTACAACTTGCCTTGAAGGATGAGTGCAGGAAGAACAAGAAACTTGATTGCCACTTGAAGAAGTTCAAGAGGAAGGCGAGGGAAGCGAGGGAACAGTTGGAGCGGCTAAAGCGAGGGAAGTGAGGGAACAACTGAAGTTGGTCCCGGGCGTTCGTGATCAAGCTGGGGGCATGGTGTGCTGAGGGCCATAGGTCGATACGGGACCATCTCTTGGGGAGTCCGCAGCTGTGTTCGAGGACTTTAACAAACTATTTGCAGAGCCTTAACTTTGCCAATATTCCTGCCAACGAGGCGGCCTTTGTGTTTAGCCGTGACTTGGGAAGGAGAGAGATCCCTGACGCTTTCCCGAGTCTGGTCATGCCAGAGCCTGCCCCTCCAGAGCCGGGTGATCCTGCTCTCGACGCTCTTGAGATTGGTACTTCCGGCGCTAAGACCCGACGTCGCCATGACCTACCTCCCTGGTGTTGCTGCGGCTCTTTTGTTTTGTTCTTCCATTTCTTTTCTTTTTGGCCAAATGTATCTACCTATATGTTGTCACCCAGCGACTTGTATACAACTTTAATCAATGAAAATATTTTGCACTTTTGTCGTAACAGACTGCCCATTATGTTTTCTTTCCATGCATTCTTTTTTTTTTTTGGTGGTCGGCCTGGGGGGTTTTTGGCGCAAGAAATCGTAGGATTCCTGACTACCTTGCTAGCCGCCCGTTTATTCTTTTGCGCTTCATTCACCTGCCTCATTGGATAGTCATCCTCCTGGGACCTCCATGCGATTTTACTTTACTTTTCCACTTTTTGTCGCGCTAAATTATTTTTAGTTGTATGTTGTCATGATGAGCTGCCTTACGTTGCATCTTGTCCTTTTTAACTTTACGGCTTCATGTTGTAACCTTTAATGATCAATGATATCGCCTTATATTCTGTCATGTCCGGCTATGTATCTTTGTGCATTTTCCTTTCACTGCTTCATTCTTCTTCTTTTCTTTTTTGGTAGCCGGCCTTGGGGGGGGGGGGGGGGTTGGCCATAAGGACTCACCACATAGGGCTCTATGGTCCACCTCGCCAGTGTCCAGCCTAGGCCTGATGACCCCGCTGGCCGACAGCTTTCTTGTTCACACCGCTTTCATCCGCCTTTATTGTGTAGTCATTCTTCAGGGGCCTTAGCGACTTTGTTTAACGAGGCCGACGTTTCACTGCATTCTCCTTGCATCGATTTCCTTTACTTCTCTGTCCGCCTTCTAGTTGGGTTTTACCCCACTTGATTCTTTTACTCTTCCGCTTTACCTCGCCTTTATCGTGTTGTCTTCTAGTTAGGCTGATCCTGCTTTTCGCTGTGGGGAGACAAGGAGGCCTCGAGCTTGGCTTGCCTCCTCGGTCCGCAGGGATGTAAGCTAACTGGGCAGTTTGGAATTGTACCCATTTTCCTCCATTAGCATAAATTTATTCTTCGGGTAGCTGTGGGGTTGATTCCACTCTCCACCATGAGGAGACAAGAAGGCCTCAGGCTCGGCTTGCCTTCTTGGTCCGTGGGGAGGTAAGCTGTCAAGGTATTTTGGAACTGTACCCGTCTTCCTCCATATCTTTTGTATAAATTTATTTTTCGGGTAGCGGTGGGATTGATCCTACTCTCCGCTGTAGGGAGATAAGACAACGTTGGGCTCGGCTTGCCTCCTTGGTTCGCGAGGAGGTAAGTTGTTCGGGTAGTTTGGAACTATACCTGTCTTCCTCCATATCTGTTGTATAAATTTATTCTCGGGTAGCCGTGGGGCTGATCCCGCTCTCCTCCGCAGGGAGACAAGACGACCTCGGGCTTGACTTGCCTCTTTGGTCCGCGGGGAGGTAAGTTGTTCGGACAGTTTGGACCTATACCCGTCTTCCTCCATATCTTTTACATAAACTTATTTTTCGGGTAGTCGTGAGGCTGATCCCGTTCTCCGCCGCGGGGAGACAAGACGGCCTCGGGTTCTGCTTGCCTCCTTGGTCCGTGGGGAGGTAAGATGTTTGGGAAGTTTTAAACTGTACCCGTCTTCCTCCATTAGCACTCTGTATCTCTGTTCTGGTCGGAAAATAAGGATGTTATCATTATTTTGCTCTTAAGGAAAGGAGTTAATTTCGCAAACCTGGGCCCTTGGCCTATGTCATACTGTGCCTGTCGTTTTCTGTCATGCCACTGCTGCCTGTGTTGTCGACGTCCGTGTTGATGATGCCCGTGCTTTTCGCTCCATTATTCGAGCGGTCCATAAACTCGGCCCACACTCCGTCGAAGAGAGGTCGGAATGCCTCATGCCAAACTGCCTTTTTGTCCTCCAGGGAGGTAATTCGACTAGCGATATGGCTGGTCTGCTCCTTCACCGCGGTGGGGGTCGGGGTAAGTATTCGGGCAGCATCGGGGCTGAACCCATTCTCCCTCCTGGGAGGGACAATGCGGCCTTTGGCTCATCTCATCCCTTTGTTCCTAGTGGGAGGTAGGTTGTTTGGGCAGTCTGTATCTGGACCCACTCCCGCCCGTTGACACTGCAGGAAATGGTAAGTTTGGGTCAGGCTAGCGCTGATCCCACACTTCTTCATAACGGGGGCCAATGTAAGTTATTTGGGTAGCCGTGAGACTGATCCCGCTCTCCATTGCGGGAGGGTTAAGACAACCTTTAGGCTTACCTTTCCCTATGGTGTCCCGCAGGGTGGTAAGTCGTTCAGGCAGTCTGTTGTTGAACCCGCTCCCTCCCATTGACTCCTACAAGGAAGGTAAAACTTTTGTTCGGGTAGCTGAGGACTGACCTGCACTCTGCTGCGGGAGAGATAAGGCAACTTTTAGGCCTACATTTCCCTCAGACAGCGATGTGGTTGGTCTGCTCCTTTACCGTGTTGGGGGTGGGGGTAAGTTATTTGGGTCGCCAGGGATGGTGGTCCTGCTCTCCCGGACGAGGAGGTTGAGCCACCTTCTCACCTATCATCCTTCATAGGGGGTAAGTTTGTTCGGGCAGTTTGGGACTGAACCCGCTCCCGCCCGTTAACATAGTAGGGAAGGGTAAGTTTGGGTCAGGCTTACACTGATCCCACACTTCATCGTAGCGGAGGTCAGGGTAATTCAATCCAGTAGTCGTGGGGCTAATCCCGATCTCCATTGAAATACAACACTTCTTTTATTAGGGCTTGTAACGTGTGCATGGAAACATATAAATTTACGACAATGAATTAGCTTAGCAATAGAATTTCCATAGATGCTCGACGTTCCAGGGATGTGGTAGCTTGTTCCCTTGAGAATCTCGGAGATGGTAGGAGCCCGAGCTGTTTGTGGCGGTGACCAGGTAGGGGCACTCCCATCGGAGGCCTAACTTTCTTTCGTCCCGTGCTGTCGTTCCTGTCTCTTTGAGTACGAGATCCCTGACCTTGAACTTTCTTAGGCGTACGAGCTTGTTAAAGCATCTGTTGGCCCTTCTTTTGTTGGCCGCGGTTCTTATTTAAGTTTCTAGTCTGACTTCTTCCAACAAATCCATTTGTTCCTCTAACTGCCTATCGTTGAATTCTTGCTCGAAGTGCTGAACTCTGTAGGTGGGGATTCTGATCTTTACTAGCGGCATCGCTTCGTGGCTGTAATTGAGGGTAAAATGAGTTTCCCCAGTTGACATTTTCACTGTGACCCGGTAGGCCCATAGGATGGTGGGGAGTTCTTTTGCCCACACCCCATTTCTGTCGTCGAGCCGCTTCTTGAGCATTCTCATTAGTGTTTTGTTGGTCTCCTCGACTTGTCCGTTGGACTGGAGGTGTCCTAGGAATGATTAATGAAACTCGATCCCCAATTCCCAGCTCCAATTACGGTAGTGATCGGAATCGAATTGTCTTCCGTTATCTGATATGATAGTACGCGTGATGCCAAACCTACAAATTACCGTCCTTCATAGGAACTGTGTGATGTTGTTCGCTGTGATGGTTGCTAAGGCATTGGCCTCGACCCACTTGGTGAATTAGTCCACAGCCACCACCACAAACTTTACTCTTCATTTGCCCAGGAGAAGCAGGCCGACCAAGTCGATTCCCCACTGGACGAAAGGCCAGGGCGACGTGATCGAAGTCAGCTCTTCCGGTGGGCAGTGGGGCACCCTGGCGTATTCTTGGCACTTCCGACATTTTCGCGCATATTCCTTGGCGTCTCGCAGGGCCCGAGGCCAGTGATACCCTTGTCTTCATTACCTTCTCGGCCAGCGCCTTTCCTCTTGAGTGATTCCTACAAATTCCTTCATGTATTCCTTGATGTATGTTGTGTATGTATGTATATATGTGGTATGTGTATGCATGCATGCATGCATGTATGTTTATATGTAAGTATGTATGTATGTGTGTGTGTCTATATGTATGTGTGTGTTTGTGTGTGTGTATATGCCATACAAACGTTAAAGTGTTTTAGGTAAAGAAAGAGAAAGAGAGATAGAGAGAAATACTCGATTAATCATTAACCTTGCATGAAGCATCATTTTCGCAGCAATCGCTCTTCTGTTGTAAATTAATTTATTCTAATTCATTCTAAAATATCGTTAAAATAAAATTTAAGAAACGAATTACATTAGAGTAACAAGAAATGGGGAGCTAAAAAGGGGAAAAAAAGAAGAAGCAAGTCACTAAACTTCCAATGCAGAATATAAAGAGTTTTGATCTTTTCATTTTGCCCTCTTAAGCTGCAGAAATTGAATGTACACATTGACAAAAAAATCTATTAATATAAAATATTTGCTATAAGATAATATCTATTAATTCTAATTTTGGAAATAATATACAACAATTCTAAAAAGTGATTTTATTATAAGTGAAATAATTAATATATCTTACATTAAAACTTCGAACTAAGTTGTTTACAAAACGAAAAAGATTAAAATAGTCAATTACGCTGATAAATTTTGAATGAAATAAATAAGAAAACTTGGTAAATAATTTGTCTAGGATGAAGTATAGACCTGAAGTAGTAAAGTCCACAAGAGATCATGACATCAGATGTCTAAAGACTCCAAATGAAGTAGACGAAGAAACCAAAAAGCCTCTGCTATAACCACAACTCTTATCTCTTCAACATTATTATCTTCACTCCAATTTCTTCTTATCAAACCCTCTAGCACCGAAATAAGGTAAATGTGTATATAATATATATGTATATATGTATATATGTGTGTGTATGTATGTATATATGTATGTATGTATGTGTATGTATGTATGTATGTATGTATGCAAGCATGTATGCAAGCATGTATGCAAGCATGTATGTATGTATTTGTGTGTGTGTACGTGTGTGCATGCATATGTATGTATGTATGTCTTTATGAGTGAATGTATGCGTATGCATGTGTGTATGTGTGTATGTGTGTATAAATGTTTGTATGTACGTATGTATGTATGTATGTATGTATGTGTATGTTTGTATGTGTGTATATATGTTTGCATGTAGGTGTATGTATATCTATATGTATGTGTGTGTGTGTGTGATGTATGTTATGTGTATGTGTGTATGTATGTATGTATGCATGTATGTATGTATGTATGCATGCATGTATGTGTATGCATGCATGTATCTGTGTATGTTTGTATGTAACTATGCATGTATGTGTGTGTGTCTATATGTATGTGTATGTGTGTGTGTTTGTTTGTGTGTCTATATGCCATACAAAAGTCAAAGTGTTTTAGGTAAAGAAAGACAAAGAGAGATAGAGAGAAATACTCTATTAATCATTAAACCTTACATGAAGCATGTGTGTATGTATGTATGTATGCATGTATCTGTGTATGTTTGTATGTAAGTATGCATGTATGTGTGTGTGTCTATATGTATGTGTATGTGTGTGTGTTTGTGTGTGTGTCTATATGCCATACAAAAGTCAAAGTGTTTTAGGTAAATAAAGACAAAGAGAGATAGAGAAAAATACTCGATTAATCATTAAACCTTACATGAAGCATCCATTTTACATCAATCGCTCTTCTGTTGTAAATTAGCTTATTTTAATTCATTCTAAAATACCGTTAAAATAAAACTTAAAAAACAAATTAGATGAGAGTACCAAGATATGGGGAGTGAAAAAAGAAAAAAAAATGCAAGTCACTAACCTTCTAATGTAGAATACAAAGAGTTTTGATCCCTTCATTCTATCCTCTTAGGCTGCAGAAAGTGAAGGTACACATTGAAAAAATACTTATTAATATAAAATATTTGGTATAAGATAAAATCTATTAATTCTAATTTTTGAAATAATATACATTAATTCTTAAAAATAATTTTATTGCAAGTGAAATAATTAACATATCTTACATTAAAGTTTTAAACATTTGAGTTGTTTACAAAACGAAAAATATTAAAACAGTCAATTACGTTGGTAAATTTGAAATGAAGTTAAAAAAAAAACTTGGTAAATAATTTGTCTAGGATGAAAGATAGACCTAAAGTAGTAAGTTCACAAGAGATCATGATATCAGATGGCTAAAGAATCCAAATAAAAAAGACGAAGAAACAAAAACCTGAAGTAGTAAGTCCACAAGAGATCATGACATTAGACGGCCAAAGAATCCAAATGAAAAAGGCGAAGAAACCAAAAAGCCTCTGTTATAACCACAATTCTAATATCTTCAGCATTATCATCTTTATTCCAATCTCTTTTTCTCAAACCCTCTCTTACCAAAATAAGGTATGTATATATGTGTGTGTGTATATATATATGTATGTATGTATGTGTGAGTGTGTGCGCGCGCACACATATATGTATGAATATATGTATGATTGAGTGTATAAATGTTTGTATGTGTGTATAATGTTTGTATGTAGGTATGTATACATGTATGTCTTTATGAATGTATGTATGTGTATGTATGTCTTTATGAATGAATGTATGTGTATGTATGTCTGTATGTGTGTGTATGTTTGTATGTGTGTATATATGTTTGTATGTATGTGTGTAAATCTGTATGTATGTGTATGTGTGAGGATGTATGTATGTGTATGTATGTACGTGGTATGTGCATGCATGTGTGTACGTATGTATGTACGTGGTATGTGCATGCATGTATGTATGCATGCATTTATCTGTATATATGAATGTATGTGTATGTATGTATGTATGTATGTATGTATGTATGTATTTGTGTGTGTGTATGTGTATATGTCATACAAAAGTCAAAGTGATTTAGGCAAAGAAAGAGAGAGAGAGAGAGTGAGAGAGAAATACTCGATTAATTATTGACCTTGCATGAAGCATCACTTTCGCAGCAATCGCTTTTCTGTTGTTAATTAGTTTTCTAATTCATCCTAAAATCCTAAAATGCTGTTAAAATAAAACTTAATGAACAAATTAAATGAGAGTAGTACCAATATATGGAAAGCAAAAAAGGAAAACAAAATTTAAAAAATGAAAGTCACTTAACCTACCAATGCATAATACAAGGAATTTTGATCCTTTCATTTTGCTTTCTTAGGATGCAAATATTGATAAAAAATATCTATTAATATAAAATGTTTGGTATCAGATAATATTTATTAATTCTAATTTTTGAAATTATATACATTAATTATATTAAAAGTGATTTTATTGTAAGTGAAATTACTAACATATTTTACATTAAAATTTCAAACATTTGAGTTGTTTACAAAGTGAAAAACACTAAAACAGTCAATTACGCTTATAAATTTGAAATGAAATAAATAAAAAAACTTTGTAAATAATTTGTCTAGGATGAAGAATATACCTGACATAGGAAGTCCATAAGAGATCATGACATCAGATGGCCAAAGAATCCAAATGAAGAAGAAGAAGAAACCGCATCTGCTGTAACCACAACTCTAATCTCTTCAGCATTATCCTTCATTCTAATATCTTCTTCTCAAACCCTCTTCACACTGAAATAAGGTATATGTATGTATGTATGTATGTATGTATGTATGTATGTATGTGTCTATGTGTGTATGTGTCTATGTGTGTGTATATGTCCATATATGTGTACGTATGTATGTTTGTATGTATGTCTGGATGTTTGTATGTGTATATAAATGTTTGTATGTAAGTATGTATATATGTACGTCTTTATGAATATTTGTTTGTCTGAATGTGTGTATATTATATGTTTGTATGTAGGTATATATGTATATTTGTATGTATGTGTGTGTGTGTGTGTGTATGTATGTATGTATGTATGTATGTATGTATGTATGTATGTATGTATGTATGTGTATGTATGTATATGCATGTGTATGTATGCATGTATGTATGTATGTATGTGTGTGTGTGTATGTATGTATGTGTGTGTGTGTATGTATGTATGTATGTATGTATGTATGTATGTATGTATGTATGTATGTATGTACGTCTTTATGAATATATGTATGTCTGAATGTGTATGTCTGAATGTGTGTATGTTTGTATGTGTGTATATTACATGTTTGTATGTTGGTATATATGTATATTTGTATGTATGTGTGTGTATGTATGTATTTGTATGTATGTATGCATGCATACATGTATGTACGTGGTATACCCCATCTTGTTCTGTCATCCAAGGCTGTGCAGTAGATGAATGCCCTAACATTGCAAGTGAAATAACTAATGTATTTTGTATTTTTATTTGCGTGGATAATAGTGTAAATTTCATTAATATTTTAAACATTTTAGTTATTGTAAACGAGTAAAAATATTAAAACAAATAAATAGATAAAAAGATTATGATAAATAATTCGCTTTTACGAAGCTTGGTCATAAAAACAAAGAATACTAGTTGAGAAAAAAATAAGAAACGTCGTCGGAGTTACTATAAAGCATTGTTTGGATAAATCTTAAATTGACCTGGGATATAATAAAACATATTAAAAGGGGGATTCAATATATATATATATATAAATATATATTTATTTTGGTAAATAAGATGTAAATCTTTTTGATAAGATGTAAAGTGGGATTCAATAATTTTAGATCGACTAACCTACTCTTAGCATTAATACTACAATACATTTTAAAAAAATTAAGACATTCTCAATGGCAAGAAAAAGCACTCAGTGGCAAGAAAAAGCATACATACATATATACCTCTTGGTTGCAACAGCATGAGCAACCTGTCAAAACAAATAACCATTCTATGATGACATTTGTGTTATCAATTACGGTTTTTAATACAAGAAAACTAAGCTGCAAATGTGTTCAAGAACAAAATCCAACTACATATTAATTTTTTAGAACGAAACACCCCAGAGAAAATTAAGAAAATAAAAAAGAAAAGAACATAAAAAATTAGAGCAGCATGATTTACAGTTAAAATTTGTGTTGAGATTTTGTTCTTGAAGATGTTCATGGTTGCCACGAACAATCTTCTTCCTTTATTTAATTAAATCCTTAAAAAGTCAAGGGACTTTTTTAATTTTATTCACAAATAATAGTCTTTTCATCTTCTATCCCAGACACTCTATGTCTCCTCCCTCCCTATCTCCTCTGTCTCACTCTGTGATATAATTTACCAAGGATAAAAAATCAAACAATGGGACAAACATGCACTTGCAGTGACATACAACCATTTCCAACATATATTTCACTCCAAAAATTTATATTTTTTCATGATATACAAACAATTCAAATCTTCCAAGAAAACCGATAGCTTAGTGATTTCAACACATACAAACCACATTTATCAAATGTAATTCTAAAATCTTCAGTCTGGTAATTTTCAAAAGTTACAAGTCATTAAGTTACGTAAACATTTTCCTCTGACAATGAATGTGAATACACAGTTTAAGCAAAATTTCATTCCAACAAATAGAGAAATCATTTATCAGAATTTTTCTCTTCATAAGCAAGCACATATCAAAACACTCATCCACGAGAAAGAAATCAACCGCAGGGGACTGTAAAGATTACCGTAAGTGTGGGCTGATTGAAGTAGAAACGACAATGCGACAACGGTCCGAATTGGGCTGTGATGGGGTTAGCCGACAGAGAGAGAGAGCGGAAAAGAGGGATAGTATATCAAAACACTCATCCACAAGAAAGAAAGAAATCAATCGCAGGGTACTGGAAAGATTTTCGTAAGTGTGGGCTGATTGAAGTAGGAACGACAATGCAACAACGGTCCGAATTGGGCTGTGATGGGGTTAGCCGAGAGAGAGAGAGAGCGGAAAAGAGGGTTAGTATATCAAAACACTCATCCACAAGAAAGAAAGAAATCAATCGCAGGGGACTGGAAAGATTTCCGTAAGTGTGGCCTGATTGAAGTAGGAACGACAATGCGACAACGGTCCGAATTGGGCTGTGATGGGGTTAGCCGAGAGAGAGAGAGAGCGGAAAAGAGGGATAGTATATCAAAACACTCATCCACAAGATAGAAAGAAATCAATTGCAGGGGACTGGAAAGATTACCGTAAGTGTGGGCTGATTGAAGTAGGAACGACAATGCAACAACGGTCCGAATTGGGCTGTGATGGTGTTAGCCGAGAGAGAGAGAGAGCGGAAAAGAGGGATAGTCGACAGAGTGGAGTTCGGAGGGGGAGAAGAGAGAGGGCGTGGAAGAGAAAAGAAAATGGATATGTGAGCATTTAAATAAGAAAAACTGTAGGGACTGAGGTTAACGGCTACTTAATTGGTTCATTACCGTTGGAAGGAGAAGTGGAAAATCGTTCACTACTCAAATTCAAATATGAAATAGCTGCCTGAATATTTAAGACTCTACTCAAATTCAAATATATATATATATATATATATATATATATTTCTCATTATTTTGTATGGTTTTGTTTAAATGAAAGCTTCTAATTTTACACGACCAACCAAATGGGGGAGTTGGGTCTTGTTCTTCAACATATCTGAACCCACAACTGATTACCCCATATAATCATAAAATTTTTTGTCTACTTGTTTCGGCAGATAACAAGAGAGAAATGGCTGTTGCCACCGGCCTACCAAAGGTATGTACCAATATATTCCATTTGTCTGAAAAATCTTGCTTTCCAGAGAAGTTTTTAAGTTATTCTTGAAAACTGCAGGAGGGGGGATGAGGAAAATGACTCAATTGTAGATTACCTACACTTTGTTGTTCCCCTTCGTATATTTGTTACTTGTTTCCAGAAGACCACTGCTTTCAGTTCAAGAGTTTGAGGTTTGAATCTCATCCTCTAAATTCGAAATAGACTGTTGAGGTCATAGATAGGAACAACAATAATTGCGTTGCCAACCCTAAAAGTTATGCTTAGCCACTTCTGATATGACTAGGGGGTTTATTAATCAGGGCCATCCTTGCAAACAGGTTGCAGCTTCTTGTTATATCTGTAGTTAATTTGGACATTTATATTTTCTGAGGGAAGATTATATTTGACTATGACTAGACTTATCATCAAAGTAAGAGATTCTCATTCCACATACCACACATAATTATATGTGGCATGTTACTTTGAAAAGTAATTGAATCTGAAGAAAGCAAGAAGCAACCTCTATATGTAAATAGGGGGGAATTTTGTTTAAAGTTTTGAACATGTGACAGCACTCCCGGATTAGTCAAGACTTTGTTACCGAACACCTGGTGCCAATAAAAAAATAAAGTTTTGAACACGTGACAGAGGCCATGGGCAATCTGATAATGAAGGTCTAAAGTTGTATTGAAGTAGGCAATTGGAATGGCTTATAAAAAGTAGGCTCTCTAAGAGGGATAGAAAAGGTCTGTCTGTGTACTTGGACCATGCCTATTCTCTTATGAATAAAACTTATTGATTACCTATAAAAAAGGGATAACAAAAGTGGGAAGAAGATCTAGAAAGTTAGATGCCTTGCATGTCACTTATATGTCATTTATATGTGACTGTGATGGAGATATGATGATGAAGGTCTAAACACGTATGAAGTAGGCAACTGAGAATACGCATATGAAGGCTCTCTAAGGGAGATAGGAAAGGTCAACATTGAGAAAGATATAAAGAAGATAAATAATGTAAAATATTGGAACAATATGAACTTGTTAGAGCTAGTAAGAAGACATAATCTATTGTGTGAGGTTTTAACATGTAGGTCAGTTAACCACCCCCAACCACTTTTACATGCAAGGAAAGGGTAACAGAGAAAACTTGTAGTCGCTCTGACTCCATTTTCTTATCTTTTAAGTCCTCCAGGAATTTGAAATTTCGATTTGCTTGCTTTGATGATTGTTCAAGATTCTTTACCAAGCCTATGCCAAAATTACTTGAAGCTTTCTAATCATTTATTTTTATTCAGGGTAGGTTACAGATGGATTACAAGATTTCTTGCCCTAATTTGTTGTTACTTCTTACTACTTTTCCCTGGTTTTCTTCAAGGTCTGTGACATTTGGTGTTCTGCTGCAAACTTTTTCATGCATACCAAGTCTTTACTTGCACACAATAGAGACAACGTTGTGTGTGCCACATTTGTCCAATTCTCTGGAGAACAACTAGTGTGCTTGTTTTTGGCAGTTGGATATTACTATTTCTTCTCCAGTCAAGTTTGCAGAAGCATAGTTTATGGTGATCAGCCAAGAAATAGGTAAAATATCAAGAAATAGGCATGAATTGTTTAAATTTGTTCTGCAGGCTGGATCTGTATCTACCCAAAAATAGTGATGGGCCAAAGCCAGTCATTGCATTTGTAATTGGTGGAGCCTGGATTATTGGGTGAGAGATGTTTTCATTGATAGCTGCTAATGTTTGAAGTGGCAGTAGGAAGTCTAATAAAAATAGTAATAGCAGAAAAGTTTTTGGTGTAGATATGTAATAACCCCTTAAGCAGCTAATAGAGTGATTATTGAGGCTGTTGTTGAATAAAATTTTGGGGCGCCCCTCTTTTCAATAAAAAAAGAAGTCATCTGTTAAATTATGCAATAAAAATACATTTTTCTAACGTTGACCTTAAAATGGTTTTTGGTAAGTACTTTTGCATAAGCAGAAGATGAAACAACAATAGCGATGGGTATGAGTAGGTTGGGGAGCAAGTAACAAACTGAAAGGGGCTTTTCTGAGTAAGATGATTACATATTCGTGTTTTAAGTGTCTGAATCTTGTTTTGGCTTGTGATTCATGTAATTATTAAATTGGGTTTAATTGTTAGCAGATAGTAGTCTTGTATGATTATGTTGATTTCACAAAATTACTTGTTTTTTCGTGCATCATATGCCTGTTTATCTATATCCTAAACATGTTTTGAGACTTTTTTTTTAATATCTACAGTTACAAAGCATGGGGTTGCCTTTTAGGACAACAGTTATCAAAAAGAGACATCATAGTGGCATGCATAGATTACAGGTGATATGGTTTCCTCCATGCAACAGCTCATTGTTGTACATAATATATCTCATCTTGCCAGAGAGACTGTTCTGGACGAATGTTTTTGAGTATATTGAGATTTGTTTGTTTGTGATACTGCCTCTATATGATATTTATCATAAATGGATTAACATTCTATTTCTTTATAGGGTCAAGAGTTCTCCCTAGTGTCCTAAGGTTGCCAATATGCAGATTAGATGATAGCTATTAGGATATGTAGATGCTCGCTCCTCAAGAAAAAATGATTACTACATTCTAAAAACGTTATAAGGCCATCTGTCTAGAGATGAGTACACAATTTCCATCATTCAGCATTCAGCACTATATATTACCCATGTTCTTTGTCTCACCGTATTTTTAATTTGTTTATCACCACCTTTTTTGTTGGCTGCATTTTATACCCTTGTACGTAGCGCCCTTGTGATTTCTTTGTCTCACTGTATGGTTGATTGATTTCTTTGTAAAATGCTTGACATGTATCCACCTGTGACAGTATCTCATACTATCATCGGTCTAATTTGACAATTAATGCAGGAATTTCCCCCAAGGGACCATGAGTGATATGGTAACGGATGCATCTCAAGGTATCTCTTTTGTGTGCAAAAATATTGCTGAATATGGAGGGGATCCTGATAGGTACTAGATTCTTCACATTTTTCTATAAATTTAAAGCATGACTTTATGGGTGGGGAAAGTGATGGGAGATTGGAGTTGCTAACAAAGATGTTGCTAATGTTTCATTTTTGTAGGATTTATCTGATGGGACAGTTAGCTGGTGCACATATTGCTGCTTGCACAATCTTGGAGCAGGCAATTAAAGAAGGCGGTGAGGGAGAAAGCACCTCTTGGAGTGTCTCCCAATAAAGGCTTATTTGGGTTTATCTGGAGGATAAGTTTTCTGTTGTATGTTTTTTGGAACCTCATGGAACTTCTTCTGTATTTCAAGCACACTATTATATGCTTATGATGATTTGACACCCCCTTAAAAAATTTGATCCCATAGGATTAAGGTGATCAATCAGTTTGTCAGGAGGTCATAATTGTTTGATGCATGTTGTAGTATGTTGGGTTCTTATGTGATCGAATGCCATAGTCAAATGTGAACTTTTTTTTTTCACCATATCATTCCGGCCTTACTTCCTTAGTCTTTGTTTCTAAGTGTTCCTCCAAAAGTCCTAAGAACCGAAGTGCAGAATTGAATATGATATTGGGGTGTTAAGGTCGATCAACTCTGTTGATGTTGTCTTGCCTAGGTTTAGCTTCAAGGTTTCATAATGCAATAATGCTTAACAACAATTTCTTCATATCATTGCTCATCCAAGTATAAGTTGAAATTACAAAAGTATCCCTATATCGTAACGCAATGGAAATATCTACCAATTCATTCAACAAATTGGTTAGTTGTACGTTATGTGTTAATTTGATAAATAATTAAATATATAGAATAAATAAAGTGCGTAACACCAAGTTGGGTTACAAAGGGAAACCATTTGAAAAACTCCTCAAAGGTTTTTCCTACGGGGTAGCCAAACCCAGAAAAATCAATTTTATTATTTGAAAATTAATTACAAGTAAATCTTAATTACAAAACATTTGTAACTTGACTCTCTTACTTGACTAGACAAATGACTCATTTGTCTTCTATTGCAGTATCAGCCAGAACCTCTAGCGATCTTGAAACTATTGACTTCCCTCCTGGAACTCTAGTGACTGAACTCAATCACTTCAACTCTAATATAGAGTAAGCACGCACACAAAGAGAGGAAGAGAAAAACACTCTCACACTCAAGCTCTTGGATCCCTCTTAGATCTCCAAGCTCCCTCAAAATTAACTGATCAAAAGATGTAACCCTCAGCCGAATTCCTCAATTAAATAATCTGCCCAATATTTGATCTGCAGTAGGATTCTGCTGACGGGAGGACTCTGCTGGGAACGAGTCTGCTGACGCGTCTGTTGACACCTGGCGCTGAGTCTTCTCATCGGATATAGTTTTCATTCAACTGGATAATTCTAGACTCCTTGAACTTAGAAGACACACTCTCATGACATATCTAAGATATTATTTAATAATCGCTTAATTCAAATTAAATGTTCTTGGATAAAGATAAAATATTTACATTCATCCAATCTCAACAATCTTCTAACTTAAATAGATCTCTATCGTCCTAGTCATCTAATCCTAACCAACCACTTTTACATTTACAATCTTCCCTTTTGGCGGATTGGTCACAAAATACTCAGTTGATGAATGTAGTGTGTACCTAAAACAAAAGTAACCAACGGATCAAGATCTTGTGAAGAAAATCTTAATATAGTAATGAGAATAAACAACTTCTGAACTAAAATATCAAACGTAAGCTTCAACTCCTGCCTCGTCCTGCTGCTACTCCCCCTCACTTTTTACTCACCCTTTACAAAAGACTTTTTAACCCCCATTCAACAATACACTTAAATCTCCACCTTTTTGTCACAAATCTATCAAGGCTTAAAACTCCTCCTCATCAGAATCAAAAGAATAAATACCAAGTCTATGTGTGCCGAGATGAGAACACTAAAAAAGATCATGCTTTGATGCTGCTACAACTCTCTCTGATCTTAATTCAACCATGCATATTGATAAACCTAATGTATGAGTATGAATGCATATCAAAAAGTGAGCAAATAATTGAGGTAACCTGGTTGAGACATAAAGCCAAACATTTGGTGGACACTACTAGAAAACCGAGATGAACACTGCCATAACCCACACAAAAACCTTCCTCAATACATGGAAATCAAGATATACCCACTACTAGATCAAATATAAACAACCCAACTATAAACAAAATCCAATCTGAAACCCCAACAACACAAATCAACAACCAAAATCCCAATCTCCACTTTTCATCTGCATCGAATCCTAGAACTGAAAAATAGATTAAGATGGATGATAGAAAGTAGTTACCGTGATAGAGAATCGTAGATCAGGATGGTCTGGACGGGTTCTTAATCACGAGAAAATCGAATATGATATGGAGTGAGGTGAGACGTAGCTAGAGCTTAAGGAAACAATGTCGTGAGTGAGTGGGTGGGTACTAGAAAGTATCGGGGAGAGATAATGACTTAAGTCAATTAAGTGACCAACGTGCTAAGCACGGGCCTCCCTTTTTCACACCAAGTCCCTACTGGGCCTTAACCGACTCACCCATTAAGTCACAGAGTCCTAGTACTAATTACTCCAAGATTCATGCACCAGACACTAAACTACTCAAAATTGAGTAAGATCAAAAAATAAAAAATAAAACCAATAAAAGAATATAAAATCTATTTTATATTTTCCCCATTTAAAAGAAAACTTTTTCCCTTTTTTTTTTAAAAACAAAATTAGGCAATGAGCATACTTAAATACATCTCAGTTCAAGCATAGTGCCACTCACACAGAAATATAAAATACATTCATATTTATAACAATCACAATGGTTGTTCACACATAATAAGATCATCAATATCAAAGTTCATGTGATTGTGTGAGTGAGAATACTTACTTCAAGGAATCATCTATATATATATATATATATATATATATTTCATCTCTCTCTCTCTTTTTTATTTTTTATTTTTTTCTTTCCATAGATATTCCCAAGAGATTGTTTCTCACCATAAAAGTCAAACTTTATGCTAGGGCCTAAATACTTGAAAGAATATCTCCTTCAAACACATGTTTGCATAACCCTTTGATATGTCCATTTTTATTGCTCATTTTTTTCACAATGATTAGAACAATGATGTTTTCTATAAGGACTTAAGGGACATATCCATGTAGGGTGTTTGTCTTTTTTCGCAATGATTAAACACCGACTTTTTCTATATGGATCAACCATTTATGTTTGGTAATGGGAGATCTCTTACTTTTAGTACTAGATTCAACTAGTATTAGTCAATTTAAGGTATGAACTCCCTCTATGGTGAGCATCTCAATAATAAATATGGAACATAATCATAATAAGCATAACTATAAGTTCCTCACAGTGCTTGAAAATGAATTTTGTCAAGATGACCCGTAGAGTTAGTAAGCTCAAAATTGACTGCACAAAATAGAGAGATGCATAAGGTCAATAATTTACTATGTGAAAGCTCAAGTACTCAAACCTTGACATACTAAGTATGCACTTTCCTTAAAAAATAAGCTTAAAACAAACCAGAAAAAAAATAATGTATTTTAAACTGAAAAACAAAAACATAAAATAATATAAACCACTTGTCTTAGACTAATGCAATAACTTAAGGTGCCTCTCACTTGATATCACACACACCAATAGCTTTATTTCTTGGCAAGGTCCACTCACTATTTTCTTTGACCAGGCATTTTGCTTTAAGTTTTGACTTATCCATATCACTTTGCACACTTTTTCCTTTGATGAGAAGACAAAATTCTGCTAGTTCACCAAGCTTAAGGCTTATTATGGAGGTTATTTGATGACTCAACTCTTCAACCTTATTTTCTAAATTCTTTTCCTTCCTTGCAATTTTTCTTTTTCCTTTTTTTTCTTGCACTTTTCTTAAATTAAAGCAGTGTGGTCTTGACCAAGCATACCACAAAAATGACAAGTAGGAGTAAAGTTACATTTGGACTTACTTTGGTTGGGCTTCTTTGTCATTGATCTATCGTGTAAGCTTCTTGAAACATGAGTTTTAGGCACGGCCTTCTTTGGAGCTTCCTCATCTCGACTTCCTTTAACAAAAATGATACTTTTTTGATGAAGTGACAACGGATGATTAGCATTTAAGTTCCATACCTTGGGAAGTCATGTACCCCAAACCCGTGCGATCACAACTAGATTTTTGACAACTCGACATCTCGTCATGTTTCTGAGTTGCATTCTTTTCTCTGAATTCTTGAATCTTTTTCAACTCCTTCTCAAGTACTCCTTGTTGAGCATGTAACCTTGATACTTCAATTTCAGATATCTTAAGTGCCTCAAACATGTTACTTTTCTCATTTTCCACAGCTGTGAGCTTTTTATACAGCTTCTTATTTAATTTCTTCAGCTTCACCACCTCTTTACATAGATCATTGTAAGTTTCTTGTAAACTTAGCTCATGATCAGCCACAACTAGAGCAACCTCCGAATCACTATCATCATTGTCACTTTCAGATTTAGTTAGATCAACATCAGAAAATTCATTAACAACAACAGAAAAAACTATAAATGAAGTTTTATCCTCAGATGATGAACTGAAATTTTCAGAACCAAAACAGTCACTAAGTGTGACGTTAAGAGCTTTTCCTTTGTTTCTTTTAAAGTTTGGAAACTTAATTCTTATGTGGCCATAATCTGAGCATTCAAAGCACTTAACTTTATCCTTTTGCTTAAATTTATCTTTATTCCATCTTTCAGAATCACTTTTTTTAGTAGGAAATTTCTTACATTTCTTTTGCTTTCCATTTGTTCTCTTGTTTTTAAACAAGAGTTTTCTGAATTTCCTTGCAATGAGATCTATATCCTCATCGTTTATATTTTCTTCATCAAAAAATCATCTCGATCTTCTTCCACAGTTTTTAAAGCAATCGACTTACCTTTTCTTGTTTGAGGAAGAGATGACTCATATGTTTGTAAGGAGCTGACCAGTTCTTCAACTTTAATAGCATCCAAATCCTTACTTTTTTTAATGGCTGTAACTTTTGGGCGAAATCTTTCAGGCAAGGACCTTAAAATCTTTTTCATGACCCTAGAATCCTCCACCTTTTCGCCGAGCTTAAACTTGGAATTCACAACATCGTTAAGTTTAGCATAAAAATAATTAAAACTTTCATCTTTCAGCATCTTAATCTCTTCAAATTTTGAGGTTAGCAACTATAATTTTGAATTTTTTACAATCTTTGTCCCCTCATGTGTAACCTCCAAGATATCCCATGTTTCTTTAGCAATTTCACACATTGAGATTCTTTTAAATTCATCGGGAGATTCAGCCATGAAGACAACATTAAGTCCCTTGCTATACCAATTAGAGTTAGTGATCTCATCTCTTGTCCAAACATCAATAGTTGTCTTGGGTTTAGTCCACCCTCGCTCAACTGCATACCACACACATTCATCCAAAGACTCGAGGAAATCCCTCATACAAACTTTTTAATATGCATAGTTTTCCCATCAAAGTGTGGCAAGACATATAACGATATGGTCAATAGGGGAACAAATCACACTCGAATGAGTGAACCACGCTCTGATGCCAATTGAAATTACCCAAGTATCCCTGTATCATAACGCAGCAGAAATATCTACCAATTCACTCAACAAATTGGTTAGTCGTACGTTATGTGCTAATTTGATAAATAATCAAATAGATAAAATAAATAAAGTGCGTAACACCAATTTTGGTTACGAAGGGAAACCCTTTGAAGAACTCCTCAAAGGTAAGACCCTATGGGCAGCCAAACCCAGAAAAATCAATTTTATTATTTGAAATCAATTACAAGTAAATCTCAATTACCAAACACAATAGTCTTTTGGGATTTGTTAAAGAGTTTGTGACCTGGTGGATAGCCATGCAACTTGTAGCATTTTTCTGTTGTGTGTCTAGACAAATGACAGTGGGAACACACAAGGGCCTCGGCATTACCAGCTTTGAATTAAGTGTCAAGAGAGTGGTCTATAATTTTGCAGTGAGTGCAATAGGGTCTGTCATTTTTTTTGGTTGGGTCATGATTGGGGAGGGAATTTATAAGCAGGGAAGGGTTTCTTGATGGCTAAGGCCATGGAATCAGGAGATGGGGCATGGTTAAGAAGTTGATGTTGTTGTTCTTGTTGTTGTATAAGTGAAAAAACCTTAGTGACAAAAGGTATGGGGTCTAACAGCATAATTTGGTCACGAACATTGGAGTATGTATCATGTAAACCCATTAAAAATTGAAAAACACAGTCACGTTGATAACGATCCAAAAGAGTTTTCATAATTCCACAGTTACAAACAGGTATTGGGTCATAGATGGTAAGCTCATCCCAGAGTGTTTTGAGCTAGCCGTAGTAAACACTTACGGAGTCATTATCTTGGAGAAGGTTGGCAAAGGTCTTCTTGAGCTGAAAAATGCGTGGCCCATTCTGTTGAGAGAAGTGATCCTGGAGATCAAGCCAGACGTCTCGAGCATCATCAACAAACACGACACTGGATTTAATGGAGGAGCTAATGAAATTCTAAATCCACGATACCACCATGTCCAGCGTTCCCAGAGTTCAAGAAGAGGGTTTGCAGGGTCAGTGGGTCATGGAATGTCACTGGTGATAAAAACCAGTTTGTTCTTGGCACAAAGGGCGCGACACATGGCTCGTGACCAAGTGGCATAATTATTGGTGGTGAGCAAGTCAATGACGAGAATAACGGCTGGGTTGTTTCCATTGTCAAGACGGAAGGGGTTGTCGAGGTCACTGAGGATCAGATAACGAGCCATATTGTTGGCATAGAAGGTGTTTGTGTTTAGGTTTGTATGAACTGAGGAAGAATCGGGGTGGGTGGGGGAAGAATCGGCAGAGTTTTCCAGCGGGTCTTCCATGGATGGTGGCTCTCTGGTTCTAGATACCATGTAAGGAACAAAATAAGAAGGAGAGAACACACCGTGCAGAGAACATGATGCATGAAAAGGGCTGGAAAAACTGTACTGTGCATTCCAGAGAATCGAATAAAATGGAAGCTACAAGAAGAGGCCTCATATACACGTCTTGTTCTGACATCCTAACAGAAATAATCTTCCTAAAATAAAATACAGCTCATTAAGAAAATATTTACTAAGGACAATGGAAAAGTAAATATACAGATGGAATCTAAATAATGGTAAGTCATCCTTTTCCACTTCTGTGTTGTAGCTAAGTGACTTGCAGTGGCTGTGAGAGGTAGACGACTTGCAGCTTGACTTTGGGCTTGTGTAATAGCAGTTGCTGACAATCTTGCTGCAAAAGGTAGTTTCTTTGGGTCATTCCAGAGTTGTGGCTAATTTTCTTGATTTCTGTTGTTATGGCTAATCCTCCAATGGAGTGGGGGAAAGGGGAGGGCTTTAGCCAACTTTGTTGGGTGTGATGAGAGTGGATTTGACGCAGGGGTTTTCGGCCTCTTAATTTGGCTTGGACTTGGTAGTGTTCTCTGAAGATGATCCCCTCCCATTGAGCAGTCACTCGCTGCTTGCTAAAAAAGTGTTACAAAAGGGAAAAGCTCTGCACCCTAGCTTTTGAAGACTCTGAAGTATCTCCCTCATGCGATGGGACTTTCATGCCCATAGTCACGAGGAGTCCCTTAAGGGGCCTAAGGCCTTGTTTACAGTCGTTGATAGAGACACTATCGAGACATTTTATTTACAATGTCCCATTAAATTGTTTCTTCTATTGATGCATTAGCTTTGTAGCGACGTGTATTTGCAAATTGATTAACACGTTTACGGTTTATGGGCTCTAATTATCATCTTCTTTTATGCAGTAAGAATTTTGCTGAAACTCTTGAAGGAGTTGGGGTAAAAGCCGAGTCAATTTTGTATGAAGGAAAGACTCACACAGATTTGTTTCTTTAGGTAAGGGAGCAATTAAAAATTAAAATGCTTCCATTTTAGTTTGTTTCATTAATAAAAACAAGCTTAATTAGCTAACTCTGTGGCCTCGACTAGTAGTACTGTCTTCTTCCGAACATGCATACTCTTATCTTTTTATAGCTAGCTAGCTAGCCGGGTTCGCACGAGTTCTACTGCCGCATGCCTGCATGACAGAGGAATTCAAATCACAAGTTACAATGGAATAATGACAATTATTAGGGGATGGTGGCCATTCGATTGGATTATTAATTATTCGGAGTGCACTTGCTCAATTAGGCCTTTAGCATCATATGCTTTTGCTTAGTAATTTTTTTCCCTGGCATATATTATTGGCAACAAACTAGCTAAGTATATCTTGATGTAATTATATGTGGAGTATGCTAGATACAATTTTAGAGTGTGCAAGCCTCGCACTCTTTTTGAAAAAGGATGAGGTCTACTATTAAAAAAATAAAATTTTCATGTGAGTTTTATATTTACCAACTTTTTTAAAAAAAAGTGCACGGAACTTGCACACACTAAGACTGCGCATAAATATCATTTCTCTTATGTGTAGCTTCTAATTTTTGTGTTGATAATATGGATTTGCACTCCATTTAAGATTTGATGCTTTTAGTTTTAGGAGCTATTTGAAGCCAAATATATGAGAGCTGCTAGCTAGCATGCATCTCGTTTTATATATAAAGTTCTACAATATGTCATATATATTATTTCAAAATTTTGTTCAAAAAAATAAGAATTGTGTTTGCCCTCTATTTCAATGAAATTCAACCTTTTTTAAGAATGGCCCCTGTGGAAGAGAAGTAGTTGCTTGGAGGCTGTGGAAGAGAAGAAATGAAGTTATGTTTTAAGAGGAATTCACATCCCCAAATACAATCCTAAAACACAGAAGCCTACTGCACAGAGTGCAAATCATTCAGAAAATAGTTGCAACTGGATGGCTCCCCCAAGGGATGCATACGAGATCAATTGGGATGCTGCTATTGATAAAAAAACAGTGCAAAGTTGGAGTTGGAGTCCTTGTCAGGGACTGGAAGGGAGAAGTAATGGCAACAATGAGGAAGAACAGATCCTTGTTCCCAGATCCCTTACTAGCAGAGATGTTTGCTGCACTTCAGGCCACAAAATTTGGCAATGAACTAGGTCTTCAGAAGGTTATACTCGAGGGGGATGCATTACAAGTTATCAATGCTATCAAAGGCAACGAAGACAGCTGGAACAACAAAGGAATGCTAATTTCTGATGTTAGACTTTTGCTCTCTAAGTTTACCAATTGGTCTGTAAATCATGTTAGAAGGGACATAAACAAAACAGCTCATGCTCTAGGCAAAGATGCAGTGACTATATGTCAGATGTAATTATTGATTTGGAGTCTATTTTTTATTGTATTGAATCTCTCTAACAGGGATAAATATCAATAAATACTTACTTGGTTCTAAAAAAAAACAATTTCCCCTATAAGTGAATATATGCTGCCCAGTGCCCAGAATAAAATTGGCATACAAGCCGTACGTCATAGGAGTGGGTGGGTGCACAACGTGTTGTTGATCATTGAATTGACACTTTTGGCCGGTGCACATATTCAACATCGCTAGGCAACACTTGCGGCGGTTTATTTATTTTTTGGCACAAAAATCGTGTCTAATGATAAACCTTTGTAATTAATTGCTGTAAACGATCTTATTTTAACAGTCATAAACTGAATTTACTTTTTCTTACGGTACTAATATTTATCAGCTTTCTAATAGTCATCAAAGAATTTTTAATGAAATAAGTACCAATTTTTTATTAATTTTTTGTTACAAGATTTCCTTGTTCAGCATATGCATGCATTCCAATAAATTGACAACGAAATAATGTTCTATCTTGATAATAAAATTGTTCATCTTGGGTTCAATCTTTCATGCCAAAGTACTCATTCTTAAGTGGGAGACAATATTTATCTAAGTATTTTTTTTTTTTTGGACAAAACCTCCAAACTTTATTGACAAACCCTCATTTATGGTGGAGGAATAACGTGGTTATAGGACATCACTATGAAAAATAAAAATTATTACCAATCAACCACAACTTTCAAATAAAGAAACTAAAGAATACCCAAATAAAAACTAAATACATCAGCTTAAAAGCATCTGCCAGTACGAACCAAACCTCTCAAAAATTTGGGGATACGTAACAGAAATCTCCAAACCCAAGTAGTACCCTGAGCTCCCAATTTTTCCAAATAATCCGTAGGAGCATTACCTTCAGAAAAATGTGATTAATGATAAAATTCCCACCTCTTAGTAAGCTCACAACCTCATCCCAAAAATCGTCAAAATACCAAACACCACATCTCTATTGATGAACCCAATTTACACAAACTAAAGAATCTGATTCCACGTCCACATCCACAAGTCCCAACGCATGACAATATTGCAACCCAATCAGTAAGGCCTTTAACTTAGCAAGGTTATTAGACCCATCCCCAAGATAACATGAGAAAGCAAGCATCATATCCCCATGAACATCTCGAATTATTCCACCTGCCCCCAACCTCCTAGGATTTCCAATACTACAACCATCAACGTTCAACTTAACTCTCCCCTACTTCGGTTTCACCCAAGACACCTAGTTAACCTTCCTTGGTTTAATCAGCAAAATGGGAATATGCAAGTCCTTCAATCGATCTTCATCAACAAACGACAGCTTGGAAAACTGAGATAAATTTTGTTGCACCTTATCGAGCCATACCCGCACCGATCTCCATGCTACCTCCGCCAGGAAACCGTGCAACTTCATGTGAGCCTTGAAGGTTTCTAGGTGCTCGAGGGGGTCCCTCCCTCCATCGTACATCTCCATGGTTGGGACTCTGAACTTTGGTGGTAAGGCCACAACCATCACCTCTTCCGTATAGGGTAGACCAGTGCTTGTGAGCAGTTGGTCCACTGACGAAGATGTGCCCACTTTCCTGTGTGTCTCTTCTAAGTTGTCCGGAACGGGTTGTCGCAGGCATACGAAGTACATGCAAGAACAACTAGATCCCACAGACGGTGCCACTATTAACGTCGTGTTTAATACAACTTTAGGCCAGGTTCCAGTAACTTAGGTCTTTAGAACTAGACCTGCAAAAATAGAGAAGAAAGAAACTGGGAGAATGTGGCTTTCGGGCCGGGGAGCCTCTGATGCTAAAGTTAGTAGAGTATTTTAGAAGTTTGTAAATAATGAGAGAGTCTAGAGATTAGAGAGAGCTTCTCATATCTAGAAGTTGCTATTTATACCGGGAGTCTGCTCCTATGGAATCCGTATCCTTTTACTATTTCTTTTGTCAGAGTCATTTAATGCGGCATGCCTCTGCAACGGCTACATTGATGTAGCGTGTAGCTCGAGTAGTAGTACCATTAATGCGGCATGATTTCCCCATTTGCCTTACCCTGCTAGTGTCCTTGGTGGTCTGTTGATGTCTCATTGTCAAATGATCGAGGGTTCCCCTTACTTCCCGCCAGTTTACGTGGATAGGTACTCAAGGGCTGTATGTTGTTCGAGGTGTCTCCAGGATGGCGAGTCCCATCCCCCTGCAATACGCCCCTCATGGAGGTTGTGTCCAGGGGGTCTACCCTTGGGCCGGGTCGAAGAGTCTATTTGTTCTGGGCTGGGCCTTTGTTTCTTATTCCCTTAGTTGCCATTCTCAGGCCATTTAAGACAAAGTGAGGAAAACCCCCTACAATGTGTATGAACAAAAATAAATTATCAACATTTGGTATCTATAGTTGGTTAAATCAATCAAGTTATACTCTGGATTAAAATTGAATGAAGGAAATTCTATATAGAAGCCTTACATCACACAACTCTATTTAATCAATATGTAATTTGTCAGTTTTTACATTCTATCTTAATGCTTAAATATGTGTGTGTTTAAATAGGACAAAAATGATAAATCACAAAGTGGAGGTGTATGGTATAAGACTTTCTTATAACATTTCTCAAAATATAATTATTAAAATGAATGAAAATTAAATCATTGTCAAGAGATAAAATATTTATAATATTTTTCAATTGTCATTATTTTGTTTTATTTCATCAAGGGTTAAACCGATGACGTTGGATTAATTTGTAATAGCATTAGCATTGGTTTAGTTAAATCCGTAGACAAAGTTTGGCTAATATGCCATTTGTTGACTTTTGACTACTCATTCAAATTAGGTTAGAAAAGTTTTATCTTGACACTTGGTAGGATCTTAGCCATACTTGGTGAATAGTATTAGACACTTGGCAAAAAGAAGAACCATGAGTTGGATTATGAAGGAATCAAGGTGTGAGATCATGCCACCTAAGCGAAACCCTATTCTTTTTTTCATCTGATCAACCATTTTGTGTCAGACCAAATAAGGTTTCAACCCTAGTGAAACCCTAAATGGTTGGAATCTAATTGAAACTCCAAAATCTTGGTTGAAATCGAAACCCTAAACGGTTTCCCCAAACACTAAAGTTGGCCTCCAAACCCGATTTGATCCAATTTCTAGTATTGTGTTTAATCACTTGATTAAATCACTTCCACATGCTATTAATTCCTCAAATTCATGTTATGACATCATTATCCAATCTTTTAAACCTTGGAAATTTGATTGGACCAAGAAAAATTAGATTTGGATTTGATAGCATCTCAAACCCCAACCAAACCCTCTTTAAACCTCAAATGAAGCCCACTTGTTTAAGGCCCACAAATTTTGGCCACCTTGGCAAAACTTCTTGAGAAAGTTTCCACCCACCCATGACTGACCATCCACTGCTCATGACACCCCAAAGTCATGCATGATGTGAGGGGAAAAAGCCACCTCATCACACCCCTTTTAGAAGGCAGCAGCAGCAGCCCACTCCCCCTCCACTATTTTTGCCTTTTTGTGACCTAAGCACCATTCCTCAAAGGTCATTCAAGCCCATACCTCACCCTCCCGAAGTCTAGAGGCGTGCAAGGCACCCTTCCTTTCATTTCATCACTTCTTATCTGTGTTCTTACAGAGAAACACTTGATAGCTCTCTCGGGAAGTTTTCTTAGTCATTTTGCGTGGCCATTTTTTATCCTTTGTAAGTATTTTCTCGCAATGACTCCTTTGTAAGTATTTTTGACACTTGGTAGCTCTCTTGGGTTAGATCCATGTTTATTGATTTTTAGCCATGTGATTTTAAGTTTGATGGTTGGATCTTCTTTAGGACACATTTTCAAACAATGTGATGTTTTAGTTTGAAGATCTCATCTTTTTAAGCCATGGATCAAGAGATTGATCAAAATTAGTTAAGGAAAAGTTTATGTTTTTGGACTAAGTGTAGAACTGAAATCTCCAAGTATTGTTTTGTGATTTTTGGTGACTTTTGTTTGATGATTTAAAGTATTGTTGATATTAGGATGATGTTATAAATATGTTAGGAGTAAGATTTGAATTTTTTCAAGTTCTTGGAGATGTTTTGAATAAGGTTAAAACTTGTGATTCAAGGGTTTGTTTTTGGTTAAAAAGTTTGGATCTTTTTACTAAAAAGTTCGGTGGTGATGATTAGCATTTCATTTAATGGATGTTTAAGTATGTTTTTAGGATAGGAAGATCTTTGTTGCAAAATTTCGGTTTAATCATGAGTTCTGAATTTGAAAGAATTGCAACAAAAATCAAGGGAAATAACCTATGTAAGTTTCCGCCCCTATAACGTTTTCATGGTTGTGTTTAATTTTAGATTTTTCTGATTTGATATTTGAGTTTAGGATAAAATTTACATGCGGTACATAAATTTTGGTGATTTTTGGAGTTAGGATGCAAAATCCTTAAGTTTGGGATAAAATAGTCATTTTCCCATATGTAGAGAGTAAAATGGTAATTTTGCTCTAAGTTAGTATTTTTCTATATTTCTAATTGTTAGTGATTAAGTTCTAATTTTTAGAAATCATTACTTTCAGTTCCTCGTGATTGCACTTGAGTTTGCTAAGAAATGCAAAGACCGAGGTAAGTTAGCTTTTAACTAACTATCAATTTAATGTATATGGGTGACAAGTAAAGGAACTATAGTGTATGTATGTATGATATCTTATGTGCCATGCCAAGTCATTACATATTCATCTGTCACACAGAATTTATTATGTCATGAATTGTTCATATATTACACAAGATATTCTGTCACGTTTTACTATACATTGCAATTATATCTCGTTAAATATACCATTTGTTGCATGTATTTCATGTTATGTAATATTTAATGTTGCAAGCATGTCATGTTAAGTATGTTGCCTGTTACATATTATGCCATGTTAAGTATGTTGCCTGTTACATGTTATGCCCTATTACGAAATGTTTCTATCTCAAGTAAGTCATATCTTTTATGTTACGTTCAAGTCATATTGTGTTATGTCAGGACTTCTATCCCTTCGTATTCTAGTCACGTTTTGTCTCGAATACAGTTTGTGTATTTCGAGAACAGTCATGTCAAGTTATTTATATAATTCATGTTCAAGTTATATTTCAAGTCATGCTATGTTCAAGTTAAGTTTATGTTATCAGTTAAGTTGTACTATGGTCAAGGATGATATGCGTTGCTTGGTATTGCGGTCAAGGCTTATGCGTTGCCGAGTACTACAGTGAAGGAGTATAATCTGCCATACTATAGAAGATTATATCAGATATCAGTTAAATTATACTACGGTCAAGGATGATACGCGCTACCTAGTACTGCGGTCAAGGCTATGCACTGCCGAGTACTATGGTGAATGAGTAAAATCTATCATACTATAATCATCATGCTAAGTTAAGTTTCAGATCAAGTTCATGTTAAGTCAAGTCTCAGATCAAACTCATGTTAAGTCAAGTCTCAGGTCAAGTTCATGTCAAGTCAAGTCTCAGTTTAAGTCCAGTTCAGTTTAAGCAAGTCAAGTTCAGTTCACGTTTCAGTTTAAGTTATGTCAGTTATGTTATATTGTATGTCAAGTTTTGCTATGATTACTTATGACTTTGATTATGCATTCATGCTTTTACTGTCATGCATGCTTCATTAATCTGTGTTGAGGTTTTCTGTTAACTTGCTGAGATTTGTAATCAAATCTCACTGTGGTAGTCCCAACTACCATCCCCCCGAATAGTAGATCTTGTTACAAGACCCGAAGGAGAACCGAGATTCGACCAACTGGACACAGTCGACTAAGCAACGGTGCGACGTCAATGTTAATATAGTAATTAACTTAAATTACTACTTGTACTATGGAGTTGCATCTCCAGTACTCTTTTGATCATAGCTATTTTGGACTAATGTTATGATCTCAGTTGTTTAGTATATCATTTTTGTATGAATTATGTTTTAAGTATTTGAGATATTTTTTGTTTGGTGCATAGAATTGTTAAAGAAAAAAATTTATCCGCTAAGAATATTGCATAATGCTAGATGCATGTTAGGAACATTGCATCTTTAATTTTCATGAACGGGAGCAAGTAACCTTGTGTTGCATGTCCCGACGGTTCAGATGTTCGTCCGAACCCAAGCGAAATATGGGGGTGTCACAACCATGTGAACAATACGGCAGTTTCTAGGGAGCAAAAGGAAGAGGGAACCACAAAACTAGCCAAGAGCTCTTTACCATACAAACCCTTGGGTTGGCCTATTCGTATAATTCTAAGTTGTAGCTCCATCCATGAAATGACGCATTTCTTTAGAATGTCAAAGATACCTCGAGCATGCAAATTGTTAAGGACGTGTTTCATACCACCAACTGCATGGATAACTTGCAATAAATGAGATGGCGGCAGGGGGTGCCCAGTGGAACTCCGATGCCTAAGTTAGAGAGAAGTCGTCTCAATAAGTATATGAATGAATGGCAAATACGTTACCTTTAAGTGTTATTTATAAGAGTATAAAGGTGTTGATAATGGCTAGCTCCAGAGTTTATCTTGGATAACCCTCGAATAAATTGGTAGGATAACATTTTTGATCCATTGGAGGCATTATCTATTCTCTATATTATCCATTACGTGTCCATAGGATCAATCTCTGGGCTTGCAGATCAGACCTGATTCTTGAGGCCTCAAACTTGTGCCCTCCAACACATGGGCTTATTCCTCCGAGACCTTAAATATCTCTTCGAGTTACCCCGCTAATTTCCTTCTTGTCTACACATGAAAAATTCATCAATTTGTGCTTTCACTCTACCCTGCTAGTTTTGGGTAGATGGATGACCCCTGTGATTGTTACTCCTTTTACCCTGTAGGGGGTCTATGCTAACTAAGGTGCGGGCTTTGGAAGATTCAACTTTTTGTTATGTTAAAGACGTGGCCAACATCATCTGTAACCATTCCCACTCTTTTATTCATTATTTTTTTAATATTGTTTTAAAAAAATGATAATCAACGGCGCTGTCACCCTTTCACCTTCCCAAGAATCCCTCATCATTGATTTTTTTGTCTTTCGCTCCATTTATTTTTTCTTTCCTTTCCTTTCTTAACTCTCTTCTCAAGTTTCAAGAAACACTCGCCACCCTTCACCATTTTGATCTCGTTTCTTCCAGATCATACAACAATGGCTCAGTGTGGCTCTTCCCGTGTTTCCAGTCGAGCTTCTGCCCAAGCCCCACCAAGGGTTTCCTCCCATTCTACGCCTAAATCCGCTGACTGTCAAACTTTACCTTTCTTTGAGGGGTTCACGTGGTGCTCCACACTCATCGCTCGAGACTTGACAGAGCTGAGGACTTTGTATCGCACCCCTAACACCATGGTTCTCACTCTTCCCTCAGAGGGCGCCGTCGATGAGGAAGGCTTCTTGGGGAGAGTTGCTTTCCCAGTTTGTGCCCTAACGCACTGTTTGTGCCTTGCATTCATCCGCCCAATTCATGATGTCCTTGATCTCCTACGATTGGCTCTTGCCCAACTTCATTCACATGCTTGGCACGTGCTTTTGTGCTCATGTGTGATGTTCCGTATGGTTCTTGAACCTTTAGGGGAGATATACCCAGATCTGACAACCCAAGAATTCTTGCCATTCTATTTTGTGAAAGGGCTACCAGGTAATATCTGTAGTTTTCGTAATCGCTCACAACGTTTGGCGACATTTGAAAGCCATCACTCGAATGCCAAACAGTGGCAAAATATTTTTTTATTTTTGGTGGTGGCTGGGAATTCCCCGCCATTGAAATGACCATTCGGGACTTTCCCATCCTGGCTAATTGATGACAAAAAGATTATTATAGATCTGACTAACCGAGAACGTTTTCGTGTTGACATAGTCCTTAATTGGGCCAAAGATAATGAGGATGCCCAGTGGACTGAGAAGCTCCTGACTCTCGCCAACATTGACAGATTTCTTGTTGTGCCTGATCGCTTCCATGTTAAAGGGAGTAAATTAAAGGCTGTGACCCCTCCTTCAAAGAAAATGCTTGCTTCCTCACCTTCTAATACTCTTAAAAAACTTCTTCATCGCACTAAAGGTGAGGCACCTGCTAATCGCCCTAAAATAGTCGAGGGTGTAGTTGACAATATTGGACAAGAAGTGGTTGTTGATTCTAGTGCCAACTCGACTGCTGGGGGGGGGGGGGGAGAGAGACACCCTTTGCTTCTCTTGTGCATGTGTCGTCGCCTGCATCTCCTGGGCTTGACAACCTTGATGGGCTCATAGGCCAAGCCCTTGCCGACTTGGCCATAACCTTGATTTTGATTTGCCCCCAAGGGGTCGGACTCAATGGGTACACCCACTTTCGAGTTCCCTTCTCTCCTCTCATCAGTTTTGACTCCCAGTGGCGGCGAGTTTGCATCTGACATATATGATGCCTTCTTTATGGGCGTTGCTGGGGTTATGGTGTCTAAAGCTGTGACTCCTAATGGTAGTGCCCAGAGTTATACCGTGGACTCTTTGTTCCCGAGAGAAAACCTTGATGATCGTGGGGACCAACGCTCCAATCTAAGTTCCCTCCCTACAACCATCTCAAGGGGTGAGACTCCGCCTACAGACCATGAAAGAGTATCCATTCCTTCCCCTTCCCCCTCCTCCTTCGATGGTGACGTGGACTCTTCAACCCCTAAGGAGGGGGGTGGGTCATCCAGGGAACGTGAAGTGATGGAGATGGAGGAGATGGCGGCCCCGTCGGCAGTTTTGAATTTGCCACCCTCGCAGACGAAGGTACATTCGTGCTTGAGGTGGAGGTTCCAGCCACCTCGTCTACGCCTTTGACACATTCTTTGGGGAGAGTCTGTAGTGGTCAAATCAACAGCCTATAATTTAGTCTCGAGATAAGGCTGAATATCAAGCTAATAGATAAAACCAAGAAGAGATAGGACAAGTTAACATAAACTCCTAAGAGGAAAGACACACAGACTCATAAAAGGAAAGTGACTCAGACTTCTAAAAGGAAAATGCTTCACAAGGCAGTTGGACTCAATCAAGGAAATAAACCTCTATATATATGATGAGATTCCCCACAAAAGGGGAGGAATCTCCACAAGATCCCCCCACAAGAACTCCACAGAAGATCTATACGCCAAACTCCACCACACATAGCGACTCTAAAGAATCTTTTTTAAATTCTCGTTTTGTATTGTGAGATATGTGAAGCCGTGAGAGATTGTAAAAGCACCCATTATAGTGGATTTCTTCCCCAAACAACTTGTGGACATTGGAATTATGCCGAACCACGTAAATCTCTGTGTCTCTCTTTATTTATTCTTATTTGCTTGTTTGTTATTTATTTCATGGATGAACGCGAAGAGCACTGTATTGAAGCTCGAATCACCATCGTGGGTCGGGGATAAATCTTTCCACCATTCTGGCCTGTTATGCGAATTTAGGCAATAACAGCTGACGCCATCTGTGTGATTGAATAATCTTCTGCACCAAAATTGGGAGAAGGATATTCTCCAACTCACGAGATCGTCTTCGAAAAATAAGATAAGATCTAGTCAACTTTACTATTTTCTATTATTTACTCTCTTAACACTGCACCGAATAAGAAAAATATAGAGGAAGAACACAGGAAGCAGACCACACGTGCTGAGCACACGCAGCACGCATCATGCACTATGCACGTAAGAAGTGCACAACGTGCACCCATTGCTTTCATCAGGAAGAACTTGCAACCATCGGTAACTCACCGGATCAGAGTGATGTGCATGCTGTGCACAGTGCAGGCAAAGAGCAACAGGCTGCTGAAGGCTCAAGCACAGGCGCCAGTGAGTTGGCCAAGATACTACCGGTGGCTGCCATAGCCGCTGACGCCTTTTATGGCCGGCAGGGAAACTCCTCGTCCACAGAAGCCGATCACATCAGGCAAAGCGCTGCGGGCAGAGGCCGATCATGTCATGCAACGTTTCATACCCCAAAGGACTACCATCGATCACGACCATGCCCACCGGATTTTCTATTGCCAGCAACTAATCCCTTGGCCACAGAGTCTCCTCCCGATAGCCCAATCACCCACGATGAGTAATGTTTCATGAGAAGCCATGACGAGCATGTCACAAGAAGTTCCAATGCTCACCACTAAGCTCCTTGCCTCCCGTGCTTGCTGATTATGCCCAAAGAATAACGCGGTAATTGTAGCAGAGCTTTGTGGTGTCGATTCTACAGAGAGATAAATTAAAAAAATATTAAAAGGAACAAAGAAACTAAAGAAAAATATTAAATGATTAATGGAGAATAAAGTTTAATTTTAAATGCAAATTAAAGTGATGCAAAGTGACTAACGGAAAAAGTACGCAAATTTGACAAACAATAAAACGTCGGGAATCCCTTGCACAAATCTGGTATCTTAATTATTCTTAATTCATTGAATAACTCGATTGGGAATTCAATTCCCAAAATTTCCAATTGGAAGGTATAGATTTATAAACTAAGATTAAACCAAATGTAACCCTTCGAAAAATTATTCACCACTTTTAAAATACGTAAGTTATTATCACTATTGAGAAAATTCAACGACGATAATATACTCAGGAAACGATATTGTAGCAAAGAATTAAATCAATATTGATAAATAATTGATCCAAACATAATCAAAGAGCTAATCCATTCAATAGAAAAGCATGACTGAATCCATAAACAGAATAAATTCTATGATTATTCGGAGAAGAAAGCATCAACAATGAATTGAGAATGATAAAACAAAAGAGTTTTAGTAATTGAAAATCAAATACATAAATTAAAAATACCATCTAATGTGCAAGTTCATCCCTAGCCCTACTCGAGAATTTAGTTACCCCTAAATATAATGGACAACAAAACTCTCAAGAGAAAAATAAAGCATACGGTGGCCATGGTAATTAATTTCCTCTCTTCCTCCTCCAGAGCTGAGCCTTCTCCCCTCTATGAACCCCCAATTTTGTGCTAATGAAATGCTTATATAGGGTAAGGAAAAAAAACCATAATGTCTTCATATTTCTGCATACAAAATTGCCTAAAGTTTATGACTCATCTTAGTAGTCACGTATGCTCTTCAAGTGTTTGAATTTAGAAATCTTTATTAGAGACAACTTTGTAACGCTTTAAGATAGCTTTTCAACGAATCAAGAATCGCATCAGTCTGATATTTGAGTGGAGAGTTATGATCCAAATACTAAAGTATATACAGGCTGTCTTCTAGCGAATTTCGGACTGACTTTTTCTCTTGATCCAAACCCCATCATTATCCTTATTTGAAGAGTCCTACACTCGTTGAAAGTTTTTAAGTTATTCCAATGTCTTGCTCACTTGAAAATCTTTTGAATTTGACTGGGTTTAGACTTTTTTTTTGTAGACTCTGAAATTAAACATAAAAATATGCTCAGGAGTATTCCAAAGTAAATAGAAACTCAATTCAAGAATACACATTAATTTCTATTATTTCTATTCACATTTTAGCATTTTAGTCCAATAATAGAGTATTTAGAGTGCACTTTTGTATATTCATCACACCTTCAACTTGCTTATTGCTAGTCCCTAACAATTTTCATGCAAAAACAACGAAGGAGACCAAAGAAAATAACACACAAAAGCCACCAAGTCACACTTTCTAGATTTACATATCAAAACAATCTTAGGAATTCAATAACCTTATCATAAGCAATCCGCCTATAGCAATCCACAGAGTGTGTGTATTCCAAACTATATTCATTTAACCAGAAGCCCTGACACATGCAACATCAAGAACATTTCAAGCGAAATGTTCAACTCCATAACTCACAGGTATAAAAGTGTTTCGTGTGAGAATTCTCTCTATAGAGTTGACAATGGGTGTACACACACTCTCATGGGAAATTAGGCAATTATGTACAAGCAACAAGCAAATATTGATCCTATGATAGGAACACTAACAAATGAGACTTCCACCACTCTTTCCAAAAGCTTACTTAGGATCAGAACGATCAATACAAAAGATTGTAACGTGGCTTAGGTTCAGGGCTATATGAAAAAAAAAAGATGAAAGTGATTCAAAAACTTCCAAGTACATACAAGGAGAATTTTATTAAATATCTCAATAGATCACACTTCTCACTTGATATACTCTTAAACTTTTCAGATCATCGAATAATAATGCATTTTCTTCTTCTTCATCTTTTTTTTTTAATTTGGTGAAGAATTATATGTCACCCTGGTATTTTACTATTTCTACCCAGTCTTGATATTTTTGCCTTTAAAGCTCACTCACTTGAACACCTTGTAACTCATGTTCTTCTATTTCTTCTCTCTCTTGTTTTTTATTCCTTGCAAAAAATAAGAATTCTACATCTAGTACACTTGTAAGTAACAATGGTAGGAAAAATCAGTGTATAGGTTATACTCCAATGTGGTGAGGTATGGATAATGTAGGTATATGAAGAAAAAATGCTATATGTGTTTATTGGCTCAAAGTTGGCTACTAGGGGTCTATTATAGAAAGAGTTAGTTTGAAAAGCTCAAACGTTGATCCTAAGTTGACCTTCGTTATATCCCAAGTGTATCCACCATCTTACCACAAGGCATGTAATGATATTCTCAAAAGAAATGCCCAATTCAACAGATCAAGGAACGCTTATAACAATTTACTACATTTGTATACTCTCAATCTTCTCCAAAACTCACATGAATACTTAAGCAAAAGAGTTCTCTAGCTACATGTGTCAAACCACCATCTTACCACAAAGTTTGGATGAGTGCATTAGGGATTGCATTAGGGATTCTGTGAATGTTTCAGCAAAAAATGATTATGGTGGGTTTGGTGAATTCACGAAAATGGTTATGAATGAAAATGAGTACACATGTGAAAATGATGCACATGTGATGCAAAATTAAAAAAATTTGACACATGAAAATATGCCACAGAGTTCCAACAAGCATCTTAAATACTGAATTTGCACCACCACCCCCAAACTTAAATGAAACATTGTCCTCAATGTTTAATAATCAAATTTGAATGAGGAGTAACTAAAAAGGGTAGAATACACCTGATGAGTGACGTGGGTAGCTCGCTAAGCACCAAAGATGACAACCTGAAATGACAAAATGAAACTAACCTGTAAACAAAAACAAAGAAAACAACAACAAACAAAAAAGGAAAAGAAATAAAATAAGAGAAAACAAAAACAAAACAAAACAAACAAAACAAATAAAGAAAAACATACATGCATGATGTGGTCAAGGTTGATAGACCGGATCCACAAGTGGAATGTCTTCCACTTCTGGAACTTGCCTATCAATTAATACTTTAAGTCGTTGACCATTTACTTTAAAGATCCGACCATCTTTAGGATCCTCTATTTCTACCACCCCATTTGTAAAAACATTCTTCACTACAAAATGGTCGGTCCACCTAGACTGAAGTTTTCCTAGGTGCTTATGGAGTCTAGAATCATATAAGAACACTCGGTCATTAGACTTAACATTTTTCTCAAAATAATTTTATCATGAAACACTTTTGTTTTAGCCTTATAGATTTTAGAGTTCTTACAAGTATCATTTCTTAATTTCTCCAACTCGGTCAACTGAAATTTCCTAAGCTTATCAGCATTTAATTTCGAAGCAATACTAACAGGAAAAGTGTCACCTTGGCCGAAAAATGCATGATTAAGACCTAGGGCAGTGGCTTCAATTCCAATTTGGGACTATCCATGCTTGAAGGAATCTGATTTTCACTTTTCTTAGACAGCTCCTCAAATTTCAGTTGCCAAATATGTGGGCCATAATCTTGAGGTTCATAAAAAATAATACAAACATCAACAACATCAGATGAATCATTCATAGTATCAAACTCAGAATTAACAAGAAAATATCCAAGGGAATCAGAATCAAGAGTTGTGCGAACTCCCTTATCTATGAGTGTGTCAATCATGTACATTTGGTGGCACTCATCATCCTCCCTGGGCTGATTACTGATGTGGAATATGTTGACCTCCATAGTCATGTTTCCAAAAAATAGTTTCATCAGCCTATTCCTGCAGTTTATAAGTGCATTAGCTGTAGCAAGGAAAAATCTATCTAATATGAGAGGAATCTTAGAGTCAGAGTCAACAACCAACTGAGTTTCCAAAACTAAAACATTAACAGGGTAGTAAAACTTGTCAATTTGGATTAAAACATCCTCAACTATCCCTCTTGGTTTCTTAACTGAACGTTCAGCCAATTGAAGCACAATAGAAGTAGGCTTAATTTCATCCAAACCAAGCTGCAAATAAATGGAATAAGGCATCAAATTTACACTAGCTCCTAAATCTAACAACGCTTGCCCAAACTCATGATTCCCAATATTACATGCAATGGCTGGAAAACTAGGATCCTTGTACTTAGGAGGAATTCACTGCTCAATTAGATCACTAACTTGCTCTGTCAAGAATGTTGTATTCTTAACATGGTGCTCCCTCTTAACTATACACAAATCTTTGAGAACTTTTGCATAACTAGAAACATGTTTAATAACATGCAAAAGAGGAAGATTGATCTTTACCTGCTTGAGGTTCTCCAAGATTTCATTGCTAGAATCCAAAGTTCGCATACCAGATTTTAAAACTTGAGAAAATTGTACCTTAACTGGGCTCTTGATTACCTCATCTTCCTTGGGCAACTCAGAACTATAATTGATTTGTTCCTCTTCAACATCCTCTGGCTTATCAGTTGTTGAGATGTGTAAGGACTTACCACTTCGGGTCACAATGACATTCACCTCCTTCAAATTTCCTTGAGCCATATGTTGACCTTGGGGTGTGGATTGAGTTTGAGAAGAGAACTTGCCACGTTCATTCACACTCAAAGAGCTCATCAACTTGGATACATGGCTTTTTATCTCCTTATTTTTTTCAATAACTACATAATCAAAGATTCAAACTTTTGATTAGTTTTATTCTGTGCCTCAATAAAAGCATGAAAAGTGTAACGCCCTGACCCCGAGGGCCCGGAGAGTTAACTCATATGACCTGAAATCATCTCCAATAATATTTTTTAAAAAAAAACCAGAATTTCCATAATATATTAACCTATTTGTTCAACACAAATATCCATGTTCCTACATATGGGCACATCAGTGGTGTCTCATTGATATACATAAACTTTTTCACAAAGACTAGAAATATCCATTACTCAACATACCAAAGCCACATAAAATATCAACGCTATCAAAACATCTCCAAAAGTCATTGTACCCTAAGGCACTTAGTCTTCTATGATCCACAAAACTTGCAAGTACTCCCTATCCCTGATTTCCAGCTGTTGCATCAAAATTATCTGAAACATATTTGGAGATAGGGGTGAGCTATCAACAACTCAGTAAGCAGAGAATATATATTAGTATGCAAACATGAGCATTTACAGATTTCAAAATACAGAACAAAACACTTTTTATTTTCAGAATGCAGAGTCAAAACATGTTATCAAGAATATCAGAGCGAAAGTTAAAAAATATTCTTATTCAAAATTCCCTTGGCACAGCATAACTGAAACATCATATCAGAACAGAATTCCATGTTTAACTCTCGTGGTAGGGTTGTGCAAACCCCAGCGGCCAACCGAGTAGAAACAGAATGTGAATCTTCCCCTTATCATTCTCGGAAGCCCGAGTGTGCACATAGGAAAGACCACGCAGAAAACCACTTTGTTTCCAAAGTGGGTGCACCAGAAACAGAAAAGTTGGTACCAACCCAAATAGAGGCCACAGTTTTACACCCGTGGTAAGGTCAGAGCAGAAACAGAATGTCATGCCAAAGGTTTCAGAAATCACATCTTATCATATCAGAGTACAGAACAGTTTCAGAACATAACAGAATCATATCACAAAAATATAATTTATGCACAAAATTTCATATTCGCTCTCTTTTGCATAGTTCGGAAGCAAAATGTCAAAATAAACTCATGTCTACACTAGTCATGATAGAAATTATTTCCTTCTTATACAAAATTTCATGAGTAATACAGAACAAATAACTAAGGTTGTTTTCAAAATTTCCATTCATACAAAACATGCACATTTTCAAAATTGACCTCAGTCTATTTTATTTTTATGCAAAGGTATAGGAACCCCGCTTACTTGGATTTCTTAGCTTTTCAAAAATTTCCTCAAAAGTGCCGAACAAATATTAATCTTCACCTGTAAGATAATCATGTAAATTTTCATAAATTTCCAATCAATCTCGTATTTTGATATTCAAGCCTAAAACTTCTAAAATAATCCATTTTTGATTCCTCAAACCCTAAATTCTCATTATTCTTAAAATACCAACTTCATTGTCTAAATTCACCAATATCCAACTTAGTAATTCCAACTAAAACATTAAATTCTAACCTATTTACGAATGGGATCTTACGATAATTTATAATACTAAATACATAACTATGTTGAAATCATTATAAGTAGAAACTCCCACTTTTGTTTAAATAATAATGAAATATATATATATATATTCTTTTTAAAAGGATTCAAAATAATATTTTGTACTTATTGATCATTCCAAAAAAATTATCAGCATCTACTTAATAACCATTCCAATAAAAAAAATAATTCTCTTAAAAAATACTAACTTAACAAGATAAACCCACAAGTGCCTAATTCAAAAAAATAATATATGAGAAACACGTGCGGCCCATGTATTAATTTGCAAGAATCTATAAAAAATCAATTGATGTTCTAAACAAAAAGGGTGAAAAGGGTAATAACACCCATGGTCTACAAGTTACCCGAGACACCTCCAGTTCCCCTTTTTAAGTAGTTATAAATCACAACACAAAAAAAAAATGAAACTAGCAGAGGAAGATAAAAACATGAGCGACGGCGAGGTCCTACTCACGGGAAAAACTGAGGCAGTGGCACTGCGAGAGTTCGACGAATAAAGGGCTGAGGTGGTGGTGAAGTCCTCGACGACGTCGCACGGGGAGAGAGAGAAAGATAAAGCTGAAACCGAGAGAGAGGCACACGGTGAGAGAACGAGAGAGAGACCAAAAGGGAAGGATCCTCAACCAGAAGTGGCGCGAGCTTACCGAGGGAAAACTGAGGTAGCGTGCGGCGGACCAGGGTGATGGGAAGTCCTCACCGGCAGTTTCTGGGGAGGCACAGCGCGGTGATGCTCTCGGTGGGGAGTGATTGCAGCGGCTGAAGGTTGCCCTGTTTTGGACAGTTAAAACAAGGGATTTTCGGGCTGGTATGTCCGTGCGTGTGGGTGGCTCTTCCGAGGTGGCGACAGCTTGGCGGCTCGCGAGGTGTGGTTGTTCAGTGGCAAGGACTCTCTGTTTTGATTGAGAAAACAGGTGTATGATGTTCTGTTTTTCGAAAGTATAAACTGGGGTGGTGGTTTGCGTAAAGTGGGTGGTGGCACACGGCTGAAGTGGTGGACTAAGAGAGGCTGAGGTACTAGCGTGGATGGTGCTTGGCGGGTCGCTGCACGTGGATTAGCTTTGGGGTGGTGGTTTACTGGAAGCAAACCGAGCCCTTCGGTTTGGTGTCTTACGGAGAAAAGGTTGTGGTCTGCACTGAGGTTGGGGGGTGGAGGCTCAGATAAGAATGGAAGGCTAAGAGCGTGAAGAGAAAGAGCAGCAACACATAAACTAGGGTTGAGATGATTAACCATATCAGTATGTATATATAGAAGATATAAATAGTAAACGGAAAACCTAGAGGAAAGGGGATGAAAAGGATATGCATGAAAAAGGAATCATGCGACATGTTCTGGTTACTCCCACGTGATTTAGCTCTTCAGCATAAAAATAGATAAAATAAAACACTAATAATAATTAAATAAAAAGACTTGGCCCACGGCTTGATCATGCATGGGATTACTGTATGGGTTTTACTTAAGTTTTTGGGTCCTGACTCGGCCTAAAACAAATACACTTATCCCATAAATTTTTTTTGATGAACATCCACTTGATCTATTAAAGAATTTAAAACCTAATTATCAAACCTATTAAAAATTTATATACCGCCAAAATATCTTAGGCTCAAACTCTCTTCTAAAAAAAATTTGACTCGTAATCCTAAAAATTTTTCATAACTATAACTCATTTTAAAGTGGCTTGACTAGCCCGGGTGTTACACAAAGTGTCTTCTAAAGGACTCCTAGAAGATGAATGTGCATGATATGGTGCAGGATATGATCTAGGGGGTTGTGCAGGCTGCTGCTTTTCAGACTTTCAGCTAAAATTGGGTTAATTGCGCCACCCTAGATTATATGTACTAGAGAAAGGTGTAAAAGGCTTATTGTACATACCTAAAGCATTACATTGTTCCTCATACATCCCTCTCATCTCAGCAAATGTGAGACACTCTTGGGCGAGGTGATCTACCCCGCCACACACAAAATATGGTCCAAAAGACTCTACATGATTAGCCACATGTGTTGGCTTTAAGTCCTTAGTCTTTAATACATCTAGCTCCCTAGTGAGCATCTCAACCTTAGCCTTTAGGCTATCCTCTTCCCTGAGATAGTAAATTCCATCACCATTTGGGTTTCCTGCAGGTCGTGACCTATTTGTGCTTTCAGTAGCACTAGGTCTAGTCCAAGTGTGAGCTTTTTCAACAAGCTCATTGAGGTATTCTATGGCCATATCAGGATCCTTGTGTAAGAAGTCACCATTACACATCATCTTTACAAATTGGCGCTCTCTAGATGTAAGTCCCTCATAAAAATAGCTTACTAAGCGCCAATTCTCATACCCATGGTAAAGACACATATTCAACAACTCCTTAAATCTCTCCCAAGACTGATACAAAGTCTCACTGTCCTTTTGTGCGAAGGTGGATATTTGCCTTTTTAAAACATTGGTCTTAAGTTGGAAAAAATATTTATTAAAGAATACCTGAGTCATCTCATTCCATGATCCAATAGATCGTGGTTTCAGCAAGTATAGCCAACTCTTAGCTCTATCCTTCAAAGAGAAAGAAAAGAACTTAAGTCTCACAACGTCATCAGTTGCATTTTGGCTATGAAAAGTCGCAACTATTTCCTCAAACTCTCTAATGTGCACATATGGATTTTCATTTCCAAGCTATGAAAAGTAGGGAGTAACTGTATCATCCCTGTTTTAAAATCCAGTTGGCGAGTATTAGCTGGAAACATGATGCATGATGGTGTGGCTGTGCGTGTAGGGTGGAGGTAATCATGAAGAGTTCTAATGGGCTGATCTTCTTGTTCACTCATTTCTTCGGGACTAGATGGATTGTCAAATAAAAGATTTAAAAAATTTGATTTTGACTCTACCACAGGCCTACAAGCAAATCAACCCAAGGCTTCTCTATATCTTTGCATGCAAGGTAACAAAATACTAAAAACTAAAAATACTATGAAAAAAAGGAAACAATAATAATGCAGCAAGCTAAAAGAGGGAACGAAGTTACCGCCTTTACAAACTGTAGACATAAGAACCTAACTAGCAATTCTTCTACTGTCTCCCAGGCAACGGCAAAAAAATTTGATTACGTCCAAAGAATAACGCGACAGTTATAACACAGCTTTGGGGTGTCGATTCCACACATAGACAAATTAAAAGAATAGTAGAAGGAACAAAAAAACTAAAGAAAAATATTAAATGATTAATGGAGAACAAAGATTAATTTTAATGTAAATTAAAGTGAAGCAAAATGACTAACGGAAAAAGTATTCAAATTTGACAAACAGTAAAGCGTCGGGAATCCCATACACAAGTCTGGTATCTTAATTATTCTTAATTCATTGAATAACTCGATTGGAAACTCAATTCTCAAAATTCCCAAACGAAAGGTATAGATTTATAAACCAAGATTAAACCAAATGTAACCCTTCGAAAAATCATTTACTACTTTTAAAATACGTAAGTTATTATCACTATTGAGAAAATCTAACGACGTCAATATACTCAAGAAACGATATTACAGCAAAGAATTAAATCAATATAGATAAATAATTGATCCAAACATAATCAAAGAGCTAATCCATTCAATAGAAAAAAAATGACCGAAATCCATAAATATAATAAATTCTATGATTATTCGGAGAAGAAAACATTAACAATGAATTGAGAATAATAAAACAAAAGAGTTTTAGTAATTGAAAACAAAATACATAAATTAAAAATACCATCTAATGTGCAAGTTCATCCCTAGCCCTACTTGAGAATTTAGTTACCCATAAATATAATGGACAACAAAACTCTCAAGAGAAAAATAAAGAAAATGTGGCCATGGCAATTAGTTTCCTCTGTTCCTCCTCCAGAGCTGAGCCGTCTCCCCTCAATGAACCCCCAATTCCATGCTAATGAAATGCTTATATAGGGTAGGAAAAAAAATCCTTATGTGTTCATATTCCCGTATACAAAATCGCCTAAATTTTAGAACTCATCTTAGCAGCCATGTACGCGCTTCAAGAGTTCAAATTTAGAAATCCTTATTATAGACAACTTTGTAGCTCTTTAAGATAGATTTCCAATAAATCAAGAATCGCATCAGTCAGATATTTGAGCAGAAAGTTATGATCAAAATACTAAAGTATATACAGGCTGTCTTCTAGCGAATTTCGAACTGACTTTTTCTCTTGATCCGAACCCCATTATTATCCTTATGTGACGAGTCCTACACTCATTGAAAGTTCTTAGGCTGTTCCAATGTCTTGCTCACTTGAAAATCCTTTGAATTTGACTGGGTTTGGACTTGCTTTTTTATAAACTCTGAAATTAAACATAAAAATATGATCAGGAGTATTCCAAAGTAAATAGAAACTCAATTTAAGAATACACATTAATTCCTATTATTTCTATTCACATTTTAACATTTTAGTTCAATAATAGGGTATTTAGAGTGCACTTTTGTACACTCATCACTCGTTATTGAGGTTCCAGTGCTCGCCACTAAGTTCCTCGCCACCCATGCTCGCCATTGAAGTTCCAGAGCTCTAAGTTCCTCTCCACCAAAATTCCCTTGCTATCGAAGTTCCAATCCCTAGCCAGTGCTAGCCATGGAAGCTCCCTCGCCCACGAAGACAACACCGAGCAATTCACACGGCAAGTGACATTGCATGGCAGGCAACGACATACGTCTGACCATTCAGTATTGCAGGTATTCCATGTCCTCATCGTTGCCAAAGCTTGGTTGCTAATGGGCTTTGCGCTCATGTATCACCAACCTTCACTACACTCAAGCGAGATGACCCAGGTTTGTAAATCTCAAACTTGTGATTTGGATTGTGTAATCTAACCTTTCTGGTTTTTATTTTGGTACAAGGCGAGCTATAGCTCCCGCCACAGAGTGCAATCGCATTTTGTATCCCACTACAACGAAGCAGTTGAACTCAACTTTAACATCAACGCGGTCGAGGCATCCTCCCTCTACACTTTCACCGCCAGAGTTACGCAGTCGAAGCCATCCTCCCACTACACTCCACTCACCAAGGTTACGTGGTCGAGGGACTTTCCTGCTACACCTTCTCGCCAAGGGTACACGGTCGAGGAACCCTTCCATTATGCCACTCGCTAGAGTTGTGCTGTCGAGTAACTCTCTAGCTACAATCTACTCACCAAAGTCACGCGGTCGAGCAACTCTCCTACTACACTCCACTCACCAAGGTTATACGGTCGAGGAACTCTCCCGCTATATCTTCTCGCCAAGGCTACACGATCGAGGAACCCTCTTATTACGCCACTCGCCAAAGTTACGCGATCGAGCAACTCTCCTGCTATACTCCAGTCGCCAGAGTTACGCGGTCGAACAACTCTCCCTTTACAATCCACTTGCTAGAGTTACATGGTCGAACAACTCTCCCGCTACACTCTAGTCGCCAGAGTTACGCAGTCGAGTAACTCTCCCGCTACTCTCAACTTGCCAGAGTTAAGCGGTCAATCAACTCTCCCGCTACACTCCACTCGCTAAGGTTATGTAGTCGAGGGACTCTCCCACAACACTTTCTCGCCAAGGCTACACAGTCGAGGAACCCTCCCTTTACACCACTCACCAGAGTTACTCGATCGACCAACTCTCCCGCTACACTCCACTCACCAGAGTTACGCGGTCGAGCAACTTTCCCGCTACACTCCACTCTCCAAGGTTACGCAGTTGAGTCATCCGCCCACCACAACTGCTGCCAGCGGGTTGCCTTCGGGAACAGGCTTTTGTGCTCTACAACCGCCTCATGCACGTGTCCATGAGGAACGGGTCGACGGGCTCCTTGACCACTTAAGCCCGAGTTACTACCAACAAACATCAACAATAAAACGTGAATACCAACAAAAATTTACACTGAGAGACAGAAAATCCACTACTACCAACAAACGACAAAATGAGAACACCAACAACAATTTACACCAAGAGGCAAAAATCCACTACTACCAACAAAAGTAAAAACGATCACAAAAATAAACAAAAAAAAAGAATCATGGAAATATGCACTCTTCGTCGACAATAAATAATCTCTCATGGCAAACATCTACACAAATAAACAAACTCAAAATTAAGCTCCACACTTACACCTAATGCGGTCGAGTACATTTCCCGCCTAATCAGAGCTTCGTACTCTCACCTAATGCGGTCGAGTACACCTCCTACCAAAGCAGAGCTCCATGCTTACACCTAATGCGATCGGGTACATATCCCGCTTATCTCTCCAAGCTGAGTTCCTCACTGCTTAGCACAAAACAAACAGAAAGCCAGGGACTGAATGGGAAACCAAGGATCAATTTTCAAAATTTTTCCTGCAGATTATTGACTTGAAGATTCTCAAGACCTTCTTGTCCAGCAAATCGCCCTTAAAAATCACGGGCATCCATAGGGGTCAAATCAGCAGCCTATAATTTAGCCTCAAGATAAGGCCAAATATCAAGTTAAGTGATATAAAAGCAAATAAGAGATAGGACAAGTTGACTCAGACTTCTAAGTGGAAAGACACACAGACTCCTAAAAGGAAAGTGACTCAGACTTCTAAAAGGAAAATGCTTCACAAGGCAAGTTGGAATTAATCAAGGAAATAGATCTCTATATATATGAGAAGATCCCCCACAAAAGGGGAAGACTCTCCACAAGTTCTCCCAACAGGAACTCCACAGAAGCTCCATAAGCCAAACTCCACAACACATAGCGACTCCAATGAATCTTCCATAAATTCTCTTATTGTATTGTGAGATATGTGAGGCCGTGAGAAATTGTAAAAGCACCCATTATAGTGGATTTCACCCCCAAATAACCTGTAGACGTAGACATTATGTCAAACCACGTAAATCTCTGTGTCTCTCTTTATTTATTCTTATTTTCTTGTTTCTTATTTACTTCATGGATGAACACGAAAAGTACCGTATTAAAGCCCAAATCACCATCATAGGTAGGGGTAATTCTTTCCTACATTCCAGCTTGTTATGTGAATTTAGGCTTTAACAGAGTCCATGTTGAGGGGTAGCAAGCCACGGCGAGAGAGGTTGAGGGGCCTTACCTGCGTTCCCCTCCTCAGGATGGAGCAGTGGCAGAGATGTCTCAATGCTTGAACATAATTGGTCGTTTCGAGGGGTGAGCTAGCCCGTTTGCTTCCACAACTAGAGACCGCCAGGGCTATTAGGGATCGGGCCTTTGGATATGGATATGGGGCTGGCGTGGCCCGCTTACGATCTCACCTGTTGGCTAATCCTTGGACTGACTTGAGGCGGTTAGACCTCAACTCCTTTAGACCTCATGAGGTTTCATGCCAATTCGTGGACACTTTAGGGCGCAATATTATGCCCGACGTCTTTCTGTCCGCTCCTTCGCCTTCGAAGCCTCTAATGTCTCCACCTTCATGAAGATTTTATGTTTCTTTTTTCTTTCTTTCTTCCTATTTCAAACAATATTTTAGACCACTGTAGTGATAAACCTCTGTTTTTGCCTTTTATAATGTTGGCTCTTGGCTTAGCCTTGTTTTGGACTATTGATATGCAGCTTTCTTTGAGGTTTCTTTTTGTAACATTGGCGCATGGTTTGTCCTTATTTGTGTTATTAATATACATGTTCACTGTCTACCTGCTCCAATAACTCACATGGCTAAGTAGGTTCCACCACGAGTCTTTGCACTCGAGTTTTGTGGTTAAGTAAAGGGTTCATGGGGTCTCTTGACCTCCACGCACATTGGTTGCACCATGAGTCTTTGGACTCGACTTTGGTGGCTAAATAAGGGTGTCGTGGGGTCTTTTGACCTCCACGCCTATTGGCTGCACCACGAGTTTTTGGACTCAACTTTGGTAGCTAAGTAAGGGTGTTGTAGGGTTTCTTGACCTCCACGCCCATTGGCTGCACCGCGAGTCTTTCGACTTGACTTCGGTGGCTAAGTAAGGGGATCGTGTGGTCTTTTGACCTCCAAGCCCATTGATTGCTCTTGACCTCCATGCCTATGGCTGCACTGCGAGTCTTTGAACTCGACTTCGGTGACGAAGAGGTTCGTGGGGTCTCTTGACCTCCATGCCCATTGGCTGCATCACAAGTCTTAAGACTCTACTTTGATGGCTAAGTAAAAGGGTCGTGGGGCCTCTTGACCTCCACGACCATTGGCTATTGACCTCCACGCCCATTGGCTGCTCTTGACCCCCACGCCCATTGGCCGCACCGCGAGTTTTTGGACTCGACGTTGGTGACTAAGTAAGAGGTTCGTGGGGTCTTTTGACCTCCACGCCCATTGGCTGCATCGCAAGTCTTAAGACTCTACTTTGATGGCTAAGTAAAGGGGTCGTGGGGCCTCTTGACCTCCACAGCCATTGGCTGCACTGCGAGTCTTATGACTCAACTTTGGTGGCTAAGTAAGAGGATCGTGGGGTCTCTTGACCTTCACGCGCATTGGCTGCACCGCGAGTCTTAGAACTCGACTTTGGTGGCTAAGTAAAGGGGTCATGGTGTCTCTTGACCTCCACACCCATTGGCTACACCACGAGTCTTTAAACTCGACTTTGGTGGCTAATTAAGAGGGTCGTGGGGTCTTTTGATCTCCATACCCATTGGCTACACCGTGAGTCTTAGGACTCGACTTTGGTGGCTAAGTAAAGGGGTCGTGGGGCCTCTTGACCTCCATGACCAATGGCTACACCGCAAGTCTTAAGACTCGACTTTGGTGGCTCAGTAAGGAGGTCGTGGGGTCTCTTGACCTCCACGCCCATTGGTGGCTAAGTAAGCGGGTCGTGAAGTCTCTTGACATTCACATCCATTGGCGGCACCCCAAGTCTTTGCACTCTATTTGGGTGGCATCAATAAAGTGGGTTGTGTTACACATGTAGCCCACATTCTGTATGGAGGTCCATGTATCAGTCATAAATGACACTCTCTAGCCAGTGGCTAGAAACATTTTGTTCATCGATGTCTGCTCCTTGGCTTGCCTCTTCAAACAGTCGCGCATCACAGTATACTGTGAAGGCATGGGAAATCGTAGCTCTAAAGTGTGTACAAATTTACGAAAACCTGCCTTGTCAACCATGGTAAAAGGCATCTCATCAGTGATGATCATCTCCGCAAGAACATCCCTCAACATCTTATCACTATATTGAGGGATTGATAGCTCTTAATCTATGTGTCATTAGTGGTCGTAGAAGTCTCGTAACTCAGCTTCATATGATCAGTTGCTACCAGTCTTTTGTATATCTTATACCTTTGGCAGACCGTAAGATGTGCTATTAATACTGACATGTTTTGCTTCTTCGAATGATAGCCGCATAGTTGCCTACAATAGTGGCATTTGAGTCTGCTGGTTCTCACGATTACCGGGAACTTTGGTGAAATGTTCTCATGTCCACGGGCTTTTTTTACTAGGTCATGTTGGTGGATCGGCCACAATATTCATCAACTTCTCCTCCTCATTAAGCATATCAATGTCTTTTAGATCTATTGAGACTCGATTACTTACACAGGAAGTAGATGCTCTAGATGGGGGTTTACAGCCTAAACTACCAGTTGGTGACGCCAACGGCTGTGCGTCATCCTCTTGTAGAGAATCGCAGTGAGAATGAGATGGTGTAGCATCCATAATTTGAGCAAATAATTTGAAACAATTAACAAACAACCGTCATTTTAAATGTTATGATAATTATCTACAAATTGGAAACGAAAAAACATGTGTCTAATCGTGTTTGTGGTTTTAAAAATAAAAAAATACAAAAAAACGAGCGAAGGCTCGAGCAAACAATCTGTGTGATGTTCGCTCGAGTTTGAAGGCTCGAGCTCACATATCTGTGTCATGTTCGCTCAAGCCGCACTCGAGCAAACAATCTGTGTGATGTTGGCTCGAGCCATACTTTAGCGAAGGCTCGATCGAACAATCTGTGTGATGTTCACTTGAGCTACACTCGAGCGAAGACTCAATCGAACAATATGTGTGATGTCACTCGAGCCACACTTGAGCGAATGCTCGATCAAACAATTTGTGTGAGGTCACTCAAGCCACACTCGACCGAAGGCTCGAGCGAACAATCTGGGTGATGTTCGCTCGAGCCATACTCGAGTACCCCTCGAGTGAACGTTACTTGGAACAAAAAATCCAATTTTTACAAAACCTAAATCCTTCAATTCTTAAATTTAACAGCCTAAAAACCAAAATCATTGAAATGAAAACAATAAGTTGAAATGAACAACAAATTATACACATTTCACAAAGAAAGTTACAAATCACATTTCACATTTTACAATTACACGGAGGAACAATAAATCTATTACAGGAGGAAGTTAGAAATCATTCTTATAATTACTCCGGTGACGGTAGAGTCGCAGAAGGCGGCCTCAGGTGACGACAAACAGCGTTTAGAGCTCAACTGAGTTGTGTGAAAGTGAGTCTATTGTTCCTCTTAAATTGGAACGACGTCGTTGTGGGAAAATTAAGAAAAGCTAAAAAGTCCAGGTAAGCGGGGTTCTTATACTAGATTTTGCATAAAAAGAAAAGTAATTGAGCTTGATTTATGAAAATGTGCATGATATGTTTTGAAAAGAAATGTGAAAACAATCTTAGTTATATATTTTGCATTACTCATAAAATTTGTATAAAAGTGAAAATGTTTTCTGGCATAACTACTGTAGACATAAGCAATATTTTGACATGATGTTTCTGAAATATGCAAAAGAGCAAGTATGAAAAAATGAAAATTTTGTACATGTTATATGAAGATGTTCTGAATCTGTTTTGAATATGGATATAAATATATTCAGCACTCTGTTTAATATGATATGCATCTGAAAAACATTTGGCATGACTTTCTGATTCTGTTCCGATTCTGATTCTGGTTCTGATATGATGATTCTGATTCTTTTATATGGTTGGTACTAACATCTCTGATATGAGTGCACCCACTTTGAAAACAAAGTAGTTTTTCTACGTGTTCTTTCTTGTGTGCACACTCGAGGCTCCGAGAATGAATAAGGGAAAGTTTCACATTCTGATCCTGCTTGGTTTGGTCATCGGGGATAGCACAACCATACCACAGGGGTTAAACATGGTATATAATATGATATGGTGATATGATATGATATGATACGATACAATATGATATGATAAGATGAAGATGTTCAGTCATGTTATGTCAAAGGGCCTTTGAATATGAACAGTTTGAAATGTCGCTTTGATTTCCTGATAACACGTTTTTTAGATTTGTATATTGAATCGGAAATGTTTTGTTTCTGCATTCTGAACTCTCTTAAAAGGCTCATGTTTACATACTAGTTTATGTTCTTTTCTTATTCAGTTGTTGATATCTTACCCCTTATCTCCACCATATTTTTTAGATGATTTAGATGATTCAGCGAGGAATCAAGAATAGGAAGAATGGGTAAAGCTATGTGAGCATAGTGGATTAAGTACAAAGAGAGTACTCGGGGTACTTAGATTTTGGTAGAGTTTTATGCAGTAATTTTATATGGTTCTCTTGATGGAAATTCTGAAGGTTGATGGTTATTTTGAGACTTCATGGCGTCTTAGAGTAATTATATTAAAGTTATTGGTTTGTAATAATATTTTGTATGGTTCATAGAGAATTTGGAATGTATATATTGTGTTGTTGGGAGATGGTTGTCGGTAATATGAGCTAACTCTTCGACCCATTCGAGACCGAGGCGTTACACACTATGAGTTTTTAGTAATGCTTTTTGGGCTTACTAATGCACCATCAACCTTTCAAGGGTTGATGAATGGGACTTTTAGACCTCACCTTAGAAAGTTAGTTCTTGTGATTTTTTATGATATTCTTGTGTATAGCAAAACATCAAGTGATCACTTGGGCCACTTAACGATAGTTTTGAGGACCATACAAAACCATCAACTTTTTGCCAAGAGGTTGAATATCCCGGCCACCTAATCTCAAAAGAAGGGGTAAAAGCAGGTCCTAAGAAGATATCTACCATGCTTGAGTGGTCTCTTCCAAGAGTCCTAGGACTTTGAGGTATGTGAAAGTGTATGGTGGAATCTCAGCCCTATTAACTGTCCTACTGAAGAAAAATGCGTTTTATTGGATAGAGGAGCTACCTCAGCATTCAACGCCCTTAAAACAACCATGGTTAAACCACCAATTCTAGATTTAAACAACCATGGTTAAACCACCAATTCTAGATTTACTTGATTTCTCTAAGATATTTGTAATTGAATACGATGCTTTTGAAGAAGGGTTAGGAGTAGTTCTTATGCAGGTTGGACAGATCATTGGCCTATCTTAGCCAAGGACTTAAAGGAAGAACTTTATTTTTCTCAACTTAAGAGAAAGAGCTATTAACATTGGTTTTGACCATCAGGAAATGGAGAAACTACTTACTAGGTCACAAGTTTAAGTCAGGACAGACCAGCAGTCACTCAAACATCTACTGGAGCAATGAGTAGGCACACCCTTTCAGTAGCGGTGGGTATCAAAACTATTAGGGTTTGATTTTACAATTGAATATCATTGTGGTAGGGAGAACAAAGCAACGGATGCATTATCTAGGCTACACTCTAAGGATAAAGACTCAGACTCACAAACAACTCCAAATCAAGCTACCACCAGTAACATGAAAGTCAAGGCCATCGGTGTAGTACAAGCTACTCAGATGGAGGAGCTCCGTCAAGCATATTCCCATGACCCTAAGTTGTAAAAGCTTATCAATGATTACCATCATGGGGATCTCAACCTCAGCAAGTATCAATTACATGATGGCTTGCTATTCTACAAAGGGAGATTAAACTTGGGAAATCTAGTGCCATTTTAGTAGCAAGTACTCCACCAGTTTCACAGCAGCCCCCCTGTGTCAACACACAAGGACACTCGACACATATTCAATGATTAAGCAAGAATTATTCTGGCCTGGGATGTGTAAGGATGTTAAAACAAGCATAAGAGCAGCAGTGTATGCCAAAAAAATAAATAAGAAAATCTCCAACCCGTAGGACTCCTCCAAACTTTGCCTTTTCAAAAAAAAAAAAAGTATGGGTCGAAATTAGTATGAATTTTATTGAAGGATTACCTCCATCAAAAGGGTACAATGTTATCATGGTAATAGCGGATCGGTTGAGCAAATACAGTCATTTATGATGTCTTGCTCATCCATATACAGTTGTTAGACAGTATTTTCAAGTTGCATAAAATACCACAGAGCATAGTCAGTGACCAAGATCCGATATTTACTAGCTAGTTATGGAAGAAGGTTTTTTGCCTTAGTGGCACTTAGCTTCGAATGAGCTCAGCTTACCACTGACAGGCGGATGGACAAATTGAGGTAATAAATAAATTGTTGGAATGTTACCTCAAGTGTTTTGTAGGAGATAAACTAAGAGATTTGTAGCGGTGGCTATCAGCCCGTGCCAGAGTGGTCATATAACACATCCACCCATACATCAACTCAGATTAGTCTTTTTAAGATCGTGTACAGACCCCCCCCCCCCCCCCCCACCTTGCCTCCTGATAAATGTTATTTTTATGTGATTTTTATCACTCTTTTATTTATGAAAAGTGTAATTTTCCCTTCAATATTATTGATTTTATTTTATTTCTATATATTTTTCTTTATTTTCTTGGATTTGAATGAATGAGAAGATTTAGTGCAAAAGGAGAGCATTTTGGTACAAAAGAAGAGACTACAGATCCAGACCAATAAGAGACAGTGAGATCTGAAGAGAGTCGATGAGATTTGGACGAGAAGCCTTGTCCCGTGAGCAGCAAAGAGATTTCTCTCGCCCAAAGGCGAGAAAACTTATCTCTCGATAGGCAATGAGACTCGAGACCAAAAGGCGTGAAGACTTGGCGACAAGACTCTAGGTGGTTAGATTGGGTGACTAGTTTAAACGACCAACTTAAAAGACCAACCTAAACGACATCTTGAAGTCCATCACGAGACAAAGGGCGAGCAGCTTTACCGCTCGGTAGGTTAGCGAAAGGGTTCTATCATCCCGATCGGGAGTCTTTCCACTGGATAGGCGAGGAGACCAGTTATATTCAACGCACACATCATCTACCTGGTAGGATAATTACTCCCGATCGGGATCAATCTACTGTTGACCACCAAATCCAAGTTCCACAATCAATTTGTTGGCGACTAAATCCTCCCGAACTTCGCAATTCAAGCCACATATCACTGAATCTTTCATTTTAGATAATCTCGTTATTCTTTGGATAATTCATTTTATGTTAACATTATCTTTAGAAACTATTTTCCAAATTTTCAGGGTAGATTGTAGCCGCATTTATCTTATTTCCAAATTTAAAATTTGACATTTATTTAATCACGTCTTATGGGATGAATAGGGATATGTTTTATAGTTTTGAGTTTTTTTTAGTTTTTTTAGAGAATCTGAGTTTAAGTTTTGATAGTTCAAAGTTTATTATTTGAATTTCTTTCAAGGAGACAGATTTGGAAGAGCAGAGGCAAAAGCTGCATGCTTCATCAACTGATTCAGAAAAAAAAACACCAATTTTATTTCTTCTTTTTAATTTCATTATAAACTAATTTTATTTTCTAGAGTTTTGATTTAGCCTAACAGTGAACATATAATTTATATTCTAAATTATTTTATTTTCAATATTTCCATGATTTACTGTTTATTCCTTGTTCTTAGCGCTTGCAATTTTCTAACTAACTATTGTTCTATCTATTGAATCACAGTGAGATCGAGAGGTGATTTGTGACTAAAGTTCTAGGATTAAGCACCATTCGTTGAGCGAAAGTAGAGATACTTTACCGCAATTAGTGTGATTTTCAAGAAAAATCTAAAGAACTTAATAAATCTCCAATTAGTTAAATTCACATAGAGATATGAAGTTATTAGTTGGAGATGTTTTTGGTATTGTTTGAGAGAAAATATTGAAAAGTTAAAGAATTTTTATCATCAACTTATGATAATTGGAATTCTATGATAATGAATAATAAATTGTGTAAGATTTATTAAATAAAATCAAACGCTCTAGATCTATTCTTATTATCTTTAAAAATATTAATTTTAATATTTTTATCTTCAATTTAGATAATCCATTATTCAAATTTTGATTTTTCAAATAGTAATTAATTTAATAAATTTTAATACTCAATAATATAATTATTCATGTGAACTCGATATCCGTTTAAAACATTTTTTTTAAAGAGAAATGATACTTGCAGTCGTGAGTGTGCAAGTACCGTGCAGTCGCTTTGAAAAAAATAAATAAATATGAAACCCACATGAAAAAAAAATTAATTTTTTAATAGTAGACCTCATTTTTTTTTAAAGCGACTGCATGACATTTGAGCATTCCATGATTGTACATAGCATTACTTTTTTTTACATGTTACAATTACGTGCGATTTATTTTTTGCACAACACCTCCTCCCTTACGAATCAGGAACAACCGCAGTTCAAACAGTGGAAGAAGAGATGAAGACTAGGGACTACATCTTAACCCTAGTGAGATAATACAAAAAGCTCAAGAGAAAATGAAACATTATGCAGATTGAAAGAGAACAGAGAGAGAATTTATCATTGGAGACTGGGTTTATTTGATGTTGTGTTCGTATCGGTAGATGATGGTGGTGCTCCTGTGGAACATGAAACTATCACCAAAATACTATTGGCCCTTCCAGGTGATACAACGAAGGTTGCATATAAACTAGATCTACCCGAAAGCTCTAAGATTTACCACATATTCCACGTCTCCTGTCTCAGGAAGAAGCTTGGAGCACAGGTGGTACCAAGCCTAACCCTTACATTCATCATGGAGGATGGGACCCTCTCTTCTGAACCAGAGTCGGTGCTAGCTCGTCGATTGAAGAAAAAGAAGAATCGAGCGGGAGCCAAGCTACTAATCCAATGGGAGGAATCTATTGCCGATGACATGATGTGGGTGGATTTTGAGGAGTTCCAGCTGAAGTTTCCAGACCTTGAGGGCGAGTTCTTCTAAAGAGAGGGGCTGTGCCATAAGCCTAGGGAGTTGTCTTGAGAGTTAATTACAAGGGCTGCGTATTTGTTAGAATTTATTAGTTTGTTTAGGGTAATATTGTCCATTTTAGTTTTGGTATCTGGCTCTTATCATTTTGGGCTGTAGACTGTAGTTACCGGTTGAACGGGTCTTGGGCCGTTCGGGCACGTGGGTCTAGTTAAGGGGCAGTTATTAGCCCATTTAGTTCATGTTTTTGATTTGTTTAGCTTAAAAGTAATCTTAGGTCTCTGTTTAGTACTGTACTGATACATGAAATGCAATACAACATTTTTGCCCAGAAATTTGAATTATGTTGGAGGGTTCTGGCTCCTCGAATTTTCAATAAATTTTCTATCTTTCCTTATTACTAAGTTCATAACACGTAGGCGGTGCTGGCTAAGAGCATCCACATCTCATGCCCCAAAGCACAACCTTCTCCATAATTTGAGATTTATTGTAGGGTTTTGATCAAAATAATCCGTACATCCAAATCCTCAATTTAGAGAAGATATTTAGCGAATGAACGGTAATTCTCCAAATATAAAGAATCATTATTCATCTCTTAAATTATTTTTAATCAATATTTTATTTTTATATATACTTTTCTTCATACTCATATTTGTTATAGTTTTAAATATTAATTTAAAAAACAATTTAATTAATTACGAAAATACAAAAAAAAAATTAATTTTAAAAATATTATCATATCCACAAAAAAAAAAAACAATTTAAATTTTTTTTAAAATATTCACTAGAGTAATAGTTCAAAATATAAGAAAAAAATATTGAGTAGTTAAGTTTGTAAATGGAAGTGGGAGAAAAAAAATAAGAAATAAAGAATAAATAAATATTATTTTAATAGAACAGAAAAATAATAGGGAATAAGATGTATGAAGATTTTGAAAGATGACTAAAATTTATGGAAGAACTTTAAGAAATATATTTTTTAATTAAATTATAAAAAAATTTATAAAAAATGAGACGTGAATGCTCTAACGGACTTATGAAAAAGCAGCAGCAAGGGTAGAAGATGAAGCAAACAGTGAAACGGTTTGGGACATTTCGTTTCATTCAAAGGACAAACCTAAATGAAACGGTGGTGTACAAGTCACTTGCTCTTTTTTTTTTTTTCCAAAGACACACGGGCTTTAAAAAACCTTGGGCTTGGGTTTTTACTCTATGACTTGAGCCTTTAACCAACCAGCACTATCTTTTCAAACTTGAATGACTTGGGCTTTTACTTTAAGTATTTTCTTTTATTTAATTGAAGACATATCAATTCATTTAAAATATATTATATTAGTTAGTATGTGGAGAATAAAGTTTAAAATAAAAAATCGCGACTGCATACAGAGTCTTCTCTTTTTTTCTCTCTAGAGAAAAGATGTGAAGTATCAGGGGCGATTGTCGCACGCAAAGACGGTTATAACAAAATTTGGCTTTTAGGAGGACCACGGCGAGTGGTTTTTGAGTGGAAACAAAGAAAAAAGGCAAGGATAGGGGTGGGGTACGGCGGTGGCTACGGAGGCAGAAGCATTATTTTCGTAGAGTTTTTGGAAGGTCTGAGAGTGAAAATTATCGTACGGGCCACGCATGGAGGGATTGGAGGAGAAATGGAAGGGTTTCAGGTTGATGGAGGAAGAGCAGGTCGACATTGAAATCCAGGAGGATCCCTTAGCAGAGCTGGTGAGCAAAGAACAGAGAAGTTTGTTGGGGAAAATTTGTTCCTCAAGGTCAATCAGCAAAGAGGTGGTTGAGTCGACATTTGCAAAGGTTTGGCAAATCAGTAAGACGGCGAAATTTACTGAGGTAAGAAAGAATATTTTTGCCATTATTTTTGAAAATGTAGCTGATAAAATGAGAGTGTGGTCTAAATTTTGATACAGAGAGTTTTTGGCTGCACATTCATGAGCTGCCTCTCTCGTGTATGACAAAAACCATAGCTGAACAAATAGGAGGCACAGTGGGAAAGGTGGAGGATGTAGAAGTTCAGGAAGATGGGAGTGGGTGGGGTAGTTTTCTTAGAGTCCAGGTTCATCTGAACTTGACCCAACCTCTAGCTAGAGGGAGAACTGTGAAATTGAGAGGTTGTAGTCTCTGGGTTCCCTTTACTTATGAGAAGCTGCCAAAGATATGTTTTTCATGTGGTAGCATAGTACATGGAATGGAGGGGTGCAGTAGTGACAAGATCAGCAGTGAGGGGTATGAAGAACAATATGGTTCCTGGATGAGGGCAAAACTGATACAAAAAACAAAGGTTTACAATGGTGGTACGTGGAGAAAAGAGGAGGGTAATAATGGGAGAAGGGAAGAAGAAAAGGTGAATCAAAATGGATGGGAGAAAAATGACAGGGAGGTTATTTTCGAGAGAGGAGATTCAGTTGAAAAAATGGGGGAGTTGAATAACAGGGAGAGTGTGGTGATGGAGGAGAGTAGAGGGAAGGAGATGAGGAAGGAAAACAGGAAGGAGGAAGGGGAAAAATATATAAATGTGGAGGGGAGAGGGATGGGAAGTTCTCTGTCAGAGATGGGGCAGGTGGGTGAGTTAAGCGTTGAAATTGCTATAAAGAAAAAGGGGATGGAGAGTGACAGAAAGGAAGGGTTGAGGGAGGAACAGATAAAAAAGAGGGGAGAGTGGAAGAGAAATGCTAGAGCAAAGGAAAACAGATGGGGTCTGTTCCTCAAGAATATGCTCAGAAGAAAAGAGGAGGTGATGACCAGGTGGAAGATGAGAGGGAATGTTTGAGGAAAAAAGGGAGATGGGTCAGGGAAGGAGTAAAGGATGTTGTGGCGGAGGCTGAGTTTCAGCCCCGCCAATCATTATGAAAATTTTTAGTTGGAACTATCGAGGGTTGGGGAACTCTCGAACAGTTCAAGATCTCTGCAATATGGCAGAGAAAAATAAACCCAACTTAGTTTTCTTAATGGAAACTAAGTCTATGAAAAAAAGTTTGGAGTTTATAAAAAGAAGGTTACATATGGAGGGGTGTTTTGGTGTTGAAGCAGAGGGAAAAAGTGGAGGTTTAGTTCTGTTTTGGGATTCAAAGGTGAGGGTGGTTTTAGAAAATTACTCTAAAAGACACATTAATGTGAGGATAGAGGATGAAGGAGAGAAGGGTTGGTTGTTAACATGCTTTTATGGGCATCCTGAAACTGCAAAAAGAAAGGATGCATGGCAGCTACTAAAATCCTTTAAACCAGTAGATGATGGAGGTTGGTGTGTAGTGGGGGTATTTAACGAAATTCTTACTAATGATAAGAAATGGGGGGGAAGAGAAAGACCAGAAAATCAAATGGAGCTTTTCAGATCAGTCTTGCATGAAGGTCATCTTTATGATTTGGGTTGGAAAGGGGAAAAATTCACATGGAGTAATTCCCATGGGGATGATTCTTTTACCAAGGAAAGACTGGACAGGGAAATGGCTAATTCAGCTTGGTCCAATATTTACAGAGATACATGGGTGGAGGTGCTGGCAGCAAGAACTTCAGATCATAAATCGTTACTAATGCACTTAATAAAGCTGAATGGTAAGCGATGGGAAAGGAAGAGAGGGTTTAAGTATGAGGCAGGTTGGTCATTAGAAAAAGAATGTGAGAGGATCATAAAGGAAGTGTGGGAGAAAAAGGAAATAGCAGGGGGCCAAGCAAGTTCAGTGATGAGCTTATTACAGAAAAGTGGTGTAGCTTTACAGAGATGGAAAAAAAAGAATAGGCTGGGTGGTGATAAGGAGATAGAAGTTAATACAAAGCTGTTACAAGAATTACAAAGGGAGGAGAATGGCAGTAACATAAATGAGATAAGAAGGGTCAAAGAAAAACTGCACTTACTCTTGGAAATGGAAGACCTGAAATGGAAACAAAGGACTAAATGCAATTGGTATAAACATGGGGATAAGAATACGAAATATTTCCATGCCAATCAAAGAAGGAAAAAGAACTTCATTAGCTCAGTGTATGATGAAGACAACAGAAAAATGGAAGGTTTTTCAGATGTGGAAGCAACTTTTAGAGGATATTTTGAAAGTTTGTTTCAGTCCTCAGCACCTAGCAAGGAAGACATAGAGGAATGTTTGGTGGGGATGGAAGCAAAGGTTTCAGTTGAAATGAATGATTTTTTGATGAAAAGTTTCACTAAAGTAGAGGTGGAAGAGGCTTTAATGCAAATGGCACCTTTAAAAGCTCCTGGTCCTGATGGTTTTGGACCATGTTTTTACCAAAATTACTGGGAAGTTGTCTCTGAGGAAGTTTGTAGAGCTGCCCTATCAATCTTGAATGGTAATCCCATGGATCCCTCTATAAACTATACTCATATAGCTTTAATTCCTAAGTGTAAAGACCCAAAGAAAGTAAGTGAGTATAGACCAATTAGTCTTTGCAACGTTTTGTATAAAATAGTTTCTAAAACGATTTTCAATAGGCTTAAAAAGGTGCTTTCGGTTATAATCTCTCCTACTCAAAGTGCATTTCTGCCAGGAAGATTGATAAATGATAACATTATGGTGGCTTATAAACTGTTACACTCTATGAAATCCAGAAAGAGGGGGAAGGTGGGTAACATGGCCATTAAGTTAGATATGTCAAAAGCGTATGATCGAGTAGAATGGGTTTTTTTGGAGGCTGTGATGAAGAGAATGGGTTTCAATGAGAAATGGGTGGAGTTGATTATGGGTTGTGTGAAGTCTGTCTCCTTCTCAGTGCTTATTAATGGTTTCCATGGTCTTAAATTCTGGCCAAATAGGGGTCTGAGGCAGGGTGACCCTTTGTCACCCTACCTCTTCATTATTTGTGCTGAAAGTTTGAGCAACCTTCTGAATTATTATGAAAACCAGAAGCTGACAAGGGGAGTGCAAGTGACTAGAGGGGGCAGTAGCATAAACCACTTGCTATTTGCAGATGACTGCATCCTTTTTGGGAGAGCTAAGTTGGAAGAGTGGCATAGGATTCAAGAGGTGTTAAAAAAGTATGAAAAAGCCTCGGGGCAATTCCTCAACAAGGAAAAGACTTCTTTATTTTTCAGCAGCAATACTAGAGAAGGGGATAGAAGGGTGATAGTGGAAGCTGGAAATTCCATAGCCTGTGGGAGCTATGAGAAGTACCTGGGTCTCCCTACTCTTGTGGGAAGATCAAAATTCAATACTGAGAGAATTTGGCAGAAAATTTCAAGTTGGAAAAATCAATTTCTTTCTCAGGCTGGGAAAGAAATTCTGATTAAAGCAGTTCTTCAGGCCATTCCAACATACACTATGTCTGTTTTTAAACTCCCAAAAAAGCTTTGTCTTGATATTAATATGTTGTTCTCAAGATTCTGGTGGGGTAAACAGCAGGGAGAAATGAGTATTTGCTGGAGAAAATGGGAAAAGATGGGGGAGCAGAAGGTTAAGGGGGGTTTAGGCTTTAGGGACTTGGAATCTTTCAACATGGCCCTCTTAGCCAAGCAAGGATGGAGGTTGATTAGGAACCCTTTGTCATTAGCAGCAGTAGTTTTTAAAGAAAAATATTATAAACAGTCTAATTTCTTGGATGCTAAGCTGAATTCACAACACTCTTTGATTTGGAGGAGTATTTGGCAGGCTAGGGAGCTGGTGAAGGATGGTATAAGGTGGAGAGTGGGGGATGGCAGTAAGATTAAAATATGGGGTGAGAAATGGATACCCTCTCCCTCATCTTTTTCCATACAATCACCAATTTCTGTTTTACAGGCTGAGGCAAAGGTGGAGGAACTTATTAATAAACAAAAGGGAGAATGGAGGGAAGGTTTGATTCAAACTATTTTCTCTTCTAGTGAAGCTGAAAAGATTCTAAGTATTCCTTTGAGTAGAGGCTTGGTTCAGGACAAATTGTTTTGGGGTTCTTCTAAAAAAGGTGAGTTTTCTGTGGGAAGTGCATACTTTCTGCAGTTAGACAGACTAAAAAGCCTTCAAGGTGAAAGTTCAAAGGAAGGGGCGTTGGATGAGAATTGGAGCATCATGTGGAATCTTACAGTGCCTAGTACAGTACAAATTTTCCTTTGGAAGGCTGGGAACAATTTATTGCCAACAAAGGAGAACTTGTTTAAAAGAAAGATAGTGCCTGAAAAATCCTGCCCAATTTGTTCTGCTGAATCTGAAACCATTATGCATGTTCTATGGGAGTGCCTAGCAGCTAATGATATATGGGCAGATTCATGTTTTGGAGTTTAGAAATGGAATAGAGCAAAAGTTGACTTTATGTTTCTTTGGGTGAAAATGATAAATAAGCTGAGCAATGAGCAGTTAGAAATGGTGGCAGTGATGTTCCGAAGACAATGGATGAGAAGAAATCTTCTTGTGTTTGAAAGGAAGATAGTTTGTCCCAAAGTTTTGCTGCAGAAGGCTTGTGAATCATTAGTAGATTACAAGGCTGCTCAAGATCTTCTGAAACAGTCTAAGCAAGGCCAAGGGGGTGGAAGGGGTATATTGAAATGGGAAAAACCAGCTACTGGTTTAGTGAAGATAAATTGGGATGCTTCCTTAGACGTGAAGGGCAGAAGAATGGGAGTGGGAATCATTATTAGGGATGAGGAAGGGGAAGCCCTTGTTGCGGTTTGTGATCAAAACGAACATGTGGATAATCCTATGGTGGTAGAGAGTTATGCTTTGAGGTTGGCTCTAGAACTTTGTGGTGATCTTAACATTCAAAGGGCAATTTTCGAAGGGGATGCAAAATCAGTGATTAAGGCAATTCAAAGGGAAGCTGAGGAGCTGTCTATGGGGGGTTCTATAGTGGAAGATATTAAGTTTTCTTTTCATAGGAGGCCTGATTGGCATTTGTTTTTTGTTTTTAGAGAGAAAAATACTATAGCACACATGTTAGCTAGGAAAGCTTTGAGTTTTAAAGAAAAATTAGTTTGGATAAAAGAGATGCCAGAATTCATTGTGGAGGATCTGGTGAGAGATAGAACTTGTATTTCTTGATTGATATTAATGAAATACAGAGGTTATTTAAAAAAAAAATCTCATTATTTTCTAAGAAAAAAAGAAACATCGTAATTCCTATGGAAGTTTAAGGAATTACTTAAAATATCGTAGATCATTAAGAAGTGTGGAAGTTCAACGGGTTAACTAAAATTTTTTGGAAGAGGGTGTCATAAACTTGGTATATATCCTTTTTTTTTATTATTATTTTAACAAAATAGTTTATAGCAAACATATATATCTTCAATATGTAGATCATAAGAGAAGAAACAGCTAGCGTGTATGTGTATAAAGATATCTAAATTAATCTTAAATCATCGTTACAAGAAAATTGTTTATTTGCTATCAGTTATTTTCTGTTAAATGAGTTTATTCTCGTCTCAAATAATTATTTCATCGTAAATAACTTGTCACAATTCCTCATTTTTCTTAGAGCACTTCTAATGGCTCTTGTAAAATATATTTCCCTTTAAAATATAGAGAAATTTGTTCAAAAAAGACCTACAATAGATGTTTTATTTCATCTTCATTTTTCATTTTGCTATAGTACTGATCCCGCTATATCTAGAGGATATTGTTCACACGTGTAAAACATTTTTAATTCGTTTCTCTCTCCTCCCCATAACTGAACTTTAGAGAAATTTCATTTAGCCACTGTTTTCTTGTTTGGCGCGAGCTTTTCCTTGCGCTGCTGTTGTGCCTGCGTACGCAAAGTTTTTACTGATCTGGGTTTGCTCTTTTTGGGTGTTCCTTTAGTTTTCTTTTTCCTGGGTTCTGTGATTAGAATAAATTGATATATATTTGCATTGCTAGTCTTACAGTTTACTTAGGCTTTGTTCGGTTGCTGAGAAGGTCTTGAAGAATTTCACTTACTTGGGTGGAGAAAAAAAAGAAGACAAGTGTTCTTTTTATTAAAACTATTTTCACCATTGATGATTTTTGTTACATATCAGTTTTCGGGTGATGAAGATATTGAAGATGAGGAGATATTGTAAATATTAAAAGATATGATCAGAATATTGAGAAAATATTTAAAATAAATAAATAAAATATTTAAATGATATAAAGAAAAAATAGATAAGTTGATGTATAGTATATTGTAAAAGTTAATATGTAAAATAGAAAAAATAAATTTTAATGATGTATTTTAAAAGATTGGATGGATAATCATTGGGAGTGCTGTTAGTGCATGAAAAAAGTGGAGAAAATCTTTGTGGTGAAAATTAGATAGCAACATGTACACGTACTGTTGATCATATAAGGCAATATTGCATGCCCACGAGACGTACATTGTAAACCCGAGCACGCAATGTATAATTAACCCAAAATTTTCCTTCCATAAGTAAATACTTACCGACTTAAGATCAGTAATTATCTTATAAATATGACTTTCATAAAAATAAAAATAAGAATATCACGTAGCTAGCTAGGATCGTAGCTGCTTCCTCCCAGTGAATGCCGAACCCTTTATTTATAGTGATCTCAGACAACCTGCATGCATAAATCCTTTATTTATAAGATCAGTCTTTCACAGCAAATTATAATTACCTAGCTAATACGTACCAGGCAACAAGAACTCAAGAAACACCCACCATGGCCTCCAAGAACCCTTCTTTATTGATCTTGTTTCCAATATTCTCTGTGCTTATTGGTTTGTCTCTCTATTCAGTTCGTTCTTCGTCGGACGTTGAGATTCTGAAGCCGTCTCCGGCATGGATGGGTGGAAAGTGGATCCTACTCCACTCCAGCATTGGTGTTTCGGCCATGCACATGCAGCTCTTGAAGAACGACAAGGTCATCATCTTTGACCGAATGGACACGGGCCCCTCCAACCTCTCTCTTCCCATAGGCGAGTCATGCGTTCTTAAACCCAAAAAGCCCGCAGACTGCACCGCGCACTCTCTATTGTACGACTTAGTTTCCGGCACTGTCCGTCCCCTCCTCGTCAAGACAGATACGTGGTGCTCCTCCGGCGCCGTTTTCCCTGACGGGACTTTAATCCAAACCGGCGGGTACCATGACGGGGATCGCGTGGTCCGCAAGTTTACCCCCTGCGATGACGAGACCTGCGAGTGGAAAGAGCTTCGGTGGGGCCTTGAGAACCGCCGGTGGTACGCGACCAACCAAATACTACCCGACGGCCGCGTCATAATCATGGGAGGCCGGCAAGTTTACACTTACGAGTTCTTCCCAAAGAGCTCGGTAAAAGGCAACTCGTCGTCGAGTTATTACATGAACTTCTTGAGGGAGACGATGGACCGTTACGCCGACGAGAACAATCTTTATCCGTTTTTGCATCTCATGCCGGATGGGAATCTTTTCGTTTTCGCTAACAAGAGGTCTATCTTGTTCGATTATAATCGTAACCGGGTGGTGAAAGAGTTCCCGGTTATACCTGGCAAGTTCAAGAGAAACTATCCAAGTACGGGGTCGTCGGTGTTGCTTCCTTTGAGGCTGAATGGGACAGACTTTCCCGAAGCGGAGGTGATGGTATGCGGAGGAGCACCGGAGGGTGCGTTCAACATGTCAGATACGTTTCATGTATTCGTATCGGCGTCCAATACCTGCGGAAGGCTGAGAGTGACGGACCCGAAGCCCCAGTGGGTGATGGAGGAGATGCCAATGCCTCGGATCATGTCGGACATGATACTGTTACCTACCGGCGACGTGATCCTGATAAACGGCGCAATGAACGGAACGGCAGGCTGGGAAGACGCCACGAACCCGGTTTACCACCCGGTTCTTTACAGGCCCAACGATCCCCGCCCGGAACGTAGATTCGTGGTGCTCAACCCGTCGATGATTCCCAGGATGTACCACTCGACGGCAATTCTATTACCGGAGGGCAGTATATTAGTGGGTGGGAGTAACCCTCACCATAAGTACAACTTCACGGCGCGTCCTTTCCCAACAGAGTTGAGTCTGGAGGCATATCGCCCGTATTACATGTATCCACGGTTCTCTCCCCAGCGCCCTTCGATCCTAACGGTGGAGTCCGAGGACATGAGCATATCGTACGGGCAGACGTTTTGGGCCACATTCGTGTTGAACATGTACCAGCCGGAACGGGGGATCTCGGTGGCGCTCATAGCGCCGTCGTTTACCACTCACTCGATCGCCATGAACCAGAGAATGGTGGTCTTGGAGGTGACTGTACTGGAGCAGCTGTCCATATTTACTTATAAGATTACGGTCAATGGGCCCCCCACAGCCACGGTGGCCCCACCTGGGTACTATATGTTCTTCGTAGTCCACGCTGGAATCCCAAGCCACGCTGTCTGGGTGAAGGTTCAGTGAAAAATATCGCTCACTAGATCATGATGACGCATGCAATTGTAAATTAGATCATGTAGATTGGGTATCGGAAGCTCGAGTTAGGCCATTTATCTTGATGTTAATAATAAAATAATAAAAACCATTTATGATATTGACTAGTTATAGGAACTTGATCATCGAAAATCATTTGCATGAAATACTAGATTAATTATCCTTGCTTGTATAGTGCTATATACGATTGTAATATACTCTGTTTTCGCTTTTATCCCTGCTTTTACTATAATATTACTTGATGACGCGTGACAATTATTAGGAGTATTAATAATTTACTAGTACTGATCCAATAGTTTGCTAAAGGTATATATATATATATATATATATATATATATATATATACACTAGCAGTGAAGTTACGTGCGAGGCACGTTTGCCCTGTATTAGATTATTCTAAAATATAGACATCTAGTGTAGAAGAAGAGAATTTAATGATAAGGTCTATGAAGATAATATAACTAATTTTAATTAGAAATTACTAATCAAATAGCAATAAATTTAAACAAACTATACGTTTAAGCAAATTTGGAAAGTAAAGGTTTATGTTTCGAATTTATATTACAGTTTGTTTATGAAACGACTAAATATTATATAATTGTTTCTTTTGTTACTATATAATCTGTCAGTCATGACAGTTCTATTACGTAAATATTAAGAGTACCATGTACTGTTGATTTTTTTTTGGCTAAGAAATAGGTGGAGGGGAATTGAGCCTTAGTTTTCCAGATGACAAACCAATGCTAATGCCATTTGAGCCAAAGGTCATTTGTATATTACTCTTGACTATACAGTAATATTGGCATCACCATAAAAAAAAAAACACACTAATTCTTATAAATTGTTTAGAATCATATGTCAACTCAGCATTATTTAACATCATACTTATTTTAAAACTTATAATGATATATTGTCTAGAATTTTGACATCAAACAATTTTATAGCCTTTAATTTTATAATCAGTAAATAAATTTTTTGCCAAATAGGGAGTCCGAAGATATCCTATAAAGTGGATCTTCTTGATATGGGTCAATAATTTCAACAATCTAGGGAAGGGTAGTATATAATTTCCCAGGTAATAAAAATCTCTACTTACCTAAGTGTTTATAAACAGTAAGTTTTAGTATAGATGTTAAGGTTGTAATTAATCCTAGTGGATTAATCAAATGGATTTCATTATTTAGATTCTAAAAGCTTGAGAATTATTTTCGAAAAATATTATGTTTAGTATTTGAAAAATTGCAGGAAATCTCACCAATTGAAATATGTTCTCTAAAACTTTAAGATAAAGCAGCTATATTTGACAGATGTTTGGAAACATCTTAAAACATTTATAGTAATTTTGTAAAAAACTTTTATAGTAATCTTGTAAAAAAAATTTTACAAAATTTTTATAGTAATTTTGTAATAAAATTATATACATACAGAAATAATTTTGTTGATAAAATGTTATCAGCAATTTTATAGCAATTTTGTAAAAAAAAAATTTTTGATAAACATGCATACATAACTAATAAGATATAACACATAATCCAAATATAAATAGCTAAAGGAAAAAAAATTGCTTAGTAGTAAAACAATAGTAAAAGAGGTATAATTACAAAATTATACTTTAAAAATATTTTAATTTTATAATATTTTTTATTCAACTGTTATGTCTCATTTCTTAAAATCCAATAATTACTTAATCCAAAACTACTTCTCTACTATTTACAAACTTTCTTACTACTATTCACAAAATTTTTATCTCATTTTTTTTTCAAGCATTTTTTAGAGTACAACTTTATGCACAATATTATTTTTATTGAGTATGTAGTCTATTTTATCAAATTCTTTAATTCAAATTTCAAATTTCAATTTTTAAAATTTTCAACATTTCAATAATTGGTTACGTATAATTATATGGGTAACACTGTAAGTATTGATGTCATTTTTCAAATGGCAAACCTATTCTGTTTATTTTGGAATTATAAAAGAAGCAAAATTATAGTGTAAAATCAACTAAGACTGGTGGAACTAATTAAATAAAATATCGTTAGTGAAAGTTTTAAGCAATAGTATTTCATTAATTAAAATATAGTATTATTTTTAGATTAATTCGAAATTATAGTTTTAGATGTGGTATCACGTGTATATACCAGTGGGTTCAATATAAGTTATAACAAATATCATCTTGCATTTATATGATTTATCTTAGCATATGTTTGGATGTAAATGTGAGATGAGATAGTTTTTTATTTTATTTTATTTTTTTTTGAGAAGATAAATGTGGTAGATCCTCTTTTAGAATTCATATTTGAATCTTTTATGAGTTAAAAACAGCTCAAAGTCCATGCAAAACAATTATTGAGCTAGTATTCAACTATCTACTATCTCTTCAAGTGTTAACATTAAATAATTGATTTAAAAGATCTTAAAATCAGAGAAGCAGATTAGATTATTTAAGACAAGTAAGAAATGTGTATGATCTTCAAGCATCAACCATTAATATTCCAACAATGATAGTTGATAATTTTGAGTTATTAATTCACAGTACGAAACTAAAAAGTTAAAGGATCCATACTTTTAACACTCTCATAAGTAGCTAGTCGTTGGGATATTTTGTTTCCACTTTCAACGTCACGGGGCTCAACCTATGTAAAAAATTCAACAATGTAATATTATAGTAAGGACAAAAGCAAAGTTGTAAAAAAAAAAAAAGAATTTACTATTATTTAATCTTTTACGGATGAAAAATTGTAAAATATAGGAACACACACACACACACATATATATATATATATATATATTTAAGTGATTTTATTGTAATTTTGTAGAAAAAAAAATTTGTTTCCTAATTTTTCTCTCTCTTCTACGCGATTCTTCCGCACGACCGGTTCTCCTCCAACGCAGCCCGGTGCCGCCGAGCCCCGGCCATCATCACCGCCACTACCGGCGTGTTCCCCTCACGCCGACGAGCAACCCTGGCACCACCAATGTCCCCCACGCGCAGCCGTCGCTCTCCCCCGTGGAAACAGAACCGAAATGGGTTTCTTCCATTTATCTCATATTGCGCCGTCGTACGCGGCCACTGAACTTCACGACCACCACCGACGAGTCCCCCTCAAGCCGGCGACCAACCCAGCCACCATCGAAGTCCCCCACACGCAGCCCTCCCTCTCCCCCGCGGAAACCGAACCGAAATGGGTATGACCCATTTGTGTGCAGTTCCGCGGCCGTAGGCAGCCACCCAGGCCACCGCACCTCCACCAGTTGACACCGACGACAACCTCTAGCGGACCCAACCACCACGAAGTTCCCTTTCCCTCTCCGTCGCACACTGCGATTTGCACCCAGAACCATTTCTCACGGCACTTCTCTCCCCCTCTTTGACTTCGAATAAGAAAAAAATGTAGAAGAAAAGAAGCAGAGATGCAAAAATAAATCGAAAAAACAAAATAGAGATTGAAGAGAATTGCATACCAACGGTGAGAAGAAATCTCAAACAGCACGGAATTTTTTTTTCTTCCTCCAGTTATTCTGAAAGTTGTTCTGCAGATGGTGGAAAAGCAAGAGACGTTGCATTCCATCTCTTGTATGAAGAGGCCATATATTTTAACTGTCGCACCACGAAAATAGATCAATGCTAAGATGTTTCTAACTCAACGAAGAAGAGTAAATCCTGACTAAAAAGAAAGAAATATCATAGAAACCAACGAGAAATCAAAAAGAGGATGCTAGACAGAGATAACTATTAAGAACTATTCACTACTGTAGATCTTATACATGCTTTTAAGTATTAGGAGATATATATATATATATATATATATATATATATATGATAAATGATACTTGCAATCGTGAGTGTGCAAGTGCCGTGCAATCGCTTTGAAAAACGTGAATAAATATAGAACCCACATGAAAAGAAATTAATTTTTTAACAATGGATCCCACTCTTTTTCAAAGTGACTGCACGGCGCTTACGCATTTTATGACTGTATGTAGCATTACTCAATATATATATATAGTAATGTTATATAATACACTATCATCTTATTATATAAATTGTGATAATGTAATATATTTATCATTATTGGATGATAAAAGATCATCCAATATATTGGAGCAAACCAACCTGATAAAAAAGAGTGAGTAAATGAAAGAAAGATTATATAAAATATATAAAAGAATAAACAAAATAAAAGATTTAATGCGGTTCAGATATTTGAGATTCTAAAGCGTAATCTTCGAGCGAGTAAAGCGATTCCAACATAAAAAAATTCGAAAGTTGTTGATGATGGAAGGGGTTTTTCTTTTTCTGGGCGTCAATCAAGTTAAATTCCTTTCATTCGATCGGTGCTCTAAGTCTGCAAAGTAGAATTATTTATTTAATACGATGATCAGCTCTCTGCAGCATCTCCTCCTATATTTGCAGAACGCTCGAGGAGTTCGTGTAAAATCTAAAAAACATGCTAGAAAGAAAAATCTTAATGGACGAATACAGAATAGGAAATATAAAAAATGTACTTGCGGAGGTCATGATTAAAGAATGCAGACAGATCTTCCCCTCCTTGCTCCTTACAAAATATCAGCTTTCAATGAGGCAAGTCAATGGACGTATGGAGAGGAAAAATGATCTAACCTCTTATAAATAGAAAACTTATGGAGTCCTCCCATTAAGGACTCAAATTCCAATAGGGTCTAGAAAAATTCTAGAATAAGACCCTTAAGCTTCCAGGCCTACATACGTAATTTATCCCAATTTAAATAGGATATAATCTTATATTACTAAGGTACAATAAATCTCAAATGATCACTCAACTTAATGGGTTAAACCAAAGTATCATTGTGAGCTATATATATCTGACCCATTTTATAAAACATGCAATCAAATGAAGCCCATGGGCGAACATTGATTGCTATAAAATACAAACTTGTTTTGAAAATGACTCTCGGGTTAGACTACATAGGTGACCACACAAATATATAGCTCAAATGATAACACCTTAGAAAACATGATCTGGTCCAACAAGAATATCAACATTGAACATGGAAGTCATTACACCACTTAAACGATATAAGACCACTCCATAACTATAAATGCTAATATCCTCATCGACATGGATCTCCATCCTTCAACCAATGTGGTAGTATGTAGTATGAACTTAGCACCAATGTGATCAAAAGCTGTGCTAATTCATATCAATCCTCATAATGCTTCAAAATAAAGCCACATGTCTCTAAAAGATCTTTATCCATTATATCTCGAGATCTTAATGATTTCATAATAAAAGACATAAGCCAAATGCATGCTCAAAACATAGTTTATGAATAGGGGAGATATATATTATTATTGAAAGAAGTTGTACCCAAACAACATATGTGTTGCCTACGTAACCCATAAAGGGATCAAGCCAAAACGTAGTTCTTTTAACATACGTAACTCCCACTAACCAAAAACATCAAAAGTTTCCACAATAACCATATTAGTAACATGTGTTTTAAAAACGTTAGGAGCGAGTCCCTTAGTCAAACGATCTGCAATCAACTCTTTGTCTGCCCTTCCTTAACTCTATCACTAACTACCAAATACTTGATGTCAATGTACTTGGATCCACTAGAACTCTTATTATTCTTTGAAAAGAACACTACTGCACTATTATCACAATAAATAATAATTGGCCTCGAGATGGAATCAACAACTTCCAGTTCAGAAATAAAGTTCATTAACCAAGCAGCTTAGATAGTGTAATGGTTCTGAATATATGTGAATGATGTAAATGGAATGTGTTGCTGTAATGGTATTTGAATGATGTAAGAACAGATAATGAAAATGGAAATAGACTAACTTTTGTATTGCTACGGGATCTTCGAGGGTCCCTAACCTCCAGAATAGTAAGTTCAAACAATAATTTTTCCAAGATAACCATTCTACCAGTTCTCTTTCATCCTTATAGTAGTGGATGTTAGAGATTACAGAAGGAATCTTATAACTACTTTTTATTCTTGTTTACTCTAAAAGACAGTAGGTGTGTGTAACGGATCAGCATCACAGCCACTCCTTGTCAAGATAAAACGACAGTGTATCACGGCTTTAGAGCCTCCCTTACGCATCACTTCATTTAACTTCTTGAAACGCATCACTTAACTCATTCAGTAAACGACGTTGTAAGCTCCCTTCACCGTCTTCCTCACTCATCTTCACAAGAGTCCTCTAACACAACTTGCTTGTTTAATTGGGAGCATAACAGATAGTAGCTCCATAACATGCCACAAATTCAGCTTGCATAGTAGAAAATGTCACCAGAGTTTGCTTAACACTTTTCCAATAAATAGCACCTCCAGCAAGCATAAAAACATAACCTGAGGTCGATTTTAAATCATCTTGACATCCTGCAAAATCAAAATCTGAGTAGCCTACCACCTCAATGTGATTTGAACGCTGTAAAGTGAGCATGTAACCTTCTGTTTTCATCACGTATCTCATAACTTTCTTAGTTACTTTTCAATACTCTTGCCCTAGATTCGACTGAAACCTACTAAGAACACTAACTGCATAGACAATATCTGGTCTAGTGCAAACTTGAGCATACATCAAACTCTCCATAGCACTAGCATATGGTATGTTCTTTACAGATTCCCTTCCGAGCTCATTCTTAGGACATTGAGTTTTGTTAAACTTATCTCCTTTTATGATGGGTACATGACCAGGTGCACAGTTTTGTATTTCAAAACCTCTGTAGTACACGTCGTATCACGAGATCTATCACGACATATTTCAATGTGGAAAATGCTACCCATCCCGCCTTTAAGTCCCGTTCGAAGATCCCGCTCGACGTGGCAATACACGTTGCAGAAACAAAAAGGAGAAATGCGAATGCGAATCCCGAGCCACGGACGATAAGTGAGATTAAAACACACGGGCGAGACCCACGGGCGACATCCCGCGCGATACCCATCCCCTTCGCGCGGAGCCTTCGCAAGCAGAACCCGTTCGGACCCAGCCATCGACACCGCTGCCGAGCTCCATCTCCGACCTCATCTCCCCTCCCTCCATCTCCGACCTCGCATCTACATTTTTTCCTTTTTTTTTCCTCCCCCAGACCCCGCGCTCTCTGCTTCTCCCTCACCCGTCTACCCCGTTCGGCGCAGCCATCTCCCCCAGCCCACCGAGTTCGAGCACCACCAGTCTCTCGGCCATCTCTCCGACAGATCAGACCCAAGGTCTGTTGTTTTTGTTTCCCTTTCTCAGTTTCCCCTGCAATTATTGATGTCCGAAGGTTTTTTTTTTTCCTGGTTTGTCTGGGATTTGTTTTTTCGTCTGAGCTATGTTGCACTAGCCTTGTTATGATCTCTATGTATTGTACTAAGGAAGGGAAATAAAATGGAAAGATGGAGAAATTTGTGAAAAAAGAAATTGCACTTTACATGTTTGTGAAAATGCCTGTGAAAAACGAAAATGAAAATGGATTGGGTAAATTAAGCTAGTGATTTTACTCAGTTTTTGACTCTCCCATGTTCAATCTTATGTTTAATTGTTCAATCACTTTGCATCATATATCATGCTTTCTAGCTTGCTTCTTGCGTGAGATAGAGTCGGGTACAAGAGTCTTATGTAATGGTTCTGTTCAGATGCTCCCCCTCCCCCCCTCCCCACAAAATAGTAACCGTTTTGTCCTTCATTGCCTTGATCTCTTTTTGGATATTGTTTGGTTTAGATTAATTAATGTTCAATCTTATGTTCATATCCAGAAACAGTGGAATTCGTGTTTAATATATTCATTAATATATATAAGAATTGCCAAATAGATTTGTTGTCTATTAGCTAATGTTAATTTATAAGTTAGTTTTCTTTTAGTTTTATTATTTACTTAATTTATAAGCTAGATTTGTTGTCTATTAGCTAATGTTAATTAGGGCTGGGCTCCGGCTCCGACGGAGTCGGAGTGCTCGTTTCCGACCTCCGACTCCGACTCCGAAATGGAGTCGAAGTCCGACTCCGATCGGAGGTCGGAGCCTATCGGAGCTCCGACATAAGATCGGAGCTCGACTTCCGCTCGAGAGCAGAGAGGTTCGCTCGACTTCCACATGTCGCTCGAGAGAGTCGACTCGCTCGACATGTCGCTCGAGCAGAACTCTTCCAGAGAGGTTCGCTCAACTTCCGCTCGACATGTTGCTCGAGCAGAACTCTTCCAAAGAGTTTCGCTCGACTTCTGCTCGACATGTCGCTCGAGCCAATGTTCAATACAACTGGCGCTCGACTTGCGCTCGACACTTCTCTCGAGCGCAAGTGTTCAATAAAAAAAATTTCGGAGTCGGAATTGGAGCTTCTTGGAGCTCCGACTCCAACTCCGACTTCGGAATTTTTGGAATTTTGCACACCCCTACTTTATAAGCTAGTTTTCTTTTAATTTTATTATTTACTTAATTTATAAGCTAGATTTGTTGTCTATTAGCTGATGTTAATTCGTGTTGCCAAATAGATTCGTGGTTTTTATTAGTTGATGTTAATTTATAAGCTAGATGTGTTGTCTACTATTTATTCAATTAATGAAGAAAAGCATATCTGAACCCGAGGCTAGATACCTCTTCCTGCACGAGACTATATATTCTACAATGTCGGAAGCACGTAGTAACACTAGCAATATCTCACGCTAAAAAAACTCTTGTCAAAATGAATACCCAATATGCTTTTGTGGTATTAAAGCATGCATATGAACTGCGCATATGGAGGATAATGACGGGCATCGATTTTTCAGTTGTCAAAACTTTCAGGTATCTCAAATCTAAATCTTGTTTGCTATTAAGTGAATGGTAATTCTTGTTTCCTAATGTGTTGGCTGATTTTGCAGGCTGGGCATTCTTGCGGATATTTTTGTTGGTATGACCCAGAAATACCACCATATGGTGAGAAGAAAATCAACCGTTTAAAAACCGAAATTGAAAAGATACAACTAGCAATGGATGTCCAAACAACTCGACATCGACTAGAAATAGAGATTGAGAGGCGCAAGAGAAATGTTGAGAGAGTCATTGTAGTTTTAGTAATTTCAATGTCATGGGTACTTTGTTTAGGCTTATTTTTTGGGAGGAAATTCTAAGACAATATGTAATCTTTGAAGTTAATTTCAATGTCATGGGTACTTTGTTTAGGCTTATTTTGAGGGAAATGCTAAGACAATATGTAATCTTTGAAGTAATTTCAATGTCATGAGTATGATTATGATATTGCATCAACAAACTATTATAAAAATGACGATTACAAAAACAGGTTCAATACAATCCCAATATTACAATTAATGATCTAAACACGTCAATACAAAAACAGGTTCAATAATATCCCAATATTACAATATAAAATCCCAAGTACAAATTTGTCTCATGTCATCTACCAATCAAAAAGCACTGAAGCCCTGATGGAAAGCCTCTGTAATATTGTCCTATAAAGGCATAAAAAATCTTGTCAGTGTCAACACAATTCACTAAAAAGATTATCAAAATATTTTAGTTTTACATTACCTGTGAGTGATGAGCAGTCGAAGGAGTTGAAAAAAATTCCGACGCATGTGTCCAAACTTGACTTTGTTGATCCTAGTGTTAAAAGTATAAATTAAAAATAAATTAAATAAAAAACAACAAAAATATTGAAGACCAAGTGAATCTTAAATTTAGTATACAAAATTAATAAAAATGAACCTCAGCTTGGTTGTTGTGCAATCGCCTTTTCGTACTGGATTTCTTAATACTCTTCTCAGCGGGGTGCACTTTTCTCTTAGACGGTGGTCTTCCCTTACTCCGAACTACCAAAGGACTAAGAACTCTAGGGGTTGAAGCCTCCGTCGAAGGAGCTGTATCAACTGTGTTGCTAGTATCATGATCATCGATACCAGGGTAATGTGTCTTCAACTGTTCTATCTGACTAATCAATTTAACACAACTGCTCTCAGCCTTTGAAGCATTGGAACACAGTTCATAGAAACAATTTTGGATCCTATCGTACCTTCGTGCATCGTCGATGCTAGTAGTGTCATAACTATTCACGAAGGTGTATTTTCGCTTAATATCTTTCCTCCACCGATCCAAGATGTATTTTGATGGTATTGTATGTTGGCCCATTTGAGTTAAGATACAGAGAGCGTGTCTACACAAAATACCCCTAAACTCAAATAACTTACAATTGCATTTCACATCAAGGGGATCTTGATCAACTTCTAAATTAAAGGTTACACGTTTTAATAAGTCATTACCAACTTGAACCTCATCCACAACAACGAACATATATCTACCATGCTCACACCTCATCTCCTTAGTAGTCAAATATAGAAATCATCGCAATTCATCTTGTACCTCTTTGAATTTAGCAAGAGTATATGCACTTTGAAATTGCTTCTCAAGAGGATAGCGACTGATGCAAGGAATGTCCGTGTTAAAGGAATTGAAGTTAGCAACTGCTTCATTCTCTACCTTTCTCCTAAGGGCCGAATCATACTGGTCAACAAATTGCTTCAGAGTAGTTCTAGAGTAAACATAGTCGTCAAAAAATGCATTCATTCCTTCACTTCGTTGTGTGGTTGACATTCCTACCCATAATGTGTCTCTAACATAGGCCGGCACCCAATAATGTCGATCACTATACAGTGATACTAACCATGCATTCTCATGCAAATCATATGTATCGAGCATAAGGCACCAATGTTCATCAAACTCATGCTGACTGAAAGAGTCATATACGCATCTATGTATGGTACTCTTGATTTTCCCGTATCGACAATGTGGGCCAAATTTCTCAGGAAGTTTTTTCACTATATGCCACAAGCAGAATCGATGCCTAGAAGTTGGAAACACCCTTGATATTGCAATTTTCATGGCCTTGTCTTGGTCTGTGATGATTGCATTTGGCGGTTGGTTATTCATACACTGCAACCATGACTGAAACAACCACTCAAATGTATCTGCGTCCTCATTGGATATCAATCTGCAACCGAGTCGGATTGACTGTCCATGGTGGTTCACACCCACAAACGGTGCAAAAGGCATTTTATACGCATTAGTGAGATATGTTGTATCAAATGTAATCACATCCCCGAATGACTCATACACAGCTCTACTCCGGGCGTCTGCCCAAAATACATTCTTTAACTGCATCTCATTGTCAACGTCAATCTTATAATAAAACTCCGGATTTCTTTTTTGCATATCTTCGAAATAGTTACATAGAGCTACACCACCTCTAACCCCGAGGCGAAGTCATCGTTCTTTGTCAATGTAGTTTCTACACTCCTTCTCCCCGAATGTTACATTCTCATAACTCCTGCCTCAACAACCAAAGACTTAAAATTTTTGGACAACCTTATACCTGTCTCGTCATTTATTTCAAGCCTCTTAGCAACACGAGCATCAACCTTCTTAAAGCATCTGAAATGTCTTGCCTTCCCCGGACTACAGGCGTGGGTGTGATCCAATATCACCTTAGATATAGTATATCCACCTTCAATATTTAATACCGCATTAATTCTAGCCTTACACTTCTTCTCTAAAAAGCATGATATATGATGCAAAGTGATTGAACAATTAAACATAAGATTGAACATGGGAGAGTCAAAAACTGAGTAAAATCACTAGCTTAATTTACCCAATCCATTTTGATTTTCGTTTTTCACAGGCATTTTCATAAACATGTAAAGTGCAATTTCTTGTTTCACAAATTTCTCCAAATTTCCATTTTATTTCCTTTCCTTAGTACAATACATAGAGATCATAACAAGGCTAGTGCAACATAGCTCAGAGGAAAAAACAAATCCCAGACAAACCAGGAAAAAAAAAACCTTCGGACATCAATAATTGCAGGGGAAACTGAGAAAGGGAAACAAAAACAACAGACCTTGGGTCCGATCCGTCGGAGAGATGGCCGAGAGACTGGTGGTGCTAGAACTCGTGGGGCTGGGGGAGATGGCTGCGCCGAACGGGGTAGACGGGTGAGGGAGAAGCAGAGAGCGCGCGGGGTCTGGGGAAGGCAAAAAAAAAAAGGCAAAAATGTAGATGCGAGGTCGGAGATGGAGGGAGGGGAGATGAGGTCGGAGATGGAGGGAGGCGGAGATGGAGGGAGGCAGCGGTGTCGATGGCTGGGTCCGAACGGGTTCTGCTCGCGAAGGCTGCTCGCGAAGGGGATGGGTATCGAGCGGGATGTTGCCCGTGGGTCTCGCCCGTGTGTTTTAATCTAACTTATTGTCCGTGGCGCGGGATTCGCATTCGCATTTCTCCTATTTTTTTTTTGCAACATGTATTGCCACGTCGAGCGGGATCTCCAAACGGGACTTAAAGGCGGGATAGGTAGCATTTTCCTTTCAATGCCAAGCACAAAAAGAGCTTCTCCAAGATCTTTCATCTCAAAATTTAGGAGATAACATTTTCTTTGTTTCATGAAGTAATCTCAAGTCAGTGCTAGCAAGCAAAATGTCGTCTACATACAGAATAAGAAAAATAAATTTTCTCCCACTGGTCTTGCGATATATACACTGGTCAACTGTATTTTCAACAAAACCAAGTGAAGTTACAACCTCATCAAACTTCAAATACCACTGTCGAGATACTTGCTTCAGGCCATATAAAGATTTATTTAACTTACAAACCAAGTTTTCTTTTCCCTTCACAATAAAACCTGCAGGTTGTCTCATATAAACCTCTTCATAAAGATCTCCATTCAAAAATGTTGTCTTTACATCTATGTAATGAAGCTGAAAATCATAGTGTACCACAGGTGCCATGATAATTCTAAAAGAATCCTTAGACGAAACTGGTGAAAATGTTTCATTATAATCAATGCCTTCTCGCTGAGTGAACCCTTTTGCAATTAATCTTGCATTTTTTCATTCAACATTCCATTTTGAGTCTAATTTACTTTTCAAAATCCATTTGTTGTCTATGGCCTTAGCATCTGGAGGAAGTTCAACAAGTTCCCAGACTCTATTCTTTCCCATTGAATTCATTTCATCTTCCATAGTACTTAACCATTTATCTTACTCAAGACATGTCAAGGCTTGCTTAAAAGTAACAGGATCAACTATATGCCCAATATTAAAATCACTTTCTAACAAATAGACAATGTAATCATTAGGCAATTCAGACCTTCTTTCCCTTTGAGATCTTCTGACTTGTGGCTCAGAAACTGACTCAATCACTGTTGGAATTTCTTCTTGTTGTCCAAGTTCTTAACTAACAATTTCAATTGGCGGATAAACAACTATTTCTTTTACAACAAGAGCTAGAAAAACAACTAGATTAGGTTCAACAAAAAGTTCCTTCAATACAGAACTCCCACTGTCACCAACATCATTCTCCAAAAATTTTATAGTAATGGACTCAACATTTCTGGTGCCACGATTAGGACAATAGAACTTATATCCTTTTAATCTATCTGGGTATCCAATAAAATAACCAGGAGTATATTTTGGGTCTAATTCTTTTAAAGAGGATTATAAAACCTAACCTCAGCTGGACATCCCAAAACTCTAAAATGAGCCAAACTTGGCTTACGACATGTCCACAATTCAAAAGGAGTTTTTGAAACAGCTTCACTGGGAACTCTGTCTGAATTGTACATAGCAGTTTTCAAAGCTTCCCCCATAGATATTCTGGAAAATTTGTTCTGCTCATCATACTCCTAACCATATCCTTTAGAGTCCGATTTCATCTTTCAGAAACACCATTCTGCTTGGGTGTCCTTGGCATAGTGTATTGAGGCACTATTTCACACTCTAGTAAAAATTTTGCAAAATCTCCCATGTTTTGACCTGACTCATCAAACTTCCCATAATACTCACCACCCCGGTCAGATCTTACAACTTTAATACTTTTTCACATTGATTCTCTACTTCCATTTTGAATATCTTAAATTTCTCAAGAGCAAGAGATTTATCATTAATCAGGTAAACATATCCATAGCGTGAGAAATTATCAATAAAAGTTATGAAGTACTTATTTTCACATATGGTAGAAGGTAAAGGTCCACTAATATTGGTATGTATTAAGTCCAAAATACCGTCACTCCTAGCATAACCCTTTCTTGTGGATTTAGTCAGTTTTCCTCTTATACAGTCCACACATGTGTTAAAATCTGAAAAATCTAGAGAGGGAAGTATCTCAACTTTTACCAATCTCTTCATTCTTTCCTTTGAAATGTGTCCTAACCTCTTGTGCCACAATATAAAAGATAATTCATGGATTAAATACATTTTCTTCGCTATATTGGTAACACAAGAGACTTCACCAAAAGAAGCCAAAGACATTCTATATAAACCATCACATAAAAAAAACATTTCCAACCAAACGAGAATCATAAAAATATTCAATTTTTCCATTACCAAACTTAAAAGAAAAACCAGAATATAGTTGTGTTCTCCAAAACAAGAGAAAAACCAGACTCCAAAGATAACTTTACTGCTCCTATAAACTCGACCTTCACTTGAACTCCATGTCCAACGCACAAGCTCACTTCATTCTCACTTGGCCGCCGTTTGCTTATGAACCTCTGCAAGGAATTCACAATATGAATACTTGCACCTGAGTCTATCCACCAAGAATTTAAAGGCACATCTACTAAAGAAGACTCAAAACAAACTAAGGCCAAGGAGGTACCTGCCGAGTTCTTCTTCTTCTCCAACCAAGCCTTAAACTTAAAACAATCCTTTTGCCAATGACTCTTCTTTTTACAAAACTTACATTGATCATTTTTCTTTATAGTTTTTTTAGGACCACCAGAAGTCTAACATCTAAACTTTTTATTGTGCTGATTGCAATGTGACTTATTGCCTTTATGGAACTTAAGACTTATAATTGTGAGAAGATCCATTGTTCTGTTGTGGCTGAAAAGTCAATTGCACAGTTTCAACTGTCTCACGACACATCATATACTTCTCTTGGGCACATATTACTATTAAATCATTTAAATCTCATTAATCTCACTAAGCATTATAAGCAACCTTTAGCTGATTAAATTGGCTAGGAAGATTATTAAGAACATGATAAACTAGAAAAGACTTGGCAATGGGAATCTTGAGGGCTTCTAGCTTAAAGTATATATGTATCATTTTCATAATGTACTCCATAACTTCTCTTGAACCATCATATTTCATATTCATCAGTCTATCCATCAGGTCTCAAGTTTCAGGTTTATTGGATTCAACAAACTTTTGTCCTATGGCATCCAAAATTTTTTTAGCTTTGTCATTGTTCGGAATAGCTCCCATAATTGAATCTGATATACCACATTTGATGATCTTTAAACAAAGCATGTTTGTCCTATCCCACTTTTGATACTCAGCCACATATTCAGCAGTGCTCTTATCAATAGGTGTTGAAGGCTGCTCCTCCAGGGCAAAATCCAATCCCAAAAGACCAAGTGCTATTTCTACGTCTCGTTTCCATCTCACATAATTATTCCCAATCAAGGTTTCAATAGCAAATATTTGACTTGAAAGAGATGAGGCACTCAAAATTGTGGAAACATGAAATAATACATTTTATGTAATTATCATCCAAACATAATGCATGCAACATTTTTGTAGATAGGAAGGCATAAGGCCTTTGGTGTAGAATGGACCATTGGCCATTTTCAAACCCATATAGCCCAAAGCCATGTTTGGACTCATTTCATCATTTAAAGACTAAAGGCTCAATACACCATATCATTGGTTTCCTTAAGCCCAAATCACACTCAAAGTACCCAAATTAAGTTTTGAAAATTGGCTAAGGACATTAACTATCATACTTGAGGTTAGTGCACTTTAAGCCATGCTTTGAAGCTTAATCATGCTTATTCTTTTCTTAAATTTTTTAACTCAAATTTTCTTGAATTAATAATCCCTTAAACCATGATTAGACCATTTTAATGCCCTAGCTAAACCATCCCACATGTCACTAAGAAAAATGACATAACAAGCCCAAACCATGCTTTAATCGGCTTTGTGCATTGTCCTTTGTAATGCTTGGACTGTTTTGCCCTTGGGCCCAACATTTTTGTGGTTTGTCCTCAAGGGAAATATGGTCCTTAAGCATATCATGAGACCATCCAAAACTCAGTTTGAGCCTTGGATGAAATTGGTTGCATCAACCAACTCAAAGAAACAAACCGGGTGCACATTAGTCTAGTTTGTGTAGGAACCATTTGGATTGAATTTGAACCAGCCTCCTGCCATGGTTTGCACCACCACCCCACCCCACGCCACCTCCTTCTCCACCCAATCACCAAGAAGTCCCATGAATATCATGAAGGATTTTGACTCATTTTTGCTGCCCGAAAACATCCAAAACCGAAATGATTTTCTGCCCCCACAAAACCACCTCCATCCACCTATTTTTAAGGATGGTTTGAGGGATCTTCTGCCACCCAAATGATGCCCCATGACCTGGAATCATCTACAAGACCCTTGCAGCTATTGTGAAGATGAAATGATGGTTGTTTAGGATACTATTTCATTATGCACAAGCGACCTAAGCTCATGCAAGCAAATCTGGAATTTTTTTTTATTTGAGCACCTCCCACTTCACCCAATCACCAAGCACCCAAGCCAACGCCCCTCACCCCTTGGCCACCTATAAATACTTCCCTCCCCTTTTCATTTCACCCACACCACAGCTCCAAGCATCCTCTTGAGCTTTGAGAGCATTTGCCCCTCTTAGAGATCAAAAGAGTGCAAACGAGTGAGTTTTCGTGAGTTCTTGAGTGTTCTTGTGTAAGTCAGTCTAGAGTGCTTGGAAAGCCACGAGATTTGTAAATTTTCTTCCTTTTGATCTTAGCTAGCATGTCAAGTTTATTTTCCAAGTGTTGGTACGAAATTTGGTTGAGTTTTGAGAAGTTTATGATATTTAACGCAAAACCGGGTCAATTAAATTTGAATGATTGAATGTTTTTAATTAGAAATTTAGCTATAATATGTCCTAAGCATAAATTCCATGAAATTTGATTAAATTTGGAGTTCGTTTGCAATTAGTAAAAATTTAGGGCCTAAATGAAAATTTTTGAAAGTCAAGAGATATTTTTGTAAATACCTAATTTTTGAAGCATTTGATTTTGAACCTATCCATAAGAATATTAACCCTAACTTAGTATACACATGATTTACGCAGGTACGATGCTAATTTCAAATCTCCTCGAAAGTTTGTAAATTGACCTCTAACTTATACCTTGGTAAATCTCTTATGAATTATTAATAAATACTTCATTTATTCTTCAATTATCATTTTGAGTATAAATTATCATGTTAAATGACACATTGAGTGCATACTTACATAACATATGATATCTTCACCATTTTTGCATATTAAATTTATAAATGTCATTTTTTTACATGAAATTTACTACATATGCACATGTCATGAAAAATATTTTTTTTAAAAGCATAGCATGAAAATCATTTTGTCACGACCCCAAAGGCCAGGATGGAGAATTATCCTGGTAGAAATCTTCTATCCAATCTGGAGTGTGCAATAATGGAGTGGTAACCTCTGGATTGACGAATAACAGTCAACATGCTTCGAATGTGTTCTTTTTAAAGAACACCGGAGTGAAATCAACATGTTATGACACCTAATGCTAGTGGGTGTATACGTTATAATTTTTATGATGTTATGTTATTTACCAATACATTGAGAACGAGTCTATAGACAATGTAGTTTCAACGTAAGTTATACTATGGTCATCGGCAAGTACTCACAGTGCATATGGGGAACTGTGACATTGCCACACGTTATGTTATTAATTAAGATAATGATGTAAGTCTATGATGATAAAAGTTTATGTGGCGCCCTCGACCCCCACGTGTTATTTTTGTGGAGTTCGTGACACCTGGATGATGACCATACGAATCACGCACCCCAACGACCAGTGCTCAGAGTGTGTACAACATGTAATAAGTGTATAATATAATATTCGCAGCGGAGAAATAAAAAAGTATTTCTTAATTAAGTACCAGAATTGTTCAAAAACAGTAAAATATCTTTACAATAATTATACAGTCATCCGACAGATAAATTAAAGACAGGAAATAACATAAGGGAAACAAATCTCATAACGCTGAACAACATATCAGCAACTCAAGCCTCTAGCGGAGTCGGCCCCTCAGGTTCATACTCGGGTTCTGCGTCAGACTCTACGGCACCATAAGACGGAACCGTAGGGTAAAACACCACAATGAGATTATGACATCTCAGCAAGTAATTAACCAAAACAACGTCCAAAAATCCCATTTTTGGCCCAATCATAACTATTATTTTATTATGCATGCACCACAGTCTCCCTTATGGACCATCCGCACACCCTGGCTCTCATCGTCACACCACAGGTAACGTCCGTGCACGAGACTTCGTAACGAGTGATGCCCAGTTCCGCGCCCAGTGCGTACATAGCCAAGCATCCTCTAACCTCGCCAGCCAAAAGGTTACGGAATCGGTACGAGAGCGTTACCGTCTCTCCAGTTCCCGTCGTGGCCCTGCGACAACTCAGGGGATGTCACGTCAGTCTGTTACGCTCCCGAGTGACCAGAGGAGCTCCACCGAGATAATGACACATCTCGGCTTGGGGTCGTGATACACACACTCCCACATATTCAGTCTCAATTCCAAACAGACCACGTGACTTCACAACGCAATTTATTAAAGACGATAAATATGCATTTCAACAGTTATTGGAATACATATTAAATTGCTCATTTAATTATTTTCACAATAATTACAAAAATATAATTTATAACCAACTACACGCGTAATCTCGTCCTCCAATCCGGCCCAAGGCCCAATTCCAACAACAACTCCGTTTAAAATCTAACACTTCAACGGCCTAAGGCCCAATTCCAACAAACCAATAGTTTATCAATAAAAACCAATAACGCTATTTTAAAACTCATGAATTTATGTTGGAAAATTACATACAAGAAAACGGAATAATTCTGGACGATCGTGCGAAAGGGGCATTGCTCAAGGTGGCGGCACAACGGTGGCACACGGCGGAGCAATGCCCAAAAGGCTCTCAACTCACGGGTTGAGAAAAATTGCAAGCGGACAGACACAGGTGGCTCTCAGGGATGGTCAAACAACCAAGGTAAGACACTGCGTGGGGTCGTTTGTGGTGGTTCACACGGCAAAAGCTCAACATTAACAGGACAACAACTACAAAAATTTGGGAAACAAGATTTCGGTTGGAGAGAGAAAAAGAGAGAGAGAAGAAAAAATTTCGAATCCTTAAGAAGTGAGGAATCCGGGCCTATTTATAAGCCAACCAAGGCGGTAGCATGTGGCTGCGTGCCTCATGGTAGAAGAAGGGAAAAATGGCAGCACAAGCCGTGGAGAAGTGAAGGGAGGCTCGGGCGTGTGGTGCAGCGGCAAAGACAGCACAACTCGAAGCTCACTACCGGTCGACACGGAGCTGCTCACCGTGGAAGGTGGTGGCCTCGTGGAGCGGCAGCTTGACATCAAGGCTTCAATGTTCATGCCAAAAGACACAGAGCAAAAGTATGGAAGGAGGAGGTGGAAGTAAAAGTGGTGACTCAAGGCAGCTGCTGGAAGGAAGAAGAAAAACCGAAGGAAGAATAAGAAAGATGAAGAAAGTAGAAGAAACCAGAAGAAAAAATAGAAGAAGGAAGAAGATGGACTGCACGGCGCAGGGGAAAACAAAATGGAACCCTAAGTTCCTGACCGAAACGGCGCCGTTTAACAAGCTAAGGGGCTTGGTTCATTTAACCCGCACGGGCTGGGCTTCAAATCACACGGGCTGGGTCACACAGCCAAAAATAAATTACTATAACTACACACAAGCCCAACTAAAATAAAACACTACAAATAAATAAATAAAACAAACCGAAAACACCACAAATAAAATAACATATTTAAATAAATAATAAGGAATTAAAACCCATGAAAAAAATAGAGATCTCACAGTTTATGATGAAATTTTTATGAAGAAGTTATGTCTTTTAAAAAATGATGACGAAATTACTTACTTTGTAAAAACTCGTGTCTCCATATTTTTAAAAGATGTTGAGGAATCTGGATGGGAGACATGCATACTGATTTTCTGCATCTCATGCATTGCATATTTATCATTTTTCATGATTGATTTATCTTTGTGTCAGTTAGTTGTTTAACTTACTGAGATTTCGAGTAAATCTCACCCTTTTATGGGACCACGAAATGATAGAAATTATGTCAGGAATCGACCAGAACAAGATTGATGGAGCACTGGATTTGCATGATTGAGGAGGAGCTGGATCTAGAGAGGAAGCTGGACTTAATTTTGATGTTCATAGCCAAAGTTCTTTATGCCTTAGATCGCATGAAGATAATGATATGACTTTGTATATAAGTCTATGCTACTTTAGTATTTTGAACATGATGATTATCTAATGAAGTTGAGATGTTTTAGTTATTCTCGCATATTTTTCACCTTAACGTTTTATTTCCGCTGCGATTATTGCATAATGCTAGTTGCATACTACAATACTTTGCATATTAGCTGTCATGAGCAGGGATATGTAACATTGTATTGCATGTCCCAACGCTCTAAGTTTCCGTTCCATCCTAAGCGGGGATTGGGGGCGCCACAACCACCCACTAATATTTCAAAAAATTCCACTTAATGGAAAAATAAGGATAATCTGAATGCCCATGAAATACAATCACAAAATGATAATAATAATCATCAACTTGACACAATCAAATTCAGAGTTCAAATGTGATTGAGAGACAAAAACAGTGTGAATAGATCAAGTATATAACACAACAGATATGTCTAAAATTAAATATGAACTTGAAAAGCATATATTTACAAAGAATACTTATAACAAGTTACAAAATTAATATGCATCCAAAACATGCTTAGAGAGAGAGTAAATATATGCATAGATCATATAAGACACTAACTATTCACCAGAAAATTTATCACAATATTCAGTACACTGTAACCCTTCAAACAATGTGTAAATAATATTCAAAATTATAAAACAGTGTCTCATGATGGTACTAAAATTTTTCAAAAAATATATAAAAATTTAATAGGGCGAGTAAATAAATACTGAAAAAAGAAAATAACAAAAAACATTGTTCCTAGGGCCACACGCGCCACCTGATGCACGTGGGAAACATTCTGGCTGGAGAATTCATCTTCAATCTCCAGCCGGGTTTGAAAACAGGTCACGGGTCTACAGTCCGAGTCAAAGGGTTTTCAAATGGATCTTTCCCAATTTCTTGCAATTCTTGGGTCAAAAAACAAAATTAATTTAGGGGAAACAATATTTAGTACCCGAAAAAATACATATATGATGTTTTAAAACAATAGGTATACATATTTAGTGTAGATTAATCAAACTTTGAAATGGGTATGAACCCTAGTTTTGTAACACTCAAAACCAAAACAAAGCAACGAATTAAAGATAGATAAAACTAGTAAACTGCATTCCAGAAAACGATTTTGATATGAATTTGATTAGTCGTTTATGTAATTCAATTTTCTTTTCAAAAATGGTTCTAAAAATAAATAAAAAAATATTAAATGAATCCATAACCATAAGGCCCGATTAATATATGAAAAGAACAAGGAGAGTAACAGGAATAAAAGCCCTAGTGATTTGAAGATTTACAATAAATAAATTTCAACGAATTTGATTTTGAGTGATCGGTTTGTATAGAGAAAAATGGAAAATACAATCTTAGGAACATCCTTTTATTCTTACGAATGATTCTAATCCTAGCATGGAGGCTCTGATACCAAATGTAAAATCTAGAAAACATGCTAGAAAGAAGAATCTTAATGGACGAATACAAAATAGGAAATATAGAAAATGTACCTGCAAAAGTCATGATTAAAGAATGCATATATATATTCCCCTCTTTATTCCTCACAAAATATCAGCTTTCAATGGGGCAAGCCAATGGATATATGGAGAGGAGAGGGGACCTAGTCTCTTGTAAATAGAAAACTTATGAAGTCCTTCCATTAAGGACTCAAATTCCAATAGGGTCTAGAAAAATTTCAGAATAAGACCCTTAAGCTTCAAGCCTACATACGTAATTTACCACAATTTAAATAGGATATAATCCTATATTATTAAGGTGCAATAAACTCCTAATGATCATTCAACTTAACACGTTAAGCCAAAGTACCATTGCGAGCTATATATATCTAACCCGTTTTATAAAACATAAGGGTGATAACCGCATATGCGAGGGCGAGGTCACCCCTTCCCCTTCCCCGCACCCCGCCCCCACATATACGGGGGGTGATGTTTTCACCCCCGCCTCCCCGGGGGTGGGGGCAGACATCCCATCTGCCCCGCCCTCGTCCACTTCAGTCCCGTTCGACCTAGAAATTATTTTAGGGTCCAAAAATATTTTTTGGGACCCAAACCCAAATTATTATATAATTTAAATATTAAAATTAAAATTAAAATTATCCAAGTACCCCAGTAATGCAGTGGAAATATCTATCAATTCACTCAACAAATTGGTTAGTATTCAAACAAGCAATTAATTTAATAATTAAACAATAACATAAAATAAATAAATTGCATAATACTAAAATTGGTATCGAATGGAAACCCTTTAAAGGTAAAATTCTACGGGACAGCCAAACCCAGGAAAGTCAATCTTATTATTTGAAAATCAATTGCAAATACTCATCAATTACAAAACCTTTGCAACTTGACTCTCTTACTTGTCCAGACAAACGACCCCTTTGTCTTCTACCACATAGCAGCCAGAACCTCTGGCAATCTTCAAATATTACCTTTCCTCCTAGAACTCTAGGGGTTGAAGTCCAATCACACGATCATTCACGCTCGAAGCACGATCACACTCAAAGAGAGATTACAAATATAAAAATTTACTAAGGAATTTTCTCACCAAACAATGCACTAGAAAGTACCCTAGAAAATATGTAGATCTGAATCTCTGCATATCCTAACCAATAGAATCCCTTAAATAAACAATCTGAAAATCAATTCCAATTGCTGTAGGATTCTGCTAACGGAACAAATCTTATAGGAGTTTCAGGTGCAGCAGGAATCTACTGACGAGAGAACTCTGCTGACAGACTGCTAACAGCCAACGCTGAAGCTTCATCAAATAACTATTTTAGATAACTTCTTGATAGTTCGAAATTCTTTCTGTTTGATATCTTCTTTTTGAATTTTCTATCCAGATCACTTGATATCTCCTATCTTTTAGTACATTCAATCTTGATCAAAAGTCTTTTGAACCTTTATCTATTCAATCACTTATCTTAGAATTCAAATATTCATAGATAAAGATAAAAACAAACCTTTATCTATTAATCTACTTATCTTTAAATTTAAATATTCATAGATAAAGATAAAGACAAACATTTATGTATTAATCTACTTATCGTAGAATTTAACTATTCATAGATAAAGATGAAAACAAATTACATTCATCCAATAATTCAAATAGGTCCTAGTCATCTAATCCTAACTAACAAACTTTTACATCAACAAAAATATATAACAATAATTTAAAAACTGATAACATAATTTAAAAACTGATAACATAAAAACTAGTTATCAATTTTTAAATTTGTTAGACTTGATCACAAGTGTGTTAAACTTGTTTACAATATTGCATTGGATTGGCTTCTAGGCCAACATTTATATAGGAGGTCAAAACAATACAAGAGTCTTACTTGAGCACTGTGGGACTCAATAGTGAGTCCCACAGTGCTCAAGTAAGACTCTTGTATTGTATTGGTCTCTTATATAATGGTTGGCCTAGGTGGTCAATGCAATACATGTACATCTTGTAAGCAAGTTTTACACTCTTATAAACACGTTTAACAAATTGTAATATATTTATATATATATATAAAATTTGTAAAATATAAATATATATTTATATATAAAAATATTAAATATATAAGTGTGGGCGGGATGAGGGGTGAGGGGTAGGGTCCCGCTTGGGTCAACCCGCCCCCTGCCCCCACTAGTATCTTTTATGCGAGGCGGGGTAGACGGGGGTGGGGCAGTGGAGGTCGGGCCCCGCTGCCCACCCCAAATGAAGCATACAATCAAATGAAGCACATATTTAAAATTATTCTAACAGTTCATCCAATAGGCTTATGGGTCCTCGTGTTGAGATTTTGCGAATTGACGTTTGCCCTTTTCATTAATTGAGTGTACTTATGGCTGTGCTAAGAAATAATAGTGCTAAATACAAGCTCGAGTATTTAAAAACTTTGAAAAAAGTGTGCATCATATTTTTGGATAATGTGTGTGATATATATATATATATATATATGCCATGGATTTTGCAAAATAACTTGTAACTATATCCCTACTATTACAGCTGAACTGATGATTACAAAAAGTACTGGAAATCTTTCACTTTCTCTGCACTACCACCGATTCAATTACCCAATATTTTGCTCTCTTCCTCGCCCTGCCAGGAAATTAGCTAGGAAAATATAGCGGCTTGGCATATTAGGTACAACCAAGACGGTTGCTTTGACACGTTTAGATGACCATCTATGTACAAACAGGCCGTGTTGTTTCATCTATGCGTGGCTTTAACTATCTTTAATTTACTTGTTTGCTCCGGTTGATCTGTATTTGTAACGGATTGCCCATAAAAGGTAGTTCAAGAAATTCAAGGCGCTCAGCACGCACATCAGCCAGTAGAATCGTTCCAGTTGAAAATGATTCAAGTTGCTGCCGGAAAGCCAGGGCCTGTGCTTGGAGATGCCTGTGACCTTGTTAACAATGGATACGATGACGGAGCTGAGGTAGTACCCCATGGCCAAAGAAGCCCAGGAAAAAGATGTAGCCAGGGATCTCATGCTCGAAGGTGCCTCTGTAAAGAAAAATTCCAGCAACCCGGCCAAGGTGAAGAGATCTGCAGACCCGAGGAACAAATACTGGAAAGCAATCCAAAAGAAGGTGATGGGTAATGGATGCTCAGAGTCTAGTAGGCCCGAGTTGGTAGCCACTCTCTTCCGCTTTATCTCGACAAGAGCTGCCGTCGCCATGGCTATAATCGAAAGAACTAAACCGATTCCAATCCGTTGGAGATGAGTGATTCCCATTTCGGATTTGGTTCCTTTTCGAGCGAACGGGATGATGAGATGGTCATAAACTGGTGCGAGAATCATGATGAAGGTTACAGGGAAAATGGGAAGCGAGGCCGGTGGGACTTTTAAGGAACCGAGCTTGGTGTCCATTGTTGCAGCTTGTTGGACTGAAAACGTCGAGAGCTGAGCTAGGCAGCAGTTCAGCATTATGGTGCAGGCAAATATGGGGAATAGTTTTAGCACAATTTTGACGTCTTCTACCTGCTGCATCGTGCATTCTAGTGCTTTGTGAACTGGGTTGTCTACCGCCGCTATGTTTAGGAATTTGAAGCTTTCTGTTGGAGCATCAGTAGACTCCCTTTTTTTGGCATTCTCTTCAGCTTCCTTGCTGGTAAAGGTTGGTGAGGAAGGGCTTGTGGCCATGCTTGCAACAGCATTGCTCGGGCTTCTGCTAATGCAGCCTTTCGGGCTTCTGCTTATGCAGCTGTTGAGTGTGGCAGCAACCAAAACCTGTTTAATCATAAAACAGAGTAAGTCGGTTTACATGGGAAGATGAAGGCAGATTATCGGGAAAGCATCAATATATCCGACAATTGCAGAGGATATACCATTCATAGTTTATACGTTTGTCCCACGCTTACCTTGAGAATGGTTGTAAGTGGGCTTCCACAAGGTATTTTGTTCCTGTAAGTAGCTGAACCGGCTAGGAAGAGTGGGATGGATAAAAGGATACTAATGGTAGAGATTCCAAAACCCCATTCCCACCCCTTATTGTCTTCAATCCACACCACCAATGTTACTGCAATAAGGCCGCCGCATGAGAGACAGAATACAAAGTAGTTGAAGAAGGTTGATCTCTGCTTCCTTCCCTGTTGTGTGTCCTCATCAAATTGCTCAGCCCCATGTGCTGGCAGTGATCCCTTTATTCCTCCAACGCCTAGGGCCACCAGATACAGACCTAGGAACAGCATTGCAGCTTTTCCTCCATGAGCTTCCTGGCAAGGAATGTCGAGGTTGGCTGGGCCACATGCTGATGGCTTTAGGGAAGGTGACCTTGCTTGCACAGTAAGTACAACCAAGCCCTGTTTCAGCAGTTGCAATTAGTCATGACAGGGAAAAGTGAGAAGCAATGTTTATTGATAATTTTTAAGTAACTCGATATATTTCTCAAATTTTGACAGTACATAGGTCTAATGCAAATTTTCATTCAAGTTGATTTTTCTGAGTGTTGAAATTTTGTAATCTAATATCTATATCCCATCCCAAATTCCTAATCACTTCTTAAAACTTACTAATGTACTTTAAGTAAATTTTAGGCTACAATCGAGCCGATTCTTGGAAACTGAACCTCAACCTAAGGCCATAAGAGTTGGGAGTGTCACTTCCAACCCACAAAGCCAGCCAATCAGGACCCAAAAATTGCATAACAGCCATATCTTAGATAATTAGATCCTTTGCCACAAATCCTGCTAGTGGGGCTCTATACAAAGCAACCAACAGAAGTGCAGAGCCTTCCTGTAGGAGTGTGGGTTGCGGGGCCGGACTACAAAAAACAAGGTTCCCTTTAAAGTGACTCGTCAAGCTATTTTTGGAGTAACATAGACTGAACCATGAGCAAAAAAGCATCAATGCAATCTATCTGGTTTGGCACCAAAAAAAGCGGGCTCCAAAGGCACGTGTACTGATGCCCCACGGCCCACATCCTGATCAAATTCTTGGACTGTGTTGCAATTTGCAAAGATACAATTTGCAAAGATAGGGACTCTCTCATATCTTTAGATGTGGTTGGCGCTGAAGTGGATTACACCTATTGGTCGCACTTTGATAGACTTTTATACGGTCTATCAAAAGGGATTGGAAATCATACACTTGGTTACTATTGCCATATATGGCTCTTTTTTTTTTTACCGATAGACGCAGACAGAGATCCATAAACAGAAAGTACTTCAATATGCAATGGATTTTCAAAAGGGTCAGTACGTATGTGGCTTAGTAGCACTTCTCTACTAGCAACACATACTGTTTAGCCATTGGTACACCAAAATTACCATATCTTTAAAGACAAAGACCGTACATATATAGGAGTTCTGTTGCACAAGTGTCTCGGAGCACCAAAGGTTCAAAGTGCAGACAGTGAGGTACCTCGTGAAGAACAAGGACATAACATGTGGACATGGTGGTAGAATACGATTGGGTGACATTTAGGTACAGACAAGATTTCCAAACTAGAGGACAATATAGATATATATTGCTTTCTAGTTGAAACCAGAAAACGATCTCCAAGCTAACACATAAATATATATGGGACCTGATGAGGGGTACTCACTCTGTTTGTATACCATGCATGAGGAGTTTTTGTGGGACCCGGATGCTCTCAAACCTAATTCTTTTTTATATATTTGGCACGAATAATAAATTTCTGCAATATTATATAAAATATTGCGCTTGATGACTTTATATCCTTACACAAGTTCCATCTACCATATACCTTTGTCTTTTTTCATGGCAAAAAAACATAGAATATGTAACACAGATCGACCGAATTTTAAAAACGGTTCATTTCCTAATTTATTGTCTTATTGACAGGTGAATTAAATTGCAGAAAACTGACTGCATCAACTTGCTACTCACATCAATGAGAGTGTGCCTTGTTACCAGTGCCCGAGTAATGCTCCTTAAAACCAAGTTGGCCATTTGGTAGCTTTATTTATTTATGTTTTTTTTTTTTAAAAAGACTTATTTTTCTTGTAAGCAAGTACTTGGCTGGGGTAGCTTTATTACAATTCCAGGAATTGTATGCTTTCTGCTCCAATAGCATTCATAATTCATGGATTTAGAATAAGCGAAACCAATTTCATCAAAGGTTTTCAATTTTGTGGTTACCAATAATTCCATTTGATGCACCCAACTTGGCCTGGCTCAAACATCAGGCTGTTTGCTAGCAACTTTTACTTTTGATTCCCTTTAAGAGAATCAAAGTCTTTTCCGTATTTTAACTTTTTGAAAAAAAAAAATGGGAAGAGTCTGATGATCATCATGTGCAAGAAAAACAAGTCAAATCTGTCAAGAACAGCCTAATCAGATGCTACTAACAGAAAGAGATTAATTTCATTTACATATACATATATATATATATATATATATATAGAAAAAGAGGAACTAAAAAGAGTGTATTTACCAGGAATTCAATAACTGCACTTATCAGGTAGATGTGATAAGTGGTGAAGAAGGCATCGGATAGAAAGCCTCCAAGGAGAGCCAGAAGGAAAGCCGTCCCCATGAAATTGGTGACATTGTTGGCCGATTTGGTGGGAGAGAAGTGCATGTATTCTGATAGATACAGAACCAAATTGCTTGCATTCGCTAAATATGCTAGGTTCTCCAATATCTCCACCACTGCATGTATAAAAAAATACAAATAAAAAAACACATACCATTAGAGAGATCGAGTGCCTTTTTCAGTTTTCACAGACACCCAGCTCTTAGATATTTCTTGTTGAGAAAAACGTGAATCATGTGGTATCTTTTCTAAAAAGAAGATCAAGTGGATGATGAAATTTTGCACGGACCCAATACAAAAGAAGCGGCAAGCATGCCGCCATGCCGGCCTCTGAGAGCAGGTCTTCTCCTCCAGTCCACGTAGCCTTCCCATCTGGTTAACTGCTGTTCTTCTTCCTGTAGGTTATAATCTCTATCGTAGTTAAGAGAAATAAAGCAATATTGGTTGTGGTTTTCAGTTAAGGAAACCAAGAGCTAGCATGCAGAGAAAGAGAGAAACTAAAAGGAGAGAGAGGGCCGGGAGATAGGAAGGAACCCACCATTTTATCTCCTACTTGTCTGTTACTTTCGTTGGATCCCTGGTGTTGGAAATCACTAGTTCGATGAGAAAAGCTGACTGATGACTGGTGGGAAATATAAAGAGCTGGGGAAAGGAAGGGTCCAACTCGGGGAGAATGGTCTAGACCATAGGACATAGGAGAAGACTTTGATCCCCCACCCTCCCTCCCCAAAGTTCAGTCTGTTTTTCCAATGGGAATTCGCTTTTTGCTGTTTGTATTTTTATAATTTTCTTAATTTCGAATCATGAGGCACTCAATGCCCAATATGCACATGGAGAGAGAAAGGGGAAGGTTCTTAATTATCTAGATTTGCTTTGGTTAAAAAAGATGTGATATTTTCCAAAAAAAAAAAGGAGTGGAAGAAAGTGAGAGAAGGCAGAAGCATCAAATCCTCCCACCAAAGTGAAAAGTAACAACCAAAATAGAGTAACCTTGTCTTGTTTGACTCTATAATAAATGCAAAGGTGTTGTTCCCTCTGTATCCCTGCTCCTTGTATATATGTTGGCTTTCACGCAAGGGCAAATTGGCAATGCTAATTCAGTAACACATAAAAAGGAACCCTTTTTTTTTTCTTTTTTTTTTTTTTGGTTTCTTTGTACTCCACTTTTATTCCATGAATTTTTTTTATATAAATTCTACTAAAGTGTTGATTCTTTTAATAGATTAAAGCCTAGCAAATGATCCTCCAAAATGAACTTGACTTGTGGCGTAGCGGAAACAGAGTGTTGCACAGGAAAGAGCTGTGTCCTTCCACAACCAATACCAAATGTAATTATCACCCCACCTTTTTTCTTATTAGAAAAACAAAGATAATCCTTCTATTACAATGATTATCAATATATAGCAGCAAAACTATTGATCAGGGAAAGGAAATTGAATGACTTTAATACCACCATAAGGGCTCACGAGGTGCTACCATAGGCCTGGGCCATGAGGGCCCAACAAGTCACTCGAGACCTAAACACCCCCGACTCAATAGGACTCAAGTCAGTTCGGTAAGAGGAATGCCCGCCCACTTATTCGAGGACTGTTAGGATATTTGACCATTCAAAACAAGCAGATAGCCCGAAGGTATCAGGATTCAAATTTCAATTTGTGGGCAAGATAGTTAGTCTATGTAATCTTAAGAAGACAATCCCTCTTTTTAAAGGAGTCATGTATATTAACGAAGCTCTCTTGAACAATTGGCTCTAAAACTATTCATATCATTACTGACTTAGGCATCGGAGGGGTCTCCTTCGACTCCGCAAGCCCTCTTATTTTATATAATTATTATAATTTTTTCAAACTTCTACATAAAATATAATAAACAATTCAATTTTTTTAAATTTTAAAATAAAAATAATATTAAAACTTTATATTATAATAATAATTTATTTAATTTTCACCTTATCCCATTAAACTGTATAACCAGCCTAGTTCTTTTACAGAATTTAATAACTAAAAATATCTTTGTTTTCCTCCCTAGTCTGGGGTCGAAATATCCTTGGCCTTTTCTCAGTTTCTCATCAATGAAAAACCGTATTTCAGTGAGGTTGGCTGAACTGTCTTTCACGAGGTTCACAACGCAGATATTTTGGAGCATAAGGTTTGACATTTGTACTTCTTGTTCTACGGAAGGTGTACTAAAAAAAGTTATTTATATATGATCAGTTATTTTTTTATTAAAATAATTTTTTTGTTAAAATAAATCTATTCTCATTATAAATAATTATTCTGATAATAAATAATTGGTTATAAATGTATTTTTTTATATAGTAATGACTTAACAACATATATTAATATATGCATCATAATTATTATATATGTGAACTGAATAGATCATTTGATAGCATAGAATTCATTGAATATATTTAGGCTGATGCTTATATCAGTTGAGGGAAAAAAATAATCATTTCAAGGTTAATCTCTTAACTTTTTAAGTTTTAACGGCAGCCGTGCTAAGTGTAATAGGTTGTGTTTGGATGTTGAGCTGAACTTAATTTTTTATAAATAGTAATGAGTTGAGTAGTGTAATGAATTATGTAGAGCCTATTTAAATTAAGTTTAAAGTGCGTTTAGATGTTAAAATGAGTTTTATATTTTTTATGAAAAGTTGAAAAAAATTGTAGATTCTACGTATAAATGTGTTAAATTGAAAAAAAGGTTGTGAGTTCCATGTGTAAGAAAGTTTTGAGTTGGAAGAGTGTTATACCTACAAAGGGATTACACAAAAATAATTATACAAACTAACGTACGTGGCTTTATGTGATCTGTCGAATCTGCGTTACAATAAAAGTAATTTTACAATCTGACAAACCATATAAACTCACATCAGATTGTGGATTACTTTTGTGTAATCATTTTATGGTTAGAGTATTTATCTTTGAATTGAGATGAGTTTAATAATTTGAGTATTATATATTTAGATATTAGACTCAACTTATTAGACTAATCGGAGCTGAATCTTGCAACCAAAGGCATCATAAATAGCTTGCTTAACCTATCCATTCAAGTTTTTGACATGCCAACTCTTTTGATCATAGAATGCCACGTAACAAGATTTGATTGGGTACATATATATATATATATATATATATATATATATGAATTATCTTTATAGAAGAGACAAACAAGTGATTGGCAGATTCTGCTCATAAAATAAGAGATTAGCAGAATCTATACATCAACAGTACAGTACGTACGGGGGTTTCATTCCTAATTCGTCGATTACAAAAGCCTTTGATACCAATGTTGAATTTGCAGCCAACGTTCCAATTAAATTAATAATTAAGCTGTGATAAGATATTAATTGAAATAATATTAATACAAGATGATGACGACGATCATTGCAAACATAAGGTTTTATAAGCAGCTTAGTTTGGATATATATGATATTTCTTGTAATTTCTAACCAAGTATTTAAGTAATTTTATAACTGATCCCATCCTTTTTAATTTCTGATCCAATATTTGAGAGAAAAGAATAATGTTCCTTTCGCAGAGGAAACAATTTCCAGAAACTTGGTGAGATGCTAATTTCAAATTGACATGAGAGCTGGGCAATGATGGATGTTAATTCGCATTCATTGTTTATTTAACTGGATAAGAGGATTTTTTTTATGTGAAGCCAACGTGATGACCAGCTGGAACTGTTTCGAGAGCAATGACCTTTGACTCTCAAACTCGGCATGATTACAGGTGTGTATCCGAAGAAATATTATGGAAAATTTCCAGTCGTCCTTATCATAATAAATAAAATTAAACGTGGAAGTTATGATTATCTCCACAAATCAACCATAGTTAGCCAGTAGTACTACTTATGGTTAGCCTGTAGTTATTTTGGGGGTAGATGCTATATATATATATATATATATATACTCTATTATAATAAGTGATTATTTAATTATGAATAATAATTTTTGTTATTTTTCTGTTAACTTTTTTTATTTTTCCGTTAAATTCGTTAAATCTTGTTTTACCAAAAAGTTCTTAAAACTCTGATCATTTGACGTGTAGCTCCCTTGTAGAATTTAATGAAGAATCTTGTTTTACCAAAATATCTTTAAAACTATTGACCATTTGACATGTAGCTCTCTTGTAAAATCTAATGAAGGATCATGTTTTACCAAAAGACCCTTAATAGTTCTGCGGATAGATACTTTACTAAAGTTTAGATTTTTTTTAATTTTAATTTTTTATCTTTCTTTAAACTTGTATTTTCTTTTTCCAGACAAATAACCTAATGATTTTTTTATTTTTTTATTTATTTAAATTATTATATCAGGTGCACCCCGAAATTAACGCACCCGGAACCATTCCCTAATATTTATGTATGTATAGAAGTTAAATGCATGATGAATTTAATATCATGCAAAGTGATAATGTAAACTAGTCTTTCAATGGAAGTGGCATGCATGTTTCAAGGCCAAGCAATATTATTTTTGTTTTTGTTTTTTTGGGGACTGTGGGAGGCGGCCAGCCGGGGGTGTTGGCGGCCATGGCAAGTCAATCGATTCTGCATCGATCACTTACCACCTCCTGTCAATAAGGAATTCTGTGAGTAGACTCCTGTCAATAAGGAATTCTGTGAGTAGAATTTGGAATCGTTCCTTCTTTCTTAGGGGGGAAAAGGACAAAAAAAAAGGATGGTTAATACACAATAAACCCAGATGATGGCTTAAATGTTTGGGACGATATAAGGTGAGAGGCAAAAGGAGAGAGACTGCATTTATTGTAGGCTTGAATGATAGGTGTTGTATAATGTGTGCATAGATATTAGGGAAGAAGGAGATCAAAAAACGACCAAATAATTTTCTCAGATTCAGTAATTACTTTATTTTCTTTTCTTTTTTTTTTTCTTGTCTTATTAGTATTATCTCAGCCTCAGGAGTCAGCCCTCAGTTGTTATCTCACCCCCAGAAAATAAAAAATAAAAAATATAGAAAAAGAAATAGACCCAATAATATTCGGTGGGCTATATTTAAAGTAATATGGGTCCAGATGCATGCAAATGGATACGTCTGATTTTCCGTTAAAAGTTAAAACTGATGACATTTGCGCATGCAGCGCACCCGTGTGAACCTCCGCAGACCCGCCGCCACTTCCACTGCTCACGTCTCCGCCCCCTCCCCCAAAAAAAAAAAAAAAACCCCACCCTCTTATGCTCATCAGACTCTGATCCATCGATTGCATGCGAGCTCTTTCTGAGAAATTATACATGCAACCGTGAGTGCGAAGAGCCGTATTCACATGAAAAAATAATAATTTTTTAATAATAAATTTCACTCTTTTTCAAAACGATTGTATAACGCTTGCACACTCCACCCTAACATTACTTATTTGTAAGTTTTGATTCTCCTTTAATTGCACATTATTCGCCTCAACGTGGACATGATAATTGATGCATCTAATTTAACTTGACTTGATGCAAAAACCCAAGTTGTTAAGTTGACTCAACAATTTAAGTAGGTAATATTTTGCCACAACTCTGTTTTGAGGGGGGAAAAGACAAAATGCGTGTCTGGCAAAATGACCACACAACAGTTTTCTTGAAAATTGATCAGAATCTAATTATCCTTCCCCACCCCCTGCCCCAAAAGAAAAAAATAAAAAAGAAACCCTAGAATCTATTCTAGCAAAATGGAGAGATGCTAGAATGGGTGGATACACATGGGCATAGAACCAAGGGCCGGGGGAAATTAATGTCCTGTCCTCAGATGGATAAACAAGAAGAAGACCAGATACTACCAAACATCGAGAATCTTGTTCAAACAAATTGAAGACCCTAAAGTCATGAAGGGATAGATCAATCTATCCCATATTCTCCCTGTGTGTCTTACATTAAAAACTGCTTAAACTTGCTAAAGCGATGAACCAAAAAGTATGCATGCACTCGATGCTCGAATGAACGATTGCCGTGCACAAAATTCTCATTCCTCCACAGCCATAAAAAAAAATGGTACATACGACGTTGGTGACAAGAATGCTGGAATCTTTTAGCAGCCTTGGTTTTAATGCGCATCATTATCCATCCATCCATACATCGCTCATCAAGTGCTCTTGTTTCTAGTCTCCTTTTCTTTTTTATTTCTCTCTTTGTTTCTTTCTTTATTTTTATTTCTCTTTTTTGCTCACCACAAGGCACAAATTCAAAACCTGACGACAACGATCCATCGCCATTCCATGCAGCTTCCACTTTCTTATCTTGTACGTACCTGTAATTATTTTTATATGTTCTCATGTCAAGTCAAATTATCCTAGTAGTACTGTAATGTGTGAACTATTACATGAGCTTCGTACATTTCAAACCAAGTCTCCTGGTTGGTTCGTAGAAAACACCCTCCCAGAGGAGAGAAGATATGCCTAACCTGCATGCAACTTGCAAAATATTGATGTCATTCACAACTTTTTTCAGTACCACCACGCAAGGTTCCTGCTGCATTTCAACTCTCTTTTTCTATATATATATATATATATATATATATTTGAATTTCTTTTTATCTGTCTTTTCTCTCCTCTCTCTCTCTCTCTCTCTTTCAACATTTAACCAAGTTGTGTCTGCAATAATTTGATATAAGATTCGAGTCTTTTACATCTATCTATATATGCTAATTTCATTCCAGCATGCATTTCCACTACTATTTTCAACATCAGTCCAAAACTCCCAAAAACCATTTTAAGTCAAATTCAAACGACTTCAGTGGTTATTAATCCAGGTAGAAACGTCTTCTACTTTTTCTTACCCCAGCTTGACATTAAGCCTCAGCTTTTAATTTGATAACTACAAGATCCAAATTTAGGCTCAATTTTCAATTTCAGAAGCAATAATATTCCAAGAGATCAGAACAGTACTACATGCCCGGATAAAAGGGGAGCTTAATGTCAAACATGCAACGTCTATGCGTGATCATCATCTGATCATCTAGATCACTAACGTACGTAGGACTGTCACAGAAGTATCTGAACACGCAACTTTGAGATGTTCAAGTACTGATAACAATGGGGGATGGGGAGAGAGAGAGAGAGAGAGAGAATTAGCTAGATCAGTAGCTTCTACAAGAATTTTCCCTCAAAAAATTATTGTATATTTTCATTCAAAGGAGAAGGTGGCAGCGGTAGCTATATATTCCTAATTTCTTTGAAACAACTACCATATATACATGTTAGAAAATCCCACTGCCTCCCTAAAAAGTCGGTGGATTTTTTATGTTCGTCAATGGCCTTATCGGTTGATGATATTTAATTATTTCTTTATTTGTCAAGAAGGATCATGTGTACTAGTATTCATTTTTAAAATAAAGCTTAATTAATTAATACTTAATTTGAAAAAAAAAATTATATCATTCTAATTCCTAAGTTATAAGTAATTAGTGAGTCAATAATTGATCAGTACTCATGTTAATTAAAACTAACGTTAATAAAATCATCTCAGTGATTAAGAAATGAAACAAGTATATATATATAAAATGCAATATATATCTCCTATATTTTAAAAGCGTCTTTACTCATAGGAACAGTAAGATGAACAGTAATAAATAGTATTTTCTTTGAACACTTTTTATTCCGCATATACCCCTATATAACTGACTATTATTACAATTGTGCCCTTTAAGGTCTTCAGTTTTACAAAAAAGTACATAAATAGCTTACTATAATTACAAAAATTGCCATTAAAAATCCTTTGTTGTGTAGTATCTTCCAAGAGTAATTATACATACAACCGTGAAGTGTGTAAACGTCGCGTAATCGCTTTGAAAAAGAGTAGGGTCCAATATTAAAAAAATTAATTTTTTTTCATGTGGATCCTATATTTTATTCACTTTTTTCAAAACGATTACGCGACAGTTGTACAATTCACAATTACAAATATATTTTCTCATCTTCTAAAGGTTTTGAACTCTTTTAGTGTATTGACAAAAAATGACCCTGACTTTTTTAGATGGGTTGGTGTGCGTGCAGTATGATATAGTTACATAAGCTCACACGTGTATATATATACTAGGCAGTCACAATTGTTTTTGAAAAATGTCAGTCTTCCTGCTGCCTCCCTCTGGAATTTTTTTTTATATTTATTTTTATTTGGTAATTAAAGAAATATTTTTTAATGATGTTGTCTATTTTAAAAAATATATATTGAAAAATGTTAAAAAAATGCATGTGAAAAAAGAAAAAAAAGTAAAAAAAAAAAAAACACACATGAAATACACTAGCAGGAGCCTTCAACAAAGCAGCGGTGGCTGTAGAGCCACTCTTTTTTTTTATTATTTTTTAAATTACAGCCAGTGAATAGTATGTCTTGTTAGGAATAACGCTAGCTATGTTATCATGTATATATTTATGGAGAAGAGTCCAAATTAAATTAGAAAAAGCTAACTAGCTAGCATATAATTATGTATATCATGTGCTAGCTAGCTAGCATGGACGTAATTGGTGAGTAAAACCAAATTATTTATTTCATATTGCATTATTACTTTATCTTTATCTTATTTACGTTTCTATCCTTTCTACCCTGCCCTGTAGATCACCATTTGCAGCGTCGATCTGTTTATTAATCTGACCTATACTACACGACTCACTAATCTTATTTCTATTCGACTCTTTTATAGAATAAACAAATTTGGATTCGTCGACTTTTAGTTACTACATAACGTATGACATTATACACATGCTGCCATGCATATATTGGACAATTATATTTGGTTGTAACTTCAACATGCATTATTATTATTATTATTATGTTGCTTATAAACTTGATAATATTTATGTAAAAAATTGTGTTTATAAACTTGGGGATTTTAAATATGCAACTCTCATGAACTTGTCAATTGATTGGTGATTTTGTATGTTCGCCCATTTATATAAATAATGGTATTTTTAATGAAGTGTTGTTTAGAATCTGCTTTTAAAGAGCTTTTATTTAATCAATGAATTGTTTCTATTATATACTTTTGCAAAGAGCTTTTATTTTTGTATAGATTTTTTTTCTCTCCAACCGGACGCTATCTTACTAGTATATATATATATAATGAAAAAACAACCTCTACTCAAACAAATACGTACGTGATTGGTAAGAAATGCTTGAGCACGTACTTATGGAGTCAATGATCTTCATGCATTTTATAAAACATTTTGGCAAAATAGTCTGAATTATATGAAACCAGTTGGAATATCCCAAAGTGCGTGATCGATCAAATCGAACATGCACGAGGTAATCGGTAAAAATCCCAACTAGAACGTCCAAATTTATACGAATTCAAAACAGGCTAATTTGTTTGATACTACTTCGATCACTACTATTCATAAATAATTTATTACTATTTACTATTTTTTCACTACTATTCACAAATCATCTGAGATCACTAAGACTGTTCATCCGGGCCCGATTTTTTCCCGGCCCGGTCCGGAACCCGGATAACCGGGTTTCGGTTACGAGTTCCGGCCCGGAATAACCCGGGCCGGTACCCGCTTTTTAAAACCCGGGCCTATCCGGCCCGGATGCGGATTTTTACACCCGGTACCCGTTTCAAACCGGATACCCGGGTTTAGACATAAAAGGCATCGTTACCGCGGAGATGCCCTAGCCCCCCACACCTCGAAATCGAATCACAGTCTCTCATCTACTCTCTCTCTCTCTCTCTCTCCTCTGTGAAGTCGATGCCCTACGCCTCCTGAATCACTCTCTCATCTGCTCTCTCTCTCTCTCTCTCTCTCTCTCTCTCTCTCTCTGCTCTGTGTCTGCGATACCCTAGCTCCTCCCGAAATCACTCTCTCATCAGCTCTATCTCCCTCTCTGCCATCTGCGATGCTGAACGGTGGAAGTGTTTGAGCTTGGGATCCAAGAGATTAGAACGTATTTCCGTTTGGGTATGTTTTCTTTCTTCCCTTTGTTTTGTTCTCTCTATTGATTTTGGGTTTTTTTTTTATGAGAATGTTTGAATGTTTGAGGAGTATTTTTATGGGTTAGATCTGCTTGAATGTTTGAGTATCTGTTTAGATCTGTTTAGATGCAAAATGTTAGAGCCGTGGGTTATTATTATTTGGAAGATTTGTTTATATCTGTTATACCCTTCCCGGCATTACCCATGCTAATCTCATTCTGCTGAAAAATAATTCCACATTTTCCTTTTCAAAATCACAATGTAAGAGTAAATGATTTACCGTTTCCCCCTATTCCTGCACATACAACACTGGTCTATAATTATGAGTCCACTCCTTCTTAGGTTATCCATGGTTAGTATCTTCCCTAAAGCTCAGAGGTTGGTTGTTCTGCTTGCTTTTTTTTAACTGAACTCCCTTTGTATAAGTCTTGCAATTTTTTAAGGGATTTTATTGTTAGTATTCTTCTTTTCAATTGAATATTCTTTTTTGTTCAACTTGAGTATTTTGAATGCATTTCTTATAAATAAAGGAGGGCAGCTGAGTTTAATTGCAGAAAAAAAATAATTCTATATGACAACTATTTCTATTCACAATTTGTTTCCATGAACCTGGTTCATGAAAGTTCAAGGTTGCATCAAATACCACCCAATACCTCCTAGTAAACAGAAACCATTTCGAGGTTAGTGTTGCATTTGTGCCTCATGTGGTTTCTCAGAAAGTCATGAGGAAAATTATTCATCTTAAACTAATTAGCATGTTAACCCCAAATACTTTTTTTTAGGTAGAATTAAGGTGTTAAACCCAAATACTTTCAAGATTAATGTATGTGTTTTTTATTTCATTGATCCTTCTTTTAATCAATGGAGCAAATAACACCTTGTGGCTAGTTCAACTTTTACTAGTACAAATCCTAGGGGTAGAAATCAATGAAGAGACATGTATTTGTGTTCGAGATTACTGTAACAAGTGTGGAGAGTTTGTGAATAAATAGCATCAATGCTTGTGAATATGTAGGTTTCAACTATGAATTATGGGTTTGTGCACCCAAGTTATTATAATAATTACAGCAGATGCAGCCAGCACTGGATTTTCCTACACTTACACCATATTGCAAGAAATCTATACTAATTTTGAGTTTGTAGGGCATCATTGTTTTTGCATCAGTAATGGCAACTCTTGTATTACAAATACTGATAGAGTCTGGTCGACAACTCATTTCAAAGGTATGTGATTTTGATGCCACTGCTCCAATAAGTTAAAGGTTGTAGATGACAGTGGACATGGACAAATATTAACCAAAGTTAGTTTTGAGAATTAGCACCCTTTCTGTCATCTCAGTGGTCTAATGTGTCAGTTATTGGGTTTTGCATAAAGAATGAGTTATGGCATAGGTTCAAGGTAACCAAATGTATGAGTTTCTAGAAAGACCAGTCTGAAACTGTTGATGGAATTTTGTGAAAGATCTAAAACTTATTTATTGATAGTTTTAATATAATCTCCATTTAATGTTTTGATTACAGGCCCAGCCTGAAAGGGATCCCGAGAAGGAGAAATGGATGATTGGAATAATGGTCTGCGTAACTGTAGTGAAGTTTGTGCTCATGCTCTATTGTCGAAGATTTAAGAACAAAATTGTTAGAGCCTATGCACAAGATCATTTATTTGACGTTGTTACTAATTCAGTTGGTTTGGCAGCAGCTGTTCTGGCTATCCATTTTTACTGGTGGATTAATCCTACTGGAGCTATTATAGTGAGTTCATACACAGCTCATTTATTTGGCTTCTTTCCTTCTTTTCCTTTACTGTAGATATTGGGGTTCAGCTACTTTCAAAGTTTCTATTTTTCTTTCTTAAATCATCACAATCATCAGTATAACCTATCCTGCATAATGAAAGATTTGTACTTCCATTTTTATCATTTTTATCACTTTTGTTATTACCAATCCTTCCCTCAAATGGAGTCAGTTGAGGAGTGGTGCCTCTTGAGTCTGGTGTCTCTTGACAGTTAAATCCTATCTATGCTGCTTCTGTTTAGTGTCTCTTGAGTTTGGTGCCTGCCTTTTTATATCCAGTGTTCAAACTGTGGAAAAGTCTTGATGATTCATTCATTCTGACTTTGCTGCATGTTGGATGATGTTGCAAAGTTGGAGAAAACACTACATATTCATTGAATTTTTTTTTTCGAGTTTTTCTCGGTTTTGTTAGAGAGAAAAAGTTGAGGGCATGCTTTATTTTTTTTATTGGGTAGATTATATTAGCAACAAAGTCTTGTTTGAACAATTGCATGAAAGAAATCAAATCATCAGCTGCATTTGGTAAGATAATAAGACAATCTGTCTTTAGACCAGTTTTGGTCAACGGATCTCTCTCAATCAAGTTGTGATTGAAAAGTACCAATAATTTTGAATGATTCTTGTAGATGATTTTTCCTCTTTCAAGAAATTTAATTGGGGGGGGGGGGGGGGGTAGTAGGACCATATCCATGAGAGGGAAAGCTCAAGAGAAAATTCCTGATACCATTCATTGGTAGGCCATGCATGCTGGAAAGTCTTTAATGAACAATTTTTTTTTAGCAAAGAATGATCTAAAGAACAAGTTTATTTGCTTTTATTTTCAAATTTAGCTGCCAATTTTACTGATTTTCTGAAAGGTTAATGCAGAAGAAGTTGCATCAATAGGTGCATCATTCATTCATTCATTCATGCATAATTAACTTTAAGCTTATTGATTGGGAACTTGCATTAAAATTTCTAGTTTGTACAGGTTGTAACAAATGCTCCTTTCTCGTATGGCGTGCAACAGCATCAAATACTAGTTTCTGATTCAGTCAAGAGAGCCTGAGCCTGTCAAAATCATTATCATGTGATTGTTAGAAGAAGAGCTAATTGCTGGAAAATTTTCTGATTTTTTGCAAATAATTTGTTGTGTATTAGAGTTTAATTAAAGCAATGTATGTGTTTTGTAATATTCTTAGCAAATTAGTTCAAACAATGTAATATGTAGTTGATTGCATCTTGTATGTGTTTTGTAATATTTTTTTATTTTTACATGCATTTAGTTAAAAAGTTTAATTAATTGTTTATAGGCTCATGTTATATTATAGGCTTATGTTGTATTGAGAATATGATTTGAAATTCTAGATGGAGACAAAATATTTGAAGTCCAATTAATTAAAAAAAAATATATATCTGGGTTCAACCTGGAACCCGGAATCCAGGTTTTGAAAAACCCGGATTCACCCAGGTTCCGGCCCGGGTCTGATCCGGATGAATCCGGCCCGGGTTTGAAACCCGGTTCCCGGTCCGGGTAGACCCGGGTTCCCGGGTTGAAACCCGGATGAACACCCCTAGAGATCACCTCAACATTTAAACGTAGCCTAAGGCTATCATGTGTCTTCAAGCCATTGACTTTGAAGACACTCCAAGCCATCGACATAAATCTTTTATTTATTGGCCATTCATGATTTAACAATTTAATTGAACGATATATTTGGATGCATGTTCAAGAAATGCATAAAGAAACAATATATATAGCTTTCATTGTTGACCATTCTTCGACGGCACCTGTGGAAAATAGACAAATATCGTCATGTTAGATATATAATATTGTTTATCAGTAACTTGTAGTCTTGTATAATATTTTTTTTCTTACGATGAACTAAGCACAGAGAGAGAGAGAGAGAGAGAGAGAGAGAGATTTCAACATCCCAATTAAATAGGAAGGAACCGTTGACCATATTCTAAGAATGAAGTCTAGGCTGTTAGGCTGTTGCGAATCCTTCACGATAAACCATATTCGGCCCATAATGAACAAATGTTCATGTTTGTTTATATAAGTTTGATTTATTTAGGTTAAACATTTCTATTAATTAGTATTACATGAGGCCTTTTCATGTGCATCTTTTTCGTAAAATTTTATTTGGCAATGGAAAAATATTGTCGAAAATGATACAAGATGAATCTTTTAGGCCCTTGTTCTATTTGTGACTAAAAATATAAATATTTTACTGCAACTTATAAATATATATATATATATATGAGAAATGATAGTTGCAGTAGTGAGTGGAAGGCCATCCTATACTCTTATATTGCAAAAGGTATAATTGACTTCAAACTCCAGAGTACTTTACCCGTTGTTTTTGAAAGTCATGGTCTACTGCCTCAATTTAAAAAGTTATCCCGGCTTAGAATTGGATTCCATGGGGTTGTTCGTTGTAACTAGACAGTAGAATCAACAGGCCGAAGATCACAATGAAAAAATAATTATTTGTTGATTTATTTTTATAAAAATATTTTTGTAACTGAAAATGTTTGATACAGCTGAAAATTGAACCATTTGGTCAAAAGTTCTGAAAGTTGGACCCAACCAAACGCGGAGTTAGGCCTAAAACATATAAAAACTTTTGCCTTCCATATAAAAAAGGTACACAGGCAGACAGGCAGGTCTGCTCCTAACTTGGGATGGAGTACGACATGTGTGGATATTTTTCACCGAAAGGTCTGTAGCTTTCCCCATTAATTTCTCAAAACGGTTTGACTGTATAATGTTGTCACTCTGATTTGGTTTTGCAACCAAATCCCAAAGGAGTACATATATCTTAACTGATAAGATCAAAAAACCATTCCCTGCGGTCTTTATCAGGTTATAAGTTCTTATCTAGCTAAGATCTAAGTATGTGAAAAGCAGCAAATTCTCAAGTACTGTACCACAATTGATTTATGGTGCTAAGTTCGCTTGGTTAAAGCAACTCAACTAAGGAGATTGAAGTGACATTGATGTTGGTAAAAAATGTGGTTTAGATCTACCTACGCAAGATCAGTACACGCATGAATCTTCAAGAAAACAATCTGATCTTTGATTGCACTTGCAGTAAATTAAATAAGTTTTCAGAATCGAGATCAACAACCCATGAGGTAAAAAATTTACGTCTGGATTGTCAAGTGAAAGCACTTGATTCGGAGTGTGATCAGTTCACTCGGTTAAAGCAACTGAACTAAGGGGAGACTGAAGTGACTAATTTGTGTAGGCAAGAAATACGATTTATAGATTAGCAAGAGTACATACATGCATCTTCAAGAAAAAGGTCTCATCTTTGATTGCACTTGCAGTACTACATCAAACAAGCAACTTTCCAGGATCTAGATCAACAACGTCCTATGAAGCATTTAATCTACAACTGGATTGTCAAATGAAAGCATTCAATGCAGAGTGTTAAGATCACTTGGATAAAGCAACTCAACTAAGGAGACCGAAGTGACTTTGTATCTGTAAGAAATTGATTTACATCTTAATGCAACAGTACATACATGCATCTTCAAGTAAACAGTCTGATCTTTGATTGCAATTGCAATAGATTCAATAAATCTTAAGAATCTAAATAAGAAAAATTATACTTATAAGCTGGTGTGGAAGATACATCCTCCATCCTCAAACTATTGATATGATCACAGGAATTGATTTGAATGTGAATTCAATTTTAAACTTCTATTACAAATCAAATTATGTCATGTCATGGAAGGTGTGTACTCAAACTAAGTTCTAAGTAAAAGGTCTCTCAAGATACATTACACTGTACAAGAATGGACTCCAATGGCATACACCACACAGATAACGAGAGGAAACTCAGGAAATTAAATATATTATCTATCTTTTTTATTTATAATGTAGAGCCAAAAAATTACAAATGATATCACAGTCAGAGATTAAATAAACTCGCCTTGAATAAATTAATGGAAAGCTGAAAACATCGAGTTATTTCACCAATAACCCTTACAAGAACAGTCACCATCTTTAAAATGGTGAAACCTATTCCTGTCTCTCATGATAATCTCTCGATTAAAAGTCTTAGAGATCATTTTTGTTACTTCATGACAATCCCAACAAACCCTGAGGTTCTTTACGATCCTAATGGGTACACCTTCCTTCAAAGCGATCAAGCCAAAAGCAATGGCTACCTTCTCACTATGTTTACACAAAGCATCCTCTTTCTCTTCCTCTTCTATGTCAAACAACACAGGGTGGGTGTTAGCCACATAACCTGATAGTTTTAGCCGCTTTGAGATCTCTGCCAACTTCATCTCAATTTCATCATACCTTGGGTGGGACTTATCCCCAACAAAGAACTCATGAACTTCACCATCTACCTCTATAACACTACAACCAGGGAGCTTTCTCACACCTTTAGCCTTCATAATATCTCGCACACTACTAACCTTTTCCCAATTCTTGGATTCAGCATACATATTTGACAAGGCTACAAAAGCACCATGATTCTTGGCCTCCAGCTCCACCATCTTTCTTGAGGCAAGTTCACCCAGTTCCGTATTCTTATACATTCTACAAGCGTTAAGAAAAGCTCCCCAAGCACCAGCATGAGGCTTCACAGGCATGCTATTGATGAAGTTTAGGGCTTCATCTAATCGGCCAGCCCGACCGTATAAATCCACCATACACCCATAGTGCTCAAGCTGAGGCTCAATACCATATACTCTGCTCATTGATTCAAAATGCTCACGACCTTCTTCAACCAGTCCAACCACAGTACAACCTCTAAGAACTGAGACAAACGTAATCGCATTGGGTAGAACTTCATCTTGTTTCATGAGGGAAAAAAGCTCAAGACACTTTTCACCAAATCCATTCATAGCTAGCCCACCCATGGCACCAGTCCAAGTATACACATTCTTTTCTTTCATTCTCCAGAAAACTTCCATCGCCTTATTCATGTTTCCACATTTTGCATACATGTCAATCAGCGCTGTTCCCAGTGTCACTGTAACCCTTAACTTGTTTCTCTCTATATATGCATGCGCCCATCTACCTTGATCCAATGCACCCAAGTGGGTACATGCAGATAAGACCGAAACCATAGACACCTCATCGACCCTCACACCCTCCATCTGCATAAAATTAAATAAATTTAGTGCCTCCCTTGACTTTCCACACTGTGCATACCCTGCAATCATCGCATTCCACGCAATGGGGTCCCTCACAGTCATTATATCAAACAACTCCCTTGCAAAACCAACGTCACCGTGTTTCGCACAAGCGCCGATCATAGCAGTTTGACACACCAAATCTGGCTCACGAATTTCCCCGAACACCCGGTGGCATGAACTCAAGCAATCCAATTCAGCGTACATGAAAATCAACCCACTCTGAATATGTGGGTCGTGCTCAAACCCGTGTTTCACAAGGGCACCATGCACCGCCGGACCGGTCTCGCGAGCCAAGAGCTGCGTACACGCACGAACCAAGAAATTGAAGGTGTAGCTATCAGGAGAGATATTGTTAGTGGAGTGGAGAATTCTGTTGAAGAAGTGAAAACTCTTTTGAGGGGTTGGGCTTTTGGAGTAGGCTCTGATCATAGAGTTTAAGGGGAAGAGGGTAGGGTTCCCGCATTGGTCGAGGACTCGGTGAGAATAATCAAGATTGCTGTGGTTTTTGAGAGCTACGGTGGCTACAAATTGGCCCAGGAGGTGAGGGTCGTGATGAAGACCGTTGAGTAGCAGTTGGGAGTGGATTTGCTTGAGCTCCTTGAAGGTGGAGTCTGATTCTATGAGAGAAATGATGGGGTGGTGCTTCGTAATGAGTTTTACGGAGTTCATGACCTTCTAATCAGAGGTGAAGAAGAACAAGCACTCGTAGACGGTTGACTCGATTTTGAATATTTTTTTCTGTTATCTTTCCCGGCATTTTCTTTGAATCAGGGTGGTCCATTTTTTTCAGGATCTGCCAATGGTAAGAGTTTTTTTTTTTTTTTTTTTTAAAAAGGGCAATGGTAAGAGTTCATAATTTTGAGTCAGGTGCCGTTTGTAAAGTATAAATTAGTTAAATTATTTATTATATTTGATATGAGTTGAATTATGAAAAGAATTTGATATAATGATGAAATAAGATAAGATGAAATACTTCTTGTATCCAAATGGGATCTTAATCATTTATTTTTTTTATCACAAATTGCAACTCCAACGAGAAATAATCAGATTAAACTTAGAGGCCTAATTCATTTAATTATCTTTTTCTTTTTTAAATATATTTCTCTATTTTTTTAATTTTTACTAATTATTAAAAACAGTTATTGTCATGAATTTTAGTTTTCCCTTACTTTTAAAGTTAATTTTAAATTACTTATTTTAAAATCTTGAAACTTTCATTTTTATTTGATTAAATTTGTTTGCTTAGTGAAGGACACCAAAGTGGACGAAGCTTTAAAGATCATTTGCAAATTTCAGATGGAGCAATCACAAGATCGTGAGCTAAGAAATGCAAGGAAGCAATGCAATCCATTTGGGACGAGTCTAGTAAGAGCCGAATACTCAAGATGGGTGCTTAAGAGAATGAGATCTAGTGATCATCTAAGTGATACAAGCTATGGAAGAGTGTAACATAATTTAGGGCCTATTATTATCTTTATGTAATTGAAGGCCTTGGACTTATTTATTTCATTAAATGGGTTAATTTTATTAGTTATAGGAATTAGTCTAGAATAATTGGACTTGAGGATGTTTGGCCCACATATATTTTATTTTGTTGAACTAGGGTTTCAAGAAGTTACTGTAGCTGCGATACTATTCATTCAAGGATATTTTTGGAAGAAATGGCTTTATTTTGGCTAGAGTTATAAAATTTAATAAATTTATTCATTGTGAGTTGAGTTTATCTCCTCTTGTTCTTGAATGAACTTTTGAACTTATCAAAGGCAAATCACAACCTTTGTGGCTTTCTTTCTTATAATTTAGGTTATTGAGACAGGTTCTTCAACGAGTCTAGATTTTCATATAATCTAGGTTCTTGAAACAAGTTCCTCAACAGATCTAAATTTTCCATTGGCTTGATTTTAGCTTTCTTGGGTGAGTTTTTAAATTGATTGTGGATTCAAAAGATTACATCCCCACGGGTTCATATCACTTAGAGCATCCTAATTAGTGTAGCTAAATGCCATAGCAATAAATAAAAAAATTGCTAATAAGAGCTTAAACTCGTCTACATTGAAAGAGACAAAAAGCATAAATTTTACATTTGGAAAATGCTACTTATCATTCACACACTACACACCAACATGTGATTTGTCATTTTTATCATTCTACTTAAACACACATATTTACTCATCATAAGTAGGATTTCCTACACCAAATACAAGAGCTACCCACTGTGAAAGGGGTTTTTTCTCCTGTCGGCCCACAGGGCAAGCTCACGAAGGGCCACTAAGAAGTAAGTCAAAGAGCCCAGTCGAGGCCAACGACCCTCCTCTTAAAGGAGTCAATGGGCTTCTACAAAGTACTCGGCCCATGAGCGAAACTCACCCACGAAGCAACTCACGCGTGGGGAAAGTGGGCGGTAGGGGCAGCTGAGACTCGATGCCTTGACACCTCCTTGATGATACCCTACCTTCGTGAACCTGTGCAGGTAGGTGGGCGGAAAATATAGAGAACCCTTGATATCTTGATAGCAAGCATAAAAGGGCTTAACAGGAAACGTCTGCAGGGTAAAGTGAGCTAGGGAGCCACGCTGCATTAATGGCGCCACTCCCCAGACTCTACTCAACATTAATGATGCCGCCCCTGAAGTCACGCCGCATTAAAGGATTCTGATTAAGCGAATAGTTGAAGTTACATGGACTCCCTGAACCCAGGTATGAGCTATCCCCACCCAAAAATCTAGTATAAAAGTCGACTCCCATGTACGAAGAATGCTCTCTGATTCCTCTAAGTTTACGCAAAAACTACTCAGGAGAGATACTAACTTTAACTTCATAGACTGCCCGGCCACCACCAAGGCTCCTATTCTCCGTGTTTGCTTAAAGTGTGCAGGTGACAGCCCGAAGACTAGAGTTTCTGGAACCCGGTCCAAAGGCGCGTGAAACACGACGTTAATGGTGGCACTGTCTGTGGGATCTCTATAAACTTCACGTGTCGTTCGCATGCCTGTGACAACCCGTTCTCAAACAACTCAAGGACAGGAAGAAACAACGTCAACAAATATGGAAGCGAGGCTCGCCACAACGGAACAACTGGTGGGAAAACTGACTACCGAGGTGGAGACCCTCCGAAAGGAAAACGAGACACTTAAAGCGGCCACCAACGAGCCAAAAAATGAAATGGAACTCAGCAACAGCGAGCACGTGGGATCCAGGAACGCAGAAGAAGGAGGCGACGTAAAGGAAGAAAGAAAAAGCATGCAGGACGAGTTGTGTAACCTCAAAGGGAAGTACGAAGAGATGGCAAGGAAGATGGGCACATCGTCATCGATAGACCAAATGCTCACCAGCATAGACCTCCCATACAGCGAGGAGGTGATGGCCGTGCCCTTACCATCAAAGTTTCGGGTGCCCCTCATGGACATCTACGATGGTACTAGAGATCCTTTCAAACACCTGGAAACCTTCCGAGCCCACATGACTCTGCATGGTTTCCCTGGAGAAGTGGCCTGCAGGGCCTTCCCGCTGACTTTCAGAGGGCCGGCAAGAGTATGGTTCGTGTCTTTGGCACTCAGATCCATGGACAACTTCGGGGAGCTAGCTCGTCTATTTCTCACACAATTTATGATGAGCCAGAGAAGAAGATGCACCGCAGCGTACCTCCTCACCATCAAGCAGGGAAAAGACAAGAGCCTGAAGGCATACCTATCTAGATTTAACAAAGAGTGGATGCTTACGGATGACCAGGAAGAGAAGATAACTCTGGCAACCTTTTTGCGAAGAGTGTGGCCCAAATCCCAGTTCATGGCAGAGCTGGCAAGAAGACCTCCCGTCACCTTGCGAGAATTCATGGACCAAACCAACAACTATATCAATGCCTGATATACGATTCAGGCCTTAACGGAGCCGATGAGGAGAGAATTGGAATAGGCAAAGGCGCTGACCAAAGGCAAGGCTCGCGAGAAGTTGGAGAAAGAGCCATACGACAACAGGAGGAAAAAGCCCCTACGAAAACCCCGGGCCTTCGATTTGACCAGTCGACGCTCGCCATTCAGAATGATGACCACCAGTTAGCCCAAGAGGATGACCACCAGTCAAAATTCGGAGTACCTACAAAATTTAATGTCGAAGTCGGAGTCAACTCTGAATTAAAAAACAAAACACAAAAATTATATTGCCATTTTTATTGCTTCTCCGAACAAAGAAAGAAAAATCTATATTATTTTTAGTTTATTTATTGTGTCTGTCTCAGTACGTCTATCTCTGTCTTTGTCTATCACTGTCAATCCTCCTATCATCCTTCTCTCTTTTGCTTTTTTATATTTAGGTTTGGGTTCAATTTTCAATTCACCATCCTTTATTTTATTTTATTTTATTTTAGTATTTTTCTATTTTTCTTTCATAGGATGGTGTAGAGACTATAGAGAGCCGTAGACAGTGGATGTAGACTTGTAGATTTTTTTAGTTTTCAAATCAGCCACTTTTTTACTTTTTTTACTTTTTTGGTTTATTTTTTTAAAATTTTGGTTCTAGGGCCTCGTGAGGAGTGATTTAGTGATGTTAGTCTTTTTTGAGTTTTCAACTTTTCACTTTTCACATCATTGCCAGTGACAGCTTTCATGTTTTTTAATTTTTTTCTTTTTTTTTTATTACTTTTGGTTTAAGGACGGTGAATGTTAGTTTTGAGATTCAATCTTGACCGTTGTTCCTTTACATCGATGGCTAATTTGAATATAGTTGTAATAGTGCACATATATATAATTAGTTTTTAAACTTTCTGTATCCTACCTGCTATTCATTCACCAGAATATACATGCTCCATATCATCACGGTGGTTTTAGTAACGTCAACTATGCCATCGTTCAATGACGGCGGCCAACAGAGTCCTCTCTCTCTCTCTCTCTCTCTCTCTCTATATATATATATATATGGCATCAATGCTCTGACTCCGACTTCGACAACTCCAATCGGAGTCGGATTCGGAGCTCAACTTCAACTCCGATAAAAGTCAGAGTTCGGAGTTGGGCTTTCCGACTCCGTCGAAGTCGAAGCCCAGCTCTAGTGTGCAGGGTGTGTTAAAATGGAAGGCTTCTAAATAGCATTTTTCAATGGATTTTGATGTAGGAACCTCTTTGAAATTTGTATCTAACCCAAGAATCAATTTAAAACTTTTTAAATAACATCTGCTTGTTGTAAAATAGGTAACCTCATGAACTTGAATAATACTTTTTCCAATTTTAAAATGATTTTGAAAATAAGGATAAAAAACTTGACTCACTCAAAAATAAATAGCACTAAGGCTATCCCAAGTGCAGGAGGATGTCGCGTAATAATTAGGAATAAATTCATAAATCGTCTCCTCAAGGAAAGTTACTTAAAATCAAACTCGTTTAAAATGGTGAAAATATTTACAAAAAGAAAATAAAAATGATGGTATGTGCAATGGATGGAAGAGTGCAACAAGAATGAAAATGGCACTAGTCATGGACTAGATTCATATTTTTGAATTTTTGAGTGTCGAAATTAAATGTAAATGACTAACAAATTAAAATTAACAATCAAAAAATCAACTAAACTGAACAATCTTAATTAATCTGAAAATTAAACAATAAACTGAAATTATTTAAGTCCTAATTAAACTTTAATCAATCTAATATGCAATGGAATTAAGGGATTAATAAAACTAAGTTAAGAATTAAACTAGATTAGAAAGTAATTGACAAAATACGAACTGAAATTTGAAAAACCCCAAAATCAAAATTCTAGGCTTCATCCTTGTATTCAAATCACAAATTCTCAAAATTAATCCATAGCAATTGTAATCACTGTTCAATGAAAACTTAAAGAAGCGAGAAAAATAAATAACACGAAGTAAATAAACAGCAAATAAAATGCCCAAAAGTCTAAGCCAAATATCTCAAAAATATTTCATAAACTTTAAACTGAAATTAAATAAAAAGTAGAGAGTGAAAAGATCAAGTCAAATGAATGGAGATGGAGGTGGTAGGCAATGGAGACAGCGGCTGGAGCGGCAATTGGACCCTGGAAGAGTTCTTCAAATGTGCGGCGCTGCTCTGCAAAAGTCTCCAAATTCATGCTAATGATATGCTTAAATAGGGTAGGAAAGAAACCCTAATGTCTTCATATTCCCGCACACAAAATCGCTTAAATTTTAGGACTCAACTTGACAGCCACATACGCACTTTAGGAGTTCGAATTTGGAAATCCTTATTAGAAACAACTTTGTAGCCCTTTAAGATAGCTTTCCAACGCATCAATAATTGTATCAATCCGATATTTGAGCGGAAAGTTATGATTAAAATACTAAAGTGTGTCCATTCTGTCTCCTAACGCCTTTTGGACTCTGATCCGAATTACTCTCAAACCCCATCATTATCCTTATTTGAAGGGTCATACACTCGTTGAAAGTTCTTAAGTTGTTCCAACGTCTTGCCCACTTGAAAGTCCTTTAAATTTGAAATTAGAAATAAAATAAAATAAGAATAATAGAATATCAAAAATATGTTGTGCATGTGAATGAACATTGTCCAATTAAATCACAAGTTATAAAATTAAGCATAAATCATACTATTAACCAATTTAAATCATAACTCGGATTTATTCATCTTAACTATTTTTCAATCTAAAACCAATAATAATGTAATGAAATAAATAAAATATATTGGTTCTAAATGTATAAAATATACAATAATTCAGTTCAATCAACGTGACCTTAAACGGATTCCCAAATTTAAGATTTATGGTCCCAATATAGATACCATAATAACCCAATTTGGTAGGAGAGTAGACGCACATAATGTGGGGTTTAACATATAATAAAAAGTAATGCTAGATATAGTTTTAAGTTGTACAAGTCTTTCGTAGTACACTCTTAAAAAAATATGAAATCTATTATTAAAAAAATAATTTTTTCATGTGAATCTTAAATTTACTCATTTTTTTAAAGGAGAAAATCTCCCAGCCGGATGGGTTTGAAACCCATTATTGCACCTGTCACTAACATCACAACACATAGGCATTTCTAACACAATTCTCTTGCACCCGACAATACCAAACCACTCCTTATTTTCTTTCTCACCCTCTCTCCATCTGCCCTCAACAAAATCTATCATCTTCGTTCTCTCCCTCTCCCTTCCTTTCCCCGACAGAAGCTCCACTCGATCCGACTCTGACGAGCCCCACCTGCACTCATGTTCAAAGCCGACAATTACTACTCCGAGATGGGTTGCTTGTTCCTTGTTCTCATTGATGGGTTGCGTTTATTGGAAGGTTTTGTATTGGTGATGTTACTACTCCAAGAATCAAAGGTTCCTAAAATGCAAGCACGGGGGAGATCAGCATGTTCTCTCCGGCCTCTTCCGACGACGGCAAAGAGGCTGAAATTAGGGACCAATCCAACCAATTAGGCCACAACAGAGACCCCGAGTTGGGTGTCACTAGGCTCTCTAGGGTTTCGGCTTAGTTCCTACCGCCAGATGGGTCGAGAATCATGAAGGTTCCCGTAGGGAACTACGAATTACAATATTCCTTTTTGTCTCAAAGAGGGTATTAAACTAATGCTCTTGATAAGGCTAACTAGGACAGCTTTTGCATTCACAAATCATTTGGTACTAACCCGTATGACCATTTCTTCGGGGTCTTTGATGGCCATGGCAAAGTAGGAGCTCAGTGTTTGCAGTTTGTGAAGCGAAAGTTATGTGCAAATTCGGGGTTTATGGGTTTGATATATGCTTTATGCGTGACATTGCTTTTCTTTTGATGCTCCAAGGGACCAATTTGTGCTCGACCGAGGAATTGGATTTTAGGGTTTGATTTATGGGTTTAATTTATGTCATTTTCTGTAAGGCCTTTCCCGATAACTATAGGGTTGATTTGTGGGTTTGATATATACTTTATTGGTGTGATTCTCACATAATTATTTATGTAAACTATGCAAATTTATGTAAACTAAAGAAATATTTTTTGACTAATGACAAATTGATGATGAAATATTTATGTAAATTATGCAAATTTGTGTTTCTTTTTTGCACTGGTTTGTGTGTGTGTGTGTGTTGTTTTTTTTTTTTTGTCTCAAATGGGTTGTGGGCTAGCTCAATATACGATTGAAGGCATATTATCTGGCGATTATTCAAGTCTCAAGTCCCACAATCATGTCGATAAAGCCAAACATAAAGGAATGAATTATCTGGTCTTATGGAATGAATTATCTCGTCTTATGAAAAGCGTATGTCCTATATAACATAATAATATGAACATAATAATAGACCATAGTGATAAGCTGAATGTTCCCAGCCATCTCAAAAATACTATAAAACCAAAACTAATTGTTCATCTCGGCACTAAAACCATAGTCATCTAACAATGCCATTCAGCACATTGAGAAAACAAAAAATGTTTAACCGAGTCTAATGATCATCTGACATATGAGAATTCCATGATGCTCTGAATTCTTCATTTTGTGACATTGTCGAGTCTTGCATATTCTTACAAATAAAAAAAAATACATAGATTAGAAAAATTGAATAAATTGAAAATCTAAATATAAAATAAATAATATCGGCGAAGTACTCATACATATCAAATGTAGTTAACATAGTGGCCGGGTTTGGAAAGAATATAGTGGAGCTTGGTTCCCCATATTCCTACAAAACAAAAAACAAAAAAACAAATTCATCAAGTTAAAAACAAATGTCCTTCTTCCATGCCAAGGAAAAAAAAATTGCAAAGTTAAAAAAATACCTATGTGATGGGCATTTACTTCTTACATTCCCTTCTTGTTTACAAACGCTGCATTGTCGCTTCTTTATTGGTACATTTTCTTTTGGATTCTTCTGTCGTAATGATATGGGCCTTCCTTTAAAATCAATGTGTGGCGTATCTTGCAATGAAAAATTGGAGACTATTTGGCTATGAACCGTATGTCCCTTCGTGTTACAATCATCATCATTCATCAGATGAAGCTCTTGATGAATATTCTCTATTCTCATCAAAGCATGCTCATACTTCTTGATAGATAGTGACCCCACCTCTGCAACCAAGTAAAACTGTCTCATCAAATGATGCTTCATCACTAAAGCAGTTGGGACCGCCTCCAATGGCCCCTCATCGACCGATATCACATCCACCATGCGACTTTTTGCATTCATCGTCCACCTATCCAAAACATATGACTGCAGTACACTGTCCAAAACACTTTTTTTTTGCCAAAACATGTAGGTTGTGCCGGCATAAAAAGTCAATAAATTCAAACTTACAACATGTACAAGAAATAGTGTTACTCTCTACCAAATGTGACTTCATATGCCGACTTTTCTTTCCTCGCAACGCCCACCCAATAAATTTTTTGACTATTTTCATCACGTGTTTTGTGTGCTTTGAATTGTTGGCTATTAAATAACTCATCTTGGAAAATCAAAAAATATTTTATGTGTAGATCTTGGCTGCTTCCTCTTCAATACAGTAAGAAGTTCTCATAATTGGCTTTGACATTTTTGTCTTCACATCTTTCTCTTTCTCATTGAGATAACGGGCGTTCAAAAATTTGTCATATTGATGGACAAATTCACTTACCATTATACTTGAACAAATATAGCTTTTGAAAAACTTGTTTATACGCTTACTTCGTTGAATTGTGAACATTCCAGCACAAGATGTGCTTCTCAAGTAAGCTGGCATCCACTCCTCGTATAAATATTCAGCAACCAACTATTTTCTTAAAACTTATACTTCAATAACATTTCAGTCCACTCCAACTCAAACTCCTCAATAGTAAGTGTCTCATGAACACAATGGTTAAAATCATGTTGAAATTCTGGGTATTTGTTATAATCATGTGCTAGATGTTCAGGAACTTTTTGCAAGAGATGCCATAAACACAATTTGTAAGTTGTATTAGGCAATACCTCAGCGATGGCCTTAGCCATTGACTTGTCGTCATCAATTATTATTGTAAAGGGAGCACGACCAAGCATCGCTTCTTGCTATGTTTTCAATAACCATGTGTAAGACTCGACTGTCTCATTTATTAGTAAAGCACATCCAAACATCACAGTTGATGATGATGGTTAACTCCAGTGAATAGAACAAAGGACATCTTGTAGCGATTTGTCAAGTACGTAGCATCAAACGTAACAACGTCTCAAAAATATTGATATGTTGTTCTTGATCTAGCATTTGCCTGAAAACAATTTCCCATCGACCCATCTTTATCAACTTGGATCGAATATACAAAACATGTATTATTACATTCGCTGTCCAAAAAGTACTCATATAACTTTTGTGCATCTCCCTCTCCAAGAAGTTGCATCATTTAATTGCCCAAATAATTATGAATGTCCTTAGCAATGCGACCAACATTATAATCACCACTTGACTCATTTTTCAACACGGACATTATTTTCCGTGTTGGTATCCTCGACTCATTTAGCATGTCTATTAAATTTTTTTGCACTGGTGTCACCCATCTATGCCCACGAAACAAACTTGTACTCCTAAGTGTCAACAACTCATGACTATGCTGGAGTACAAACTTGGACACAACCCATTTATCTATATCCTTATTTATTGTCATCATCACCTTACACCCATACTTTGTTTCCACAGCCTCGGGTCTTGCTCTCTCTTTAAGTTTACAATTATAACGACGGAATACTTCTCTCGAACATACATACTCTACACCAATTAATGATCTGTCTATGTTTGACAACCGAGTATGATTTGCTCGGATGCTAAAACCAGTTTGTCTGAAGAAAGCTTTATAGCAACTATATACATCCTCTAAATCATCAAACTCTTGCCCCACATACGGCTCCACATATGAAAATGACAACATATGGCCTTCCTTGGGCATGGTCTTGTCTTGTTCAACATCATCATCCTCTTCAGTCATCTTAACTTCATTGTCGCTAGAATTACAACTCTCTAAAATCTCAACATGAACTCTTGATGTACTCATCATTCACTCAACCTGATATGATTTACAGGGTAAGGATAGCTCAATAAACAATCAAATTTAATGTAGTATATATAGCTCAATACAAAACCTTAGAATAGAATTTAAATATTTCAATACAAAACTCTTAAGAAAATACACAAAATTCCAATGTATTTTTAACGTTACCATTTTTTTTTCATTTTACAATTGTTGGCACATAACACATTTATGTGTGCGTGTGTGTGTGATTGAATGTTGAAAATCCGTCAATAGTCACTAGAGTATTAATTAAATAATAATCATTCAATTCAAACGGAATATCAGATAAGCTTTCTATTATCAAACATTCATCACTCTTTGATTCTCATTGCACTTAAATATTTATTTTCGAAATTACTCCCTGGCTTATGCAAGTTCGAACCTGGTCCAAAAAATAATGGATACATAAATTAATAAATATTATTCTTAGATTTTAAAAATATAATAGTGAGATATGTACAAAAAAAAGATTATTAAAAAAAAAAGAGAGAGAAATGCCTACTAGTTCAGTTGGTTAAATTCATATACCCTATAATAATTTGAGGAAATAAACAAACAAATAATTGGAGAGAGAGATTCACCATAGCCCCACAAAACAAAAATGAATACATAAACAAGCAAAAGAATTTACCTATAAGAAAGGATCACCAGAGCTCCATAAATCTTGAAAATCAAAAGCCCCACAAATCTTAAACCAGATCGTATTGGAGAGAGATAGAGAGAGAGGGGGGGGATAAATGAGGGGAGAGTGGGATGGCCACGTGGGTGGGGGAGGGATACAAAGAAATTGTATTTATCACGAGTGTGAGGATGCAAAAAGAAAACTATGGAGACACATATGTGGCAGCATTCAATTGGCTGGTGTAAAATTGTTTTTATCACCCAATCGGTTCCAAGTGCCACTCTTTTTAAAGGAAGCACATGTGACTTACACATTCTAAGACCTGCAAATATCTTTTGGGATTGAAAAATGTTGTCAAAGAAGTCGGTTCCTTATTGGTTACAATTATAAGTTGTCCAAAATCAGCAATTTTCTCTTTAGTAACCCATATGCTGCCAAGAAGGCCATGATCTCACATGTTCTAAAACTTGTATTTTATGTTTTAAATCAATGGTAAAAGTCAAAGTTTGCCAAAGATAACTTGATAAAATTAGACTGAAAATACGTAATACAGAGAAACGCCCATACGACCAAGGCCCTCCCGTCCCATCATGACTTCATCGTGGCGAGGCATTTACAATGAAAGTAACTTTTACATCCTTTTGGTTTTCGGGCAAACAAATTAAAACAATCATAAAATTTTTGAAATTTTGATGGAATAAGTGTGCTGAAAAATTTCGGACAAAAGGGTGGCCGAGGAGGATCTGTTATCAAGCTATATAACCCTGTGTCATCCTCAGCCATACAAGAGCATAACAATACACAAACTGTTGGTGTGCAGTCTAGAGTAGAACCGTAGAGAAAATATATTGTTATTCTCTATTGTCAATTGTAACAAACTTTATTCTCTTTTTTATTATTTCCTCCATGTATATATAGGCACTACAATACAATGAAATATAATGAAATGAGATGAATTCTCTTATTTCTACACTATCTAACATGGCATCAGAGCCAAGCGACTAATTGTCACTCTAATCCTTCTTCCATATTGTTACCCCCAAACTCTCTATCGACAATTACCTTCTCTGGAAGGTGCAAACTACAGCTTACCTATGAGGTCAGGATTTATTTTCTTTTGTTGATGGCTCATATCCCTGTTAGTTAGAATTTCTCCCTGATACCTCTGATGATGTACCCAAACCCAATCCAGCTTTCCAATCAAGGTGTCAAAGAGACCAGCTTGTGCTAAGCATACTCTTCTCATCTCTCTCAGAATCCATTCTAGGCCAGGTTTTATCCTCTACCATAGCTCATCAACTATGGACTTCCCTCTCCTCTATGTTTTCTTCCCACTCCCAAGCCAAAGAATTTCAAGTCTGTTTTCAACTCACCAACCTCACACAAGGTGAGCAAACAGTCTCACATTACTTTGGCAAAGTGCGTCTCCTTGTCGATTATCTTGTTGCTACTGGTAGTCCCCTCTCGGACAAAGAGCTTGTCACCTATCTGCTAAATGGACTAGGATCCTTATACGATTCCTTTGTCACCTCTATCACTGCACGAGTTGAACCCATCTCCTCTCATGAACTTTACCAACTCCTTCTCATCCATGAAAACATATTATCTCACACTAAACGATTTGTTCTTTCTTCTTTTGAGCTATCTGCAAATTTTAGTGCCTCCACACGAGACCAACGTGGTCGAGGATTCTCTCAAGATGGACGACAAGGTTGTAGCCAAGGACGCTACCCTTACAATGGCCGTGGTGGCAGATCACCCTTTGCAACAAACTCTTCCCAACATTACAATGCTCAACGCCCCACCTGTCAAGTGTGCAATAAGGCTAGACATGTTGCACTCCAATGTCACCATCGATTCAACCATTCTTACCAACTTGAAGCACCAATAACTTTTTTCTGCAAATTACTCTACCCAAACTCCACCTTCATATTGGGTTTGGTATCTCAATTTTGCAGCAACTCATCATCTCACTAATGATCTCTCTAACTTGAATTTGTCCTCTGAAGCATGTGCAGGTGGTGAAACAATTCGAGTGGGTGACGGCATGGGTCTTCGCATCCAAACCTTCGATGACTCCTCTCATTCCTTCAACCCTTCTTCCTTTCTTCTTCACAATTTATTGCATATTCCATCCATCATTAAAAACCTTGTCAGTTCTCCAATTTTGCATTGACAACTCTTGTTATTTTGAGTTTCATTCCACTCATTTTTCTGTGAAGGACAAGCAGACGGGAAAACTCCTCCTCACCGGTCCAACACGTGATGGACTCTACATCTTTCCCTTAGTCATGCCTTCTCTGTCGTCCCCATCTGTCCATTTTGGTGAAAGAACCTCCATTGATCAATGGCATCGACGGCTTGGGTATCCCTCCTTAGCATTAGTGTCTCGTCTATTGCACACCAAGTGCTTGCCCTTTTTCTCCAAGAATCTAGTTTTCAACGTCCTAAGTGTCCCCTTGCTAAATGTCATCAATTTTCATTTTTTTCAAATCAAGCTCATTATACTAGGCCTTTAAAATTAATATGTGCCAATCTATGGGGCCCGGCCTGCTATGTCTCACGAAATGGTTATAGATATTATATTTCCTTTGATGACTCTTACTCCCGTTTCACTTGGATTTTTCCAATTAAATTAAAATATGATGTCATTCAAATTTTCTCTTTTTTTTTTTTACCATTTATTAAACATCTCTTTAATACTAAGTTAGTTACACTACAAACGAATGGTGGTAGTGAGTTTAAACCTCTCACCACTATATGTAAACAACTTGGTATTACTCTTTGCTTTTCATGCCCTCACACACATCAACAAAACGGTCTTATTGAAATAAAGCATTGTCATATAGTGGAAACGAGCTTGGCCTTTTTAGCTCACTCCTCTCTTCCTTTCAGTTACTGGGCCGAGGCCTTTGAAATGGTCGTATACTTAATTAATCTTTTACCCACACCGGTCCGCCAAAATAAATCTTATTACTCTTTACTTTACAAAAAAGATCCCGACTATAAATTTCTCAAAATGTTTGGGTGTGAGTGTTAGCCCAACTTACGCTCATACAATTCTTACAAATTCAATTTTCAGTCCATCTCCTGCCCCTTTTTAGGTACAGCCTAGCCCACAAAGGCTACAAATGTTTGGATCTTCAAACAAACCGGTTGTACATTTCTAGGGATATTCTTTTTAATGAACTCTCATTTCCCTTCTCCAAAATTCGGCCCAATAATTCTCAACCTCCGTCTTTTTCAATTGAGGCCTCTTTGCCTATTTTACATCCCTCTGTCTTGGGCCCTCCACCAAGTTCCATTGTTCAACACCCAGCCCCATCTCTTCTCGGCCCAAGCCCACCTCCTCTCTCATCAAATCCATCCAACTCAAAAATATTTTCATCCCCTTCCTACCGATCATCTACTCTGTCATCTATCGCACCTTCTCCTTCTTCTATTCCCATCTCTTCTCCCCCTCTTCTTGCCCACCTCGTTCGCCCATAATTACTAGAGCCCAGACAAATTCATCCTGTCTCCATAGATTCACTGATGGAACCACATTGTATCCCACTCGCCATTGTTTGTTTCTGCAGGTGTTCCAGATGATCTTTCAAGTTTCTCTGATGCAGCTAAGCACTCCGAATGGCAAGCTGCCATGTCCCAAGAGTATGATGCTCTAGTCTGAAATCATACTTGGTCACTGGTACCTCTTGTTCCTCACACAAATGTTCTAGGTTGTCGATGAGTTTTTCGTACAAAAACACTTGCCTATGGGTCCTTTGAAATGATGAAGGCCCATCTTGTTGCAAAAGGTTTTCATCAACAACATGGTGTTAATTTTCATGATACCTTTAGTCCCGTAGTGAAGCCATCTACAATCCGATTAATTCTTTCCATAGCAATTTCTCTAGGGTGGCCTTTGTGCCAAATAGACATACAAAATGTTTTTTTGCATGGCTTACTGACAGATGATGTTTATATGCAACTGCCTTAGGGCTTTGTTGACAATTCTCGGCCCACTCATGTCTGTAAACTCTACAAAGCCATCTATAGACTTAAGCAAGCTCCAAGAGCATGGTTTGCTCAGCTAAGTTCCTGGCTCCTAGACTATGGTTTATTGCATCTTGAGCTGATTCGTCCCTTTTTATTCTTACTCACAATGCAATTCAAATTTATCTGCTTATATATGTTGATGATATAGTAGTCATTACCTACTCAAAACAGTCTGTCATTACCAGTCTTATTCATGACCTTGGAATTGCCTTTCCTGTAAAAGATCTTGGACAGTTATCCTTCTTTCTCGGCATTGAGGTTGATTACACTAGTGATGGCATTGTTTTATCTCAACGAAAATACATCAATAATCTTTTAGCCCGCAGCTACATGCTTCATGCAAAACCCATGTCCTCCCCCATGGCTGCCTCTTTGAAATTGTCAAAACATGATACACCTGAATTTGAGGATGTTACATTGTATCGCAGCATTGTAGGTGGTTTATAGTACCTTTCCATCACCAACCCGACATCTCTTTTTCAGTTAATAAGGTTTTCCAATTTATGCACTCTCCCAAACTTCCTCATTAAAGTGTTGTAAAACGCATTCTGAGATACTTGAAAGCCACCATCAATCATGGACTATTTTTTACCTCAAAATCTAGTCTTAATCTTCAAGCCTACTCAAATACCGATTGTGGTGGGTGTCCTGATGATCGTAGATCAACCGGTGGCTTTTGCATATTTTTAGGCAAACATCTCATCTCATGGAGCTCTAAAAAGCAACAAATAATGGCTAGATCCTCAACTGAAGTAGAGTACAAATCCATTGCTTCATCTACTACTGAAGTTATTTGGCTACAAACTGTGCTTTGTGAACTTGGTGTCTCACTATCTCAAGCTCCTACCTTGTGGTGTGACAATCTTGGAGCCACCTACCTCTCGGCCAATCCAGTGTATCATTTAAGAATAAAGCACATGGACATCGACTATCATTTTACACCCTTAGAGTTTCTCTTATAAGGTCAAAAGATCAAATTGCTGATGTACTGACAAAGCCCCTTGTTGCTGACAAGTCCTTCGTTTCAGATCGAGTCTCAATGTTGTAGATACATCCTTGAACTCGAGGGGACGTATCAAGCTATATAACCTTGTGTCATCCTCAGTAATACAATAGCAGAACAATACACAAACAGTTGGTGTGTAGTCTAGAGTAGAACCGTAGAGGAAATATATTGTTATTCTTTACTGTCAGTTGTAACAAACTTTATTCTCTTTTTTATTATTTCCTTTGTGTTAGGCACTACAATACAATGAAATACAATGAGATGAGATGAATTCTCTTATTTCTATACTGTCTAACATCGGTAACATGTAATTGTGACTATTATTACTTCTTATAAACAAAAACTTACCTCTTACGACAATACATTGCAGTCACAATAAAGTAAAACAATCATCTCAAATGTTATAATACTGTGTAACAACAATTTTTTTTTTTAATCAGTAAAAGGTAATTTTCATTAATATGAATGTAAATAGACATGGCTTATGTACACAGGGAGTATATAATAGAAAACAACTAAATACATTCTCAAAAAGCTAAATTAGAGATAATAACTCATGTACACTATTTCCATTAAGAACAATGGCTGAAAAACCATAAGAGTAAAGTGTGCAGAAAAGAATCATGAAGCTCCTCCATTGTTTGCTCCCTATCTTCAAAGCACCGTGCATTCCTTTCCATCCAAGTACACCACATAATGCACAACGGGATCATCTTCCAAGTTATTGCTACCTGGGAACAACCTTGTAGACCCTTCCAACAATCAAGCAGGTCAGCCGCCTTTGCCGGCATAACCCACGCAACATCCACTCTACTAAATATCTCATTCCACAACTCTCTCGTCACCTCACAATGCAATAGTAGATGGTCTACTGATTCTCCATGTTTTTTACACAAATAACACCAATCCATCACAATGAGGCCCCTCTTCCTTAAATTATCTGTGGTTAGAATTTTTTCAAGTGCAGCAGTCCACACAAAAAAAAGCTACTTTGGAAGGTACGTGTGACCTCCATATGCTTTTCCACAGAAAATGTACATTACCTTGTGATGCCAAAATTTTATAATATGTCTTGATTGAGAACTTCTTACTGCTCCTGCACCTCCATTGTAACCTATCGTCCTGTGCCGTTAATCTTTCTGAAGAGTATATCAAGCTAAAAAATTCTGAAACAGTAGACAACTCTCAATCATGGTTAGCCCAAGTCAATAAAATATTCCACTAATCCTTGGGCAAACACACAAACAGATTTGCTACCGAAGCCTCCCTATTAGTCGCAATGTTATAGAGAGCTGGGAAGGCGCTCTCCAAATAACGCTCTCCACACTAGACATCCTATCAAAACCTTATGCGATTGCCATGTCCAACCACAAATCTAATATTTTTTTCAAAGCATTACGATCCCCCTATATATCTCCACAAACCCACACCATACCCCCTCACTTCAGTAGTGCACCAACCCCCCCAAGCACCTCCATGTCTAGAGTCGACAACTTCCATCCACAAAGACTCTCATTCTTCGTGATACCTCCATAGCCATTTCCACAAAAGCGTTTTATTGAAAGTCCTCAAATTGCGCACACCCAAACTACCACTCGAAATTGGGGATCAAACTTTATTCCAATTAACAAGATGGAATTTGGTTTCCTCCCCCAGACCACCCTACAAGAAAGCTCGGAATAACTTCTCAATTAGATGCGCCACCCCCACCAGCAACGGGAATAGAGATAAGAAATAGGTTGGGAGGTTAGATAAAGTGTTAGTGATCAATGTGAGTCGCCCTCCTTCGATAGATACAGCCGTTTCCACCCAACCAACCGTTTCTCCACTCTCTCAAGCACCCCTTCCCAGATACCTCTAGCTTTGAAAGTGGCCCCCAAAGGAAGGCCCCAACTATTGCATAGGCAAAGAACTCACTTCACACCCCCAACGTATCTGCTAGTGTACTGATATGAGGCACCACACCCACCGCCACCATCTCAGATTTGCCCAAGTTTACCTTAAGTCTCGTCATGGCCTCGAAGCACAACAAGAGTACTCGTATGGCTTGGATTTGACCCACCTTCGCGTCACAAAAGAAAAGTGTATCATCTGCAAATAAAAGATGTGAGATCATAACAGAACCATAACTACCATTGCCCGCCAAAAAACCCGCTATAAAGCCACCATTTACAACTGCCTTCACCATCCGGCCTAGTGCCTCCATAACAATTACAAAAAGAAATGGAGACAACGAGTCCCCTTGCCTCAATCCGCGAAAACTATTAAAGAAACCCGCATAAGTACCATTAACTAGCATTGAGAAACGCACAATAGTTATGCAATATCGAATCCATGAAATCCACCTGTTACCGAAACCACACCTCACAAGTAAGTAAAGGAGAAAATCTCAATTTACATGATCATAAGTTTTCTCCATATCAAGCTTACATAGTATGCCTGGTTTACCCTCCTTTAACCTCTGATCCAAACACTCATTAGCAATAAGAACTGAATCAAGTATCTGCCTCCCCCAAACGAAGGCATTTTGAGGCTTCGAAATGATTTGCTCCATTACCACACTTAATCAATTAGCCAAAACCTTCGAGATAATTTTGTAAACTCCACTCACTAGGCTAATGGGACGAAAATCATCAACTTCCAACACTCCATGTTTCTTCTGAACAAGAGCTATGAACGTCGCATTGAAGCACTTTTCGAATTTTTGGAAAGCATGGAATTCAATAAAGACCCGCATAACATCACATTTCACAATCTTCCAAAAATTGTAACAACAATTTTAACGAGCATTGCTAATGAAGGGTAAGTTTTGTACCATTCTTTTTTTTTTTAAACCACTTTAAAAGAGTAGATTTTTTTAGGTATTCTTCACTTTTTCTCCGTGTATAAAATTGCAGGCATGCTTTGTATAAATCGTTTTCGCTCTCAAATAGCTGCATTTTTCTCATAGCATATCCTTCATTCGAATGTCCTTGTCATGGAGCTTGATCTATCTAAGCAAGCTCACTGTCATGGCCATGGATCTACATGGCTAGAGATTCGTAGCGGGATGTAAGGAGACCCATATATAGTTGAGCATGGATCTCCAAGACAAGAGAATCGTGAATTACTGATCATGTTCTTTAAATAATAATAAAAAACAACTCAATTGGTGAATAATTCATTTCCAGGTATCCATTCCACCAACCAAATTACCCATTCCAAGGAGATATTAAAACAAAACTTTAAAAAAAAAAACGAAGTGTCGATCGAACAATATCATAGAAGACTTAATTCGATATATTTTCACTCTCGAAAGGAAGGGATTCCAAAAGTCTGAGGGAACATGCATGGACCCCCTCTCTCGATCCGCCACTGAGTGCATGCCTTCAGCGCTATATTCTCCGGCCATGTGCTCTATGAGGAATAGTTTCATTTGATTGATCATCTGCTAAACCAGTAACATAAAGTTGAGAAATTCTGCATCCAGCTATTTTTTATACCCACAATGGGGACAACATTGGGATCGAATGTCCCAATGTAATAGACCGCTCAAAACATTGTATATATAAGTGAAAAGACAATGCAGACGATGACAAGGCCGTGACAATATTAATGAAGGTCGTATTCCATGAACCTATCAAATTACAAGCCTCAACATGATAGACTACATACGTAGTACTGAAGAAATATATGCGCCCTTTTATGTCTCCCAAATGCACAGTTGCTGAAACAATAGCTACCAAAACATGGTACGTACAGATCATGAAGATCCCTTCTGCTGTTCCACGAGAAAAAAAAAGTGAAGATTTTTATAGCTATCCAGCAATACCAACAGTTTAACTGTTGATCGATCGAAATGGGACGTACCTATTATATATATATATATATATATAGATACATATAGTACTAGAATCTGTTTTATAAACAGTTTATATATATATTTCAATCTTCAGCCACCAAAACGAGGCCTTTGAAACAACATGATATATATTGATTAACGATTAACTCTCAATACCGATCGAGAAGCTTTTGGAATTGACCTTGTCAATGGCAAAGCCAAATATCAGTACTTCTAAATACTATGATCTCTACCGATTGTGGCAGATACATGCGTCAGTACTAATCTCTCTTTTGGGCAAGTTAAGAGGATTTGATTAATATATGGTATTAGGAGGCTTGAAAGCATATATATATATAAACCATAATATGTATTACCGTGCTAAAAGGAGCTTGCACTCAGTGGTTTGAAGGAGATCATGCATCGTGCTAATACTATTAGTGGAGTCAGGCACAAAGCCATCCTCAGCAGCTGAAAGAAGCCTTGTTCGATGTGTGTGTGTGTGTCATTTACCAGGGAAATCATGTTATCGATCTGAATTACTCAGTACCTAACATTAATTAGAGCAAACCTATGGTACTAACTAGATATCATATACATGCAATACACAAAAGTGTCCAGACCATATAGACTCTGTTGCACCCTATAATAATGAATTTGGGGTGATAAATAAGATTCTATATTTAGAATTAGAAATGACTATAAAACAACAGAAGATCACTAGAACGGCCATTAAAAAAGGATAACAATTGGGAATAAAAAATAGCAAAGAGCCCCACTACATGGAGAATATCTCCTCAACACAATTATCTAGAAGGTAACCACTTTAATGATCTAAGAGCATTAGTATTGATTTATGCATATGCATATGCAAAATTACCTCTTTTGCATAGCCATTTTGTCATTCAAGCAAAATTTCCACATTGGCTTATGCATATTTGCTAAAATTATTTTTTTTATATATATTTTACAATTAACATCCACTACATACATTTGACATTAATAATACAAATGTAATAATAAAAAATATAATTTTTTAATAATAATATATTAAAAATATAATAAAATGAAAAATATATATATATATATAATATATTATAATAATAAAATGAATGTGCAAGTGAAGGTTTGTTGTGTTGTTGAAGGAGAGAGAAAATGAAAAAATTATGAGAGAGAGAGTGGGAGGGAAGAGAAATAATGATTAAAATATGATTTGTAGGGTGAATAGTGGTTATCCAAATTTGGATAAGCACTGTTCATAGGTAGCTAAATATTTGGATATGCATAAGCCAATGTGGAAGATTTTAAGGCCATATTATGCAAATATAACTTTGCATATGCATATGCATAGACCAATGCTAATGCTCTAACTGCTCCAAATCCTACATGTGGCAAGAATCTATGGATCTATTCATGAGTCCCATAAAAATGTGTACTCTATCAAAATAGGAGGTAACGGATTCATTTTGAACTCCTCTATCCTTATTGAATTTCTCTCAAAAAAAAAAAAAATAGAGATTAGCTCGGTTTGGATCTCCAGATGAGATAACTCCAACAGGAGTGTCCTCCTTTAGAGTTAAACCGATGTCGTTCTCTAGTTAGTATGCTAGAGGGATAATCAGAACTGTATTTATACTGGGTTGGCACATTAGGAAATACAAATGGAATAGAGACCACAACCTCTATTAAATTATGTTATCCTTAGGAAATCCCAATCTCATAGATAATCTATGAAATGCCTTTCTCCATCTGTATGTTACGGCGCTGATGTGGTCCGTAACCTCTCATAGATGGGGCTATAGTATAAAATTCTCAGAATGATTGTCCAGGGTAGAGACAACTGAAGAAATTATCAACTGATAAAAAACAGAATAGGTCAGGTATCGAATTCTAATCAAAATAGGTAAGGTAGCGAAATTAAATGAAGGGGAAGAATGCTAATACTTAAGTGTGTTTAATTAAGTCAATCTTTAGATTATATCCACACATATTATATTCCTGAACATTTCTTCAAATGATATCTATTCTCAGTGAAATCCCATGTTTAACTTCAAACTTTTTTAATTAATTAATTTGCTATGATTTTTCATCAATCTTTTGGGGGTCTTGGGTTTGATATTCATTCTAGTCATAAACGAGATATTTGGAAATTAACGAGATCTTATTCTTCTAATATAGATTATCTAAGAAAGAGAATTTCTTATGTTGATTCTGATAATCAAACTACTTATATCTCTAAATTTTAACAAAAAAAATTATTTATATAATTTTAAAGTGTGTAAAATATGCACAATATCTTTAAAAAAATTTAGTATATTTGAGATCTACTTTAAATAATCTATTTTTTACATAATAGTTATAAATATTTTAATGATTTTATTTTATTTTTATATATAATAGTGATAAATATTATAGTGATTTTATTTTTTATTTATATATAGTAGTGATAAATATTATAATTTTTTTTTTCCTCACTTTCTTTATCTCTCCTCTGGCCCGATTCTATTCATCATTCTATACCACACATCACACTTGATAATTTTTTTTATACTAAATAAATTATTCTATTCATCATCCATACATCATACATTTAGCAAGAAAAAAAATAAAAAAAAAGTAAAATAAAAAATTATGTATAGTGTGTGGTGTAAGGAATAGGAAAATATGAGTAAAATAAAAAGATGAAAAGTTGTTATTTTTACATTAATCCATTACATTTAACTATATATGATTTTAACAACTCAAGTCAAGCCACCTTTAAAATTATATTCTAAAATAACTAATCAATATTATAATTAAAATATCTTAGAAAAAAACCTAAAGAGTCATTGTCTTACGGTCACTTGGAACCAAAATATGTTATAATTTATGTTATACAAACAAGTTTAAGCTTTGTTCATAAGTTGATTTTAACAAAATATATTTTTACAGTCTTATAATTGTATTTCTAAATTTTAACAAAATAAATTATTTTTATAATTTTAAGGTGTGTAACTTCCGTACAATATCTTTAAAAAAAATTGGTATATTTGAGATCCATCTTAAAGAATATATTTTTTACATAATAGTGATAAATATTTTAGTGATCTAGCCACCACGAACCTCCCTTTCCCTCTACGTCGCACACTGCCATTCGCACGCACCAACCCATTTCTCCGTCTCTCTCTCTTTCTTCAAATAAAAAAAAAACAGAAAAACCAAACAAACATGCGAAGGAAAAAATAAAATAAAATAAATAAATAAATAAAGCCTCTTTACTATTCATTACAGTTGATGAACAGTAATACTATTCATAAGAAGATAGCCTCTTTTAAGTTATAGAAAGATATATATATATATATATATATATATATATATATATGCGCAATTGCGCACCAGGATTAATATTAATCCATGCAAGTAATTAAATAAGCATACACGCAGAACAGAAGTATGTTTTTTTTTCTTTTTTTTTTAGGATCAATGCAGAAGTATGTTGACGTTGCAAAGGAAAACTGTACTGTAATTATTTTCATATGTTTTGTGCACGCATGGACCACCAATATTAATGTTATGTATATATTAATATATATTAAAGTACTTTCGACCGATAACGAGGAAGCCAACCATAAACCACCGGCCACTAATATATATAATACTGCATGCCTATATCAGTAGTACTGTTGTTTTTTTAATTTATTAAGTCAACGAGAAAATGAAAACAACGATTTTTTTTACTGTTTATTACTGTTGATAAACAATAATACTATTCATTACTGTTAATAGGAGGATAGCCTCTTTTAAATTATAGGAAGATATATATATGCTGGAATCTCTTGAGCAAGGAAATTAACCACATTAGAAGTGATGTTTCTTTTTAGCTTCTCTAAAACCTCCAAATCTCTAAATTTTAGGGAATAAATTTAACATTTTGACAAAAAGACTTCTCCATCCGATTTCCTATTTTAAGAAAAAAGTTTTAGGATGTAAAAAGTGGCTCTCGATTTTCTATTATTCTTTCAATCATCTAGTTAGGTACATTTTCTCAAATATTCATATTTGTTATAGTTAAAATTTGAAAAAAAATGTCACCATTGAGATGATTCAAAAGAATTGACCATTTATGAAAATATGATTTTTTTTTAAAATATTATTATTACAAAAACACTTATTTTAAAAATAATATCATTTAGAGAGATGAGTAGTTTAAAAACAAAACCATTGTAGATGAAAAATCGAAAATATGGGTATAAAAAATAATGAAATAATTATGAAAATGTAAAAAAAAAAAAATCAATTAAAAAGTCTTCTTCCTATCGTTCCCGAAAATATAAAAAAAAAAATAATGAGTAGTTAAAGATGTACAAATAAAGGAATAGAAAATATAATAGAGAAATAATAAAAAAATATTATTTTAATATAATATAGATAGAATAGGAGTAGGATCTAGGAGGTTTTTGAAAAGATTGGTAAAATTTAGGAAAAAATTTAAAAAAATGTGTTTTTAGCTAAATTCTGAAAAAATTTATAGCGAAGCAAATAAAAATGATCTTAGCGAACAACGGATCGAAGCTGCAAACAAAGGATATGCAATCAAATTAATCACTCAAATCAGCTGTTGCTATATATGAAAAATGGGTAGTGATAGGGTCACTAACCCATCTACTATATAAGTGCATTTTAAATTTTTTTATCATTTTCTTTTAAATATTTTTTAAACATCCTTAATCATTAAAAAAAATTAAAAATATATATATAATTTTATTAATACTCACTTCTTTAATTATTAAATAAAATTAAAAATTAAAAAAAAATCAAATATAAAACGAATAGTAGACTATTATTATTCATGAAAAATAAGGGTGTGCTAAGCTGCTAGCTAGTTAGCTACGATCATGTCTTGTGAAAAACGAATTTCTCTGCTAGGGGCAAACACCTTTTCAACAGTGGCGCCACTATGAAAGAAAAATAAAAATGGGAGTCATATTTTTGGGAAATTAAGAACTAAAGTGGCCATGCTTCTTTTTTCTCTGTTAGTCCTAAACGGAGTAATGCTATATTCAAAAAGTAATTCTACATACAATCGTGAAGTACGTAAACGCTACGTAATCGCTTTGAAAAAGAGTGGAGTCCACTATTAAAAAATTAATTTTTTTCATGTGGGTCTCATGTTTTATTCACTTTTTTCAAAACGATTATGCGGCGATTGCACAATTCACAATTGTAAATATCTTTCTCATATTCAAATATTATGTAATATTTATGTTGCCTTAATAAACAGACAGGTTGTAAATAAACTTTATTCTTCTAAACTGACACGCACATACCTACATGTAGCCATTAAATTTCCATGTGAAATCGCTAAGATCAGGCCAATTACAAGAAAATAATAACAATTTTGATATAAACCTATAGGAAGCAATGACTTTTAACTTCACCAATGTATTTGGTATATATGTTTTTTTTTATATATATAGGAAATAGACTTCATTTCATTCATGAAGAAAATTACATCTATGACTAGTCAATACAGAGAAAACTCTGAATACAAGCCAAACTACACATCTGTTGTATGCCTCTCAACACACAAATTACTTTGCAACGAGCATTATTTAAACTTTTAGAAACTCTCATAAGAGAATATCACTCTTTGTATAAAACAGAGATAAAACACATCCATATCTCTAAAGGAGGAAATGGTGTCAAAACCAACCTCATCCTCCAAAAGAGGAGAGGTATCTCAACCACCCCATCGTCCAAAAGGAAAGGGGTATCCAACCACTCAACTATAGATAGGGGTGTAAATTTAAACCGGAAAACCGGTCCGGACCGGACCGAACCGGACCGGTTGGTCCGGTTTTGAACCGGTCCGGTCCGAAACCGGTTCCTATTTTATGAAAACCGGCCGGTTCCGGTCCGGTTCCGGTTCCGTAGTTTTCAGGACCAGACCGGACCGGACCGGTTAGAAAAAAAAATATATAAAAATTAATTTTATATATTATACAAAATATTTATATATATAATATATAATTATATGTTAAATTTTTATATATAATATATATAATTATATATCATATATGAAAAAATTTCATATTATAATTTATAAACAATAACATAAAATGTTAATTTTAAATATGAATATTTGTAATTTATTTGATCATATGTTATTAATATAATTATATATAAGATAATGTTGTTATAATTTATAAAATAAAAGTTTAATCTTAAAGATAAAAATTTAATTGATCATATGCTTTAAGCATAATATATATATTAAATTATTAATAACATTTTATAATAAGAAGTAACACTTTATTATATGTTTTTTACATTTAAAAAAAATCGGACCGGACCGGACCGGAAACCGGAGGTACCGGTTTAGGAGGGTAATCGGGGCGTAATCGGTTTTGAAAAATACAAAACCGGTACATACCGGTTCGATCCTAGATTTTGTCCAAAACCGGACCGGTTACACCCCTAACTATAGACATAAATCTAATAACATATTTCTTTTATTAAAAGGAGATAAACAAAATACAAATATCAAATAAAACCCTGCAAAGAGTCGACGAATACTACACAATAAACAAAATACATGACCCAGCCTAAAACAATTCAACTTTTTTAAATCTCAATATACCTTTTTCAAATCCCAAAATAATAATAATATTAAAACATAATATTTTAAACTTTAAAACAAAATATAAAATTCTCATCTCACCCCCCAAACCTTCCCTTAGAGTTTCATCTCTAACTTGAGAGCTGCCACCTTCTTCAATTTTCTTTTTTCTTTTTACTTTTTTCTTTTTTTCTTTTTTCTTCGTTGCCCTTTTCTTCTTCTCCTTCGCCCGATCTTCATCATCCGCCCATCCTCCGCGCGAGCTTCCGTAGCCTCCACCTTAGCAACTTTAGTCTTCTAATTTGACACGTACTACCTTCACGCAGCCATTAAATTGCGCCATGTGAAAACGCTAGCAACTTTGAATATCAACCCATATATATAAAAAAGAAGAAAAGCCTCACCTGCCTTGACTTTATAAACACACCCATCAGATGCTTGCGAAAAAACCGTACGAACTCTACGGTCAACAAACATAAAAGTCATAACCTTATTTGAACTCTCTCTCTCTCTCTGTTTCCTTAGGTTACGTTTGAATTTGAAATTAAGTTGAGTTAAATAATTTTAGAAGACTTTGAATAAAATATTATCAAAATATTATTTTTAATATTATTATTATTTTAAAATTAAAAAAAAATTAAATTATTTATTATATTTTATATAAAAAAATTTTAAAAATTATAATAATTAAATAAAATAAAATGAGATGAATTAAAATCACTTCTCAAATCAAACACACGGTCAATAACAGTTATAATTGTAAAGGCTTCCCAATTGTGAAGGACGTCTCGGTCTATCAACCCCAGTACTACGTAAATTTAAAAGTTCACACTCATCATACTCAATTAATAAATCCAACGTTTCAGAATGGGAATCATAAGCTCAATCATACGAGGCATTAGTCGTGTCTATATATATATATATGTCCCAATCACTTTTAATTCCCTCGCCCGCCCCTATGTGGCTATAACATAGCCAAGCTTGGTCCCAGCCTAATTTCACACTACTCTAGCTAGTCATAGCTTGTTGGGTATAAACTATTATATCCAGATATAGATCTATTTCATATATTTTAATTCAACCACCATTTAAATTAATAAATATCATAGTAACGACAAACAATATAGGTTTTGGAGCCCTAGAAGCCAACCCTAGGGGAGTACAAAAGTTTGACCTTACATTAATCCGATATTTCTCCCGCTTTTTAGACAAACGTATACACTTATATTGATTAGTGGAGAGTTGTACAAGTTACCGTGCAAATTAAATCAAAATATCATTTATTATATTAAGATTTCACAGATTACATGAAACATTGGATATTGTTTGTTACGTGAACAAAAAGGATGTGTACAAGTGACATGATCATTGTGTAAATTGGCAAGGACCATACGTGAGAGTGTTGAAACTACAATTCATGTCAAACTATATATTTCGGTAACTATTATTTGGTGGAGGAAGTAAAGAGGTGGGGGTAGGAAGACATCTCTATTGAGCTAGCTAACACCGCTAGCAAACACGCATGCAAGTAAATAGGAACTCAAAAATGATGTAGATGGTTGAACAAGCGATGGAGAGTTTGATTTGAATGTGTCTAGCTAGTGAAAAAAAAAAATACTATTTTTTGAGACGGAATGGATGCCGGAGAGGGGAAAGAGGCCCCGAAGGAAGGAGTGGAGAGCGGCTAGGACGTTATTGTCAAAACTAACTAATGCTATATGTACCCACCATTTATAGGTGACCCCCCACCTTGACAATTTTTGTAACCAAATAACACGAACTGAACTAATGGAATATATGGAAATTAGTTAAACTTTCTAACAATAGTGAAATAAACATGATTATTTATAGAATTAATTTTAGAAAAGATAAAATATACACGGTTCAAAGTAAGTCTATTAGGCTCAGTCCAAGAGGGAGATCACACCACTAGAAGACAAAGAAGGAAAGAGGAATATGAAACAATGAAGGGACAAGGAAAAAGAGAATGTGTCAAGATGAAGGGAAGGTGGATACGAAAAGAAAAATAAGAAAACGGAAAGGAAAGGAAGGCGGCAAATTTTCAATACTATCAAAATACTCTACTATTATTTCTTATTTTATTATTACTTTTAGTTTTCTCCTATTTTTTATTACTATTTATTAATTTTTATTACTACATAATATTTTATTAATATATTTTCATTAATATTCAAAAACATTCTCAAATACTTTCGTTATCCAAATGTATTATAAATCTCAAACTGTATATCTTTTTTATGAGCAAATAACGTATGATTGAAGAGTGGCACTTAGAGTCGGTCAGGTATCTAATGTTGATTTACACCAGCCATTAAAAAGATGCCACGTGCAGATTTCAACTATATTGTGAATAGAACAACATTCAGCAAATCATAATTTCACAGTCTGAAGATCTCTCAAAACATGATGCCAAAGCTCCCAAAAAGCCGATCATCTCATCTAATGAAGATGCCACATGACTTTTAAATTCCAGTACCAACAATGCATATTAAGAAACCATTTTTAGAATCATCTTGCCTGATTTCTGGTCAAGCCCATTTCCTTTGCGAGCATAATTTTTTTGGATTCCTTTAGGTAACTGGTGAAATAAGGTGAGAATTAGTCAATTACAACTTTTCAATATAATAGTAAGTACATGATAGAAATAGAATTTGGGAAATTAATTGTTGAGGGACATATGGACGAAGGAAGTGCTCAAAGAGCCAAGCACAGAGAATTGAAACGGAGCTCTTTGGAAGCCCCCTTTGAGGCCTCAAAGCATGTCGCATCACACCAACCTACTGAAGAGCCCTTTGTTGCCTCAGATGCTGATCTACATAGCGGAGATGAGGTATCCCTCCTCCTTGACCACACAAGGAAGTATCTTTCCCAAGGTTTTTCTGGGTAGCTTGAATTTGACCCATGATTGCATCACATAAACAGCACCCCGTAAAAATTATATATGTGAACTTCGAATCGGCTCACCTTCAAATCAAGATCCTTGGAATCGGGATAGGAGAACAATAACTTTGAATCTCAGGATCCTTCAAATCGGAAGAACAAGAAAGGAAGGAAAGAGGAAGAGCAGGGATTCAAGATGAGAGAGGGAAAGAAAGTTGTAGGGATTCGGGAGGAGAGAGAGGAGAGGGAAAGGAAATTGAGTTATTCCGTGAGGTATACATTGGAAGAGAAATAAATCTCATACATGGTGCAATCTTATTAGTCGGTGTGAAATTGGGTATTACACCCATCCGGTTGAGTTTTTTTCATGACTGAATTGGAATAGAATTGTTAAAAGAGGCCTGATGGTGTACTTTTACGTGAATTCTAATGAATAAAAAAGATGTTTTATAAAAAATAAAAATAAATAAAAGTGGCCTGGTAGGCACACGGAAGAGTGAAAAGTGAAAACACTGATCATCAAAGTATACGTACACGACTTGTATGTTTAGCATTTTAGTTATTAAAATATCGAAAGTCCCACAAATTTTTTTCCCAACAAACTCTCATTATTATTTTTAAACATAAAAATGAGAAAAAAAAAAAAAACGTTGGCTAACCATCTACTATGGTTGGTAGGGGTGTAACGGGTCCGATTCGATTCGGTTTTAAAGAAGTTTTAGAATCGAACCGGTATATATTAGTTTTAAAAATTTAAAAATCGATACAAACCGATTCATTACCAAAACCGAAACTTTTGATTTTTTCGGTTTCGGTCCGGTCCGGTCCGGTCCATTTTTCCGGTTTACTATTTACACGTGTGACACTATATATGTTTAATATTATAATTTTTTTAATACTAAACTTAATTGTGAGAATTTAGTATTTATTATTAATTTATTAACAATTACTAATTCTTTAATAATCATTTATAATAATATAATATAAGTAGTGTCTAACTTATTAGTAAGATTAATAAATTTGAATAATAAGATGAAAATAGTATAATTAGTGTCTAATTATACTAGTATATTAATTTTATGTTATAAGATTAATAGACTTGAATAATAATATTAGAATTTCATATTATATTAATTAGAAATGTAGCATATAATATATATATATATATATAAATATAAAATTTATATATAACATAAAAAATTAAAACTCTAGATGTACCGGTCTAGTTTTCAAAATATGAAAATTAGTACTGCACCGGTTTAGGACCGGTTTCATTTTTAAGAACCAATACTACACCGGTCTAGTTCGATTCAACCGGTTTTCCAGTTTTTTCTTACATCTCTAATGGTTGGCAGACCAGCAACAAAAGCGAGGTGATGCTAAGAGTAAATCCGGTCCGATCTAGTAGGTCCATTGGAGATTTTTTGGATCGGACCGAAAGTTTCGTTCCACTACTTTCCCACCCTAGACCGGACCGAATATCTCTACGGACCGGACCATTAGCCATCGGTTCGGTTGGTTCATTCAGTCTGCCCCAATACCAAATGTGTCAGTTTATGTTTTTCAGCCCAACATTGATATTTTCAGATAGATGAATTCGGCCCAAGAACATGCTATCACATTTTCATCCCATTAAATAATAATATTTATTTACATACAAAAAATAGAGAAAAAGAACTTGAAAAAAATGCAATATGCCAAGAAGTTAATAACTTCTAAACTCTAAATAAAAGGAAAAAATATAAAAGAAAAAGGAAAAATATACATTAAAATTATCCATATTGACCATATTCATTCGAAAAATGTTATCAATCATACTAATAAAATTAAAAACAAAAATAGAGAAAAAATTAAAAAATTTCTTAATCATCTGAATTCCAAATAAAAAAAAAAGTAAAGACAACTAACACATAAAAATTATTATGTAAGAATAATAGAGTATGTATGAATGTATTTACATATATTATCATATGATTTATGATACATTATTAATTGATAGCATATATTATTTAATATTTTATATGGTCAATAATAATAGATTAGATAAAAATTACATAATTAACTGATACAATTACTATATAAAATAATATTATATATATATAAATATTTTTAAAAATATATAAATAATTCGGTCATTTGGATGTTGAGTTGAGTTGAGTTGTGAATAATAGTATGTGGATCCCATTGAGATGAGTTTAACTCTTTAGGTTGAAATATATGAAATAGGTTGAGATGAGTTTAACTTTTTTTTATAAAAAGTTCAAAAAGTAGTGGGTCTCATCAATAATTAATTTGAGATGAGTTGAGTTTAATTCAATAACTAAACACAATCTAAAGCTACATTTTTCCTAAACCCTCACCAATTATCTATTCGGTCATACTCATTTTTAGTATTGGTATTTTTTTTTTTTTTTTTTTTTTTGGTGTCGAAAATGTCTAGTTGATGATCTGATTCTATATAAATTATGTGTAATTATTTTATTTTATTTTTGTTATCATCTAAAATAAAATTATCTATAATGTCATAAACGTAGCACAATGCTAAATCACGTGAATCTTATTTAATGTGTAATTAATTTTATTTTTTATTTTTTAGTTTTCTCTTCTTGCTGCTAATACTTAATTAAGAATATCGTATTTGATAAACAAACTAGAAACATTACGGAGGAAAGTCACGAAACCCATTCGGCTAGCCGCTAGGGTACGCGTAATAAAGTAGACATAGAAATGAAGGCTGTCTTTAAACGTTCAAGAAATTTCAAACGATTTGAATTGGTTGGTGAATAATAATGTTTTATAAATTTTAATGTTTTAAATATTAATAAATTTAAATATATATTTAAATATATGAAATAGATAATCTTATTAATAATTAATTTAAGATTATTTGAATTGACTTAACGATCAAAGACCTCCACGACTTGAGGTACTTTATTTCAATGAATTTATTGAAGTGATTTATTTTAAATTATTTTTATTATAATCAGTGAATCAAAATAAAATATACATATCATATCATTATCGGTCCATATCCGCCATAAATAGATTTGTGTGCGGGGTGTTCCAGAATAGATGAATAGTTTGATTTGTAGTCAGGACTAGTTTATATAAAGTAGAATTTTTTTAAAAAACATATATACCTAATAAAAAACTTTAATTAACTCAATGAAAATCAGAATATAAATATAATCGAATAGATATTATATTATTATTAGTTTTTAAAGGTATTATATATAATAATTATTTTACCTATTCTTCTTCTAAAAATACACTTTTCTTTTGTCATTATTAGTTTAATATATAATTAATGTGAAAATTATAAATAACAAAATTTAATTTTTTAGTGTTCATATAAGGTTTTTGTATAATCATTTGAAGAGGCAATGATTCATTTTTTTTTTCAAATGTGTAAGTTGCTTATAGAACTTTATTGACAATAATGATTATAATTGTGTCTAAAGTCTAAAGTACTTGTAAAACTAGATTTGATAAAATTATCTCTAAATCAAAAATTTCCTAATAAAGATTAAAGTCAATTATTAATTGAAAATATGGTATAAAATCTTAATCAATAATTTTACTTTACAAAATTATAGTAATTATTTTTAAATAAAAATATAATATAAAAATAAAAATAAATTTATTTAATTTTACTTTAAAAAAAAAACCTCTCTAAGAATTTTAGCCTTATGTTCTGGAATATATTGAGCCGGCCCTGCTTGTAGTGTAAGTTTTTTTGTGTTGATAAATTACAACTGTAATTTCAATTTATGAATTGAAATGAAGTTTATTTAAATAAATAAATAATAAATAAATAAATAAATAAATAAATAATAATAATAATATTTAAAAAAAAAAAAAAAAAAAGGGGGGGGGGGGGGGAGAGAAGAAGAAGAAAAGGAGAAGGCAGAGCATTGCCAATCGGAGATTCATAAAGAAACCCATAAAAACTCGTCAGAAATTAGAATTGATCCAAAATAGTTAAAGAAGCAGACGCAGGAAAGCCGCTTGCAGGTGGAGCGACGCGCTACTCCGTAAAGCGATAGCGGAAATGGGACATGACCGTAGGGGATGGGGCCCACAGGCATAGGGGTGATGGTCTGAGTCATCAGCTCTCCCGAAATTGCGAGCCCCCCATGTGATAATGACTGATATGACCCCTTCCTTTTGTCTTCCCTCTATTTCCTTCTCTCCCCTCTTAAAGCTCAACCCGATTTGGATGAAAAAATCTCTTTAATTCATCTGAATTTATTATCATAATTTTTTTAAATTTTTATATATATAATAAATAATTTAATTTTTTTAAATATTAAAATAATAATAATATTAAAAAATAATATTCTAATAATATTTTATTTTAATATTTACAAACCATCTCAATTTATCTCTAAATTCAAATCCACCTTATAATATCACTTTTTTTCTTTCTTTTTTATTTTTCCCTTAAACATTAAACTAAAATTAACAGACTTTTTACCATATTCTTTCTCGACAAAGTACGCAAACAAGAAACAAAACAACATCAACAACAACAAAAATTAGAAAATATATTATTTTTGTTGGTTCACTTCCATGTTAAGGCAGGTTTGAGCCTTTTAGGGCAAAAATAAGATCAAGATTTTTCATTTCATCTCAATTCATTATTATAATTTTTTTAAATTTCACATAAAATATAATAAATAATTCAACTTTTTTAAATCTCAATTCAACTTTTTTAAATCTAAAAATCATAATAATATTAAAAAATAATATTTTAAACTTTTATTTACTAAACATTCTCATCTCACCAATAATATTTTTCAAATCCCAATCTTTATTATTATTATTAAGAGTAATACTCAATACTGTGTGCGATTCTGTGGATCATTAAAAAGGCAAAAAAATAAAATAAACAAAACCCATTGGTCATTCTTTCAAAAACCATTGGTCATGTACTTCATTTTTTTTTTTTTGTTTTATCCTTACTAGTTACCACAAGAGTAAGGACATTAAGGTAACTTCGATTCAGCTTGTCCACTCCTCGAGAAGAAATGAAATCCTCCCGTCCTTTCACTTTGCTTCTTATAACCCCATCTAAGCTCTCCTCCCCATAGAAGAATCTCTCTCTCTCTCTCTCTCTCTCTCTCTCTCCATTAAAGTTCTCAACTTTCAAGCTCTCCCACCCAGAACTCTGCTATAAACTCTGATCTATACGATCGCGCATAATAAGTTTCTTCCGTCTTTGCTGAGAAATTTGGTTTGACGTAGTGAGAGTGATCTCTCGGCCTCTCAAACTGCCTACATTATAGGAATTGTCACCGCCTGTTTCTTCGGTCATAGGCTTTGGAATTTTTACTTCTGGGGGGAAATTCTATGTCCGTTGCTTTTGCTTTCTAGACTATGAACGGTTAAGTCAATTGGGAACTCAAATTCAGAACTGAAACTAGAAAAAAAATAGCTATGGTGGGTGGTGAAGTCTATGGAAGTGCTTCAAACATGAGCGTCTTACTTCAAACCGAAAGGCTTCCTTGTTCATCTGAGGTTCTCGAGCCTCTTTGGATTCCCGGCGGCCCTAATCCCTCTTTGCACGGTAATTTTCCAAACCTGTGGTGCAATTTTGTCGTTGCCTTTCAGATATTATCAGTCCGTTCTGTGCCTTCTTTGTTGTGGGGACTTGTTTCTTTATCTTTTTTTTTTCTTTAACACTCACTCGTTACATATAGTTATGGTTATGTTTTGGTCGATTTTGGACATAAATGATTTTTTTTTTTAAAGATATTGACATAAATTATTTTGACGCTGTGATTTCACATTCGTCGATCTTGATTGTTTTCCAATTTTCATTTGTGCATCTGAGTCTTCCTTTTTGTCTATGTTACGTGCTTTCTCTGGTGAAATTGGATAACATATGTTGATTATCTTGTTTGTGGAACAGTGTAACCGCCGTTATGTCCATATATTTTGTAGAGTTTGAAGCTTTCGTGGTGTCTGGCATTAATCAACCAAGTGTCTGTTTGAATGTGCGTGTTTTCATTTGCTATTGCTGCGGTTGATCTGCTTTGGTTGTTGTTTCTTTTTGGGATTATGCCCGGTAGACCATGTGTAGAGTAAGTGGCAAATGATCAAGTGATTAATTTCGTTTGTATTTTTTTTCTCATTAGAAAAAGGAAACTAAGTGGGACAGTTGCATCCAAGTTATTTCCTTCGTTAATTTAAAATGCATTACTTGTGATAGAAACCCCCAAATCCCTTCCTTCTGGATACTCAAATTTTGCTTTTGATATGACCAACATAAGAAGGAAAATATATGGGATTTGAAATGTTTATGAGGATCTATCTAATTCTGGGTACCTTCAACTCAGCTTCAAAATCCATGGTTAATTATGAGGATGTTAATGGAGGAGACGCAGCAGCTAGGTCATTTTTCCAACCGCTTGATAAAGATGAAAGTGTTGATGATGATTATGATGGGTGCTTTCATCAACCCGGAAAGAAAAGGCGACTCACTGTCGATCAAGTTCAGCTTCTTGAGAGAAATTTTGAGGTGGAAAACAAACTGGAACCAGAGAGGAAGGTCCAACTTGCAAAGGAACTCGGTTTGCAGCCTCGGCAAGTTGCCATATGGTTTCAAAACAGGCGTGCTCGTTTCAAGATCAAACAACTGGAAAAGGACTATGACTCATTGAAAGCAAGTTACGATAGGCTCAAGGTTGACTATGACAATCTCTTCGAGGAGAAGGAAAGCTTGAAAAATGAGGTAAATCCCATATGCTTAAATTACTCTTTCAAGTACTAGCTAATTGGTGTAAACTAACTGATGGAATATTGGCTCATCGTTTACTGTTTAATATGCAACAGGTTATTTCCCTGAAGGAAAAATTCCTCGTTAGAGAGAAAGTTAAGGAAAATGTGGAACCACTTGATGCCACCAAGTTGTCAAGTGCAGAAACCCAAGAACCAATTCCTAATGCAGTTTCTGAAATTATGTCCATTGTAGCAATACCGGTGTGTAAACAGGAAGATGCAAGTTCGGCCAAAAGTGATGTTTTTGACTCTGACAGCCCACATTACACTGATGGGAACCAATCGTCCCACGTCTTTGAACCAGATCAGTCGGATTTCTCACAAGATGAAGAAGATGATCGCAGCAAGATACCATTGCCCCAAGCATTCTACCTGAAAGTTGAAGATGGCTGCAATGAGCCTGCAAATTACTGTAATTTTGGATTCCCTGTGGAAGACCAGCCCCTTCTTTACTGGAATTACTGAGTTCATGTCGTTTGTAACATAAGCTTTTAAATTTCTAGATGATGAGATTGTGCAATGCTTAGAGTTCTGGGTCGGAGTTATGGTTAAACAATCAATAAATCCAATCACTTTTGGCCTTAACCAGATGTTGCGTCTGGCATTGTTTCCTTTTTGGGTTTCAGATTCTTGGCTTTCTCTGATATGCATATATATAATACTTGCGTGTTTAGGAAACAAACCAAATTTCATTGCAGTAATGCGTTTGTAAAATGTTGGTGGGCTTCCCATGTCTATGCAGGTATGCCCCACTGATGAACCATGATGGAGCATGCTCGGTTTATTACGCTCCCCGGTGAAACATTTGTCATACAGCACAATAAAATGAACTTTATCGCAAGAAGATACGAATATTTCATGCTTCTGTCCAACAAATACGCATATTTTATAACAGCATGACGAAGTCAGTGTTAATCTAGAAAGAAAAAGAATCTGAAAAGGATCGACAGAGTTGAATAGTCGCAAGAAATTAAAAAAAAAGTCATGAATTCGGTTTGGTTCATTTCCAATAAGTTGTTGGCGTGGACTTTTGAGGCCCCTTATAGCTTCTTGAGGATGTTGACAGCTTACTCTTTGAATTATAAACAATTCCAATCTCATTTTTCTAGTGAAATTTATGCTTATTCATCGAGATAGCGTCTGTTGCAGAATATCTTGCTGATGCAAGTTGATTCGCCTGTGGAAAATCTCTCTCTTAAGTTAGGATCTATCAAATATTTTATTAGTAGGAAGGAATGTGCACTGCATCAACATAGGCAGGCATCTAGAGTTGAGAGACTCGGGATGGATGAGTGCCACTGATTTCTCACAAATCACGTTGAAGATCAGTTATTTCATGTTCACTACACATAAAACTTGGAGTGTTGTTACTCATCCAAATTATGTGTAGTATGTGGTGTAAAGATGAAGAGAATTTTTCTAAAACTTGTACCAGAGATGAGCTGTGATATTTTCCTGCGTCACCCAGCTGTGAAAACTTCTTATTTGGAGGCATAGATTAAAACCAGAGTCTGATCTAATTTTGTCCTTATAATGTCGAGGAACCTTTCCAGCTTTATCTCGTGTTGAACATGGTTAATGAGATTTAGGAGAAGAAACTGAGAAAGTACTAAAAGGTCAGAAAAAAGGGTTTGAAAACTGTAAAGGAGATAGAGGAAAGCTGCCTGCAGAAGACATTGAGAGTAGGTGTCAAGAAAGTCAAGAAAATCAAGCTGTAGTTTCGATTTGGAGAGTTTACTACCAATTGGGGGGATGGTAGGAAAGAGCAAAATGTAGAGCGGTCATTGGCCGCATTTCTACATCTGACTCTGCGCATTTACATCCGCTCCTAAATTTTAGTTAAAAATGATTTTTTATAATTTTATCAAAAATTTTATTTATTTTTAAAAAATCTTCTATAACTCATTTCCTATAATTTCTCTATTTTATTAAAATAATATTCTTCTATTTTTTTTATTATTTTTTTCTTTCACTCCCATTTACATTACTCAATATTTTTTCTTATGTTTTGAACTATTACTCTAGTGAATATTTTAAACAAAAATCTAAATTATTTTTTTGTGGGTATGATAATATTTTTATTTTTTAATATTTTAGTAATTATTTAAATTATTTTTAAAATTATTATTTAAAATTATAATAAATATGAGTACGAGAGATTAGAAGAAGAATTTTTTTTATTTATCAAAATAAAATATTGATAAAAAATGATTTAAGGAATGAATTGTGATTTTTTATATTTGAAAAACTACTATACATTCTCTAAATAAAAACTTTAAAATAGAGAATTAGATGAGAGGGAATTTTTCAACTCCATCCTAATTTTTTTTCCATAATTTATGGATAACAGTAAAATAAAACACCGGATAGAAATGCTCTGATCGACCCTATATTAAAATTTGATAGCAATAGAAAGCGCTCTCAAGTGCATCCGGACGCTGCTTAAGAGATAGATATATAGAAGAGCAGCAAATTTGGAGGCGCACACATCAAATCACATGTGAAGTTGACAAACGAACATCATTTGAGTATTGAGAGTCATTGATATTTGCAAGCAAGAGATGAATTAGTTTCAAGACAGGGACTGGAATTTATACATAAAACAAGCCACATCATGACAACATCTTTTTTTTCAAACATTTGGAGAGCTTTATTGGGATCAAGTGGGTTTGATCCAAAATTGCAAATTAAGGGCAATCTGGTTTTATCAGCTACGCGCTTCAACTCTTAGATATTTCCTGTGTCCGACGATCTCCATCACCGGAAAGCGACGGTAGTCGTCTGCCAAGTATACCAATCTGCGGAGGCAAACGCCAAAGATCGACCATCCACGTGTCTTGGTCGAACGTGCCACGCAAACCTAGAAGACAGCAATCATGGCAGGCTTGATAGGAATGGCCCCCCACGGTAGGTTTGAATAGTAAGTAGTACAGATATCTCAGTGAGACGTGGCAGCCAACCCATGGTGGAAAAGAGAGGGTGGGGCCCATCGCAGAAGTGTAGAGAGAAGTGATAAGAATGTGATGTACGGGAACAGGCCCCCCGGAGGGGAAGGCTTTGTGTCTGCGAGCAGTGATAGTACACGAGCGTCGTCAAATTTCTCTGTTGTTTCTTTTATGGACGAGATTCGCTTTTGAAGGGTCCCACCGTCCACGTGCCTCCCGCGCCTTCTTGTCTTGTCAGTGCAATCCATGATTCGACGTCCCAAAAGTTGCTATATTTGTATTGTAGAGATTGTACATCAAATTCTTACCCCACGCACCCCCAAGTTAATTAATATATAATTTATCATTTTTATTATTTAATTCTAACCATTCTCCTTATTAAAAGAGTTTATCTAACAGTAATAAATTATAGTTTTGTTTGATACTTTTCTTCTTTCAGTTATATCTCTTTATATATCCTCACAATAATTATATTTCTCGTAAAATTATCAATCATCACAAAATCACCACATAACAAAGCAAGAGAGCTACGTCGTGGTTGCTAGACAGCGTCGTGGTGGTCCTACGGTGGTAGATCTAGAATCTCATGAAGAGAGAGGGCATGAGAGGAGCTGGGATTTCAGTTGGATGAAATGAGGAAGGGGAGGGGTCATCGGCGAAGGAGGAGGCTGCTAATGGTGGTGCGGTGGCATGAGGGTGGCTAATGGCGGCGCTACAAGAAGAAACTCGTGTGTGTAGAGGGGCTACGTACGTGGGGCTAGGGAGGAGCTACAGGTGGTGGTTTTCATGGAAGTGGTCTACGACGTGAGGGGAACTCGGTGGTGGTGTTTGGTGGAGCTGGGGCTGAGCCGCAAGGGTGGAGAACCCGTGCGTCGAGACTCATTTCGGGTTGCTCACGTGCAGCTGAGGGAGGAGCTGCCAAGGGACTTCGATGGTGGTATTTGGTCGCCGGTGTGAGGAGAAGCCGATGAGGTGGTCAATGATGTCGTAGGGTGGCGCATAGCGACATTGGGCTGCTTGAGGGAAGAGATCGTGTGAGAGAGAGAGAGGGAAGACGTGCGGCTGTTGAAGGGGAATGAGAGAGAGGGAGAAAAGGTAAGTGAGGGGAAAAGGCTAGGTTTGAGATTTAAAATCTCAACCCTTCATCTTGAATTTCCAGATTTGATCCAACGGTAGAGATTTAATTACTAATTTAAACTAACTTAAAATAGATAATTAAAATATAAATATCATATCATACAATTTTAATTTACAAAATACTAATATTTCATAATTAAATAAATGATTAAGTTTCGCTAAACATTTTTAAGAGAATAAAACCATCTAATTAATTAGAATTCTCAATATAATTTAAATCCCATAATAAATGATGAACATGAATGAACAATAATGTTGTTTGACACTTCATTCTTCCACTTATGTACCTCTATACACATAATTAAATGATGAAGTTTTGCTAAATATTTTTAAGAAAGTAAAACCATATAAATAGTAAGAGTTTTTAACAAAATTTAAATCTCGTAATATTCTTAATTAACTAAAAAAAAACAGGAGAGCAGGATCAAGGAGGGTGGATTTGCTTCATACGAGTTCACTACATCTTCTGCATAGTTGGTTAACATGACATGCATGCATTGATCTCTACTGTCAATATGTTTAATTTGTAGAGCTGAAACTTCCATGCAGAGCTTTAAACCGTGATCGTGATTGCTTTTCACATACAGATGATCAACCCAAAGGAAATGTTTGGAGATACTACGATTTGAACAAACTCTTCTTATTAAAGTACATAAATATGAAAATTCATAGATACTTGCTTATATTAGGTTTTATGCTCTTATGCATTAGACTATTTACTAATCAATCTTATGTACTTTTTTAATCTTGATGATTGTGAACTAACAATTAATTCAATTATTCAATATTTTGTGCTGTATGTAAGGAGTCACATTTTATTTGTTGTTTGGACACATTATTTTCAAGAAGACAAACGTGACAAACGTGTTTTGCACGTTAAACCACTGCTAGGTATGGAGTAAATAGAAGTATTAAGACATATACAAGCTGTATGGAGAGACAGGATGGAGGTAGATTTCAGATTCTCGTTGGTTGGGTGTGGGCTTTGAACTCACATCTATGGCCAATGTGATTGAGGAAGGTTTTCGTTATTTGAGGTGCATTTGCAAAAGAAAAAATCTGCTTCACACTCTACTTTGTGAAGCAGCCCCAACACACGTAACGTGCTGAGGTGAAAAAAAATAAAAAATTATGTGAAGTGTGTGGAGAGTGTGATGTATAGTAGAGTGTGATTTAGTATTGCGCTTTGCAAAAATATTTCTTGTTAAGTGCACGTGCATTCTCATTAATTTTGTCCTGAATAGCCCATGCTTGAAAAAAAAATAGACATGTTCTCAATCCTCCATTTCGCCTCTTTTTAGACTACTAAGAGGTTGATCTCTCCATATCGTTTTACTTCTTAAGAAAAATTGAAGAGAAAATCTATGCAAACATAACATTTGGGGGTATTTTTGTAAAACATCTTATAAAAGTAACGTCATTTTACAAAAATACCCTCTTCTTATAACATTGTTGTGAAATGTGTTGTTATTTTGTGTATATCATGAAAAAGTCCAACACTGTAAGAGCCTCTTACGACGTGAGGAAGGAGATAACTCGGTGCGGTTTGGTGTTAGTGCAGAGCTTGCTTGGAAGATTTTTCCTGTAGCAAACAGTAAACAACTTTTGGTATAGTGGAGACTACCCTATCCTTTTTGTGTCGTCGATCAAGACTCAGGGTTTCGGGTGTGCATCAAGGGGCGAAGATGCAGACTGGGGGCCAGGGAGGAGCTGCCAAGGGACTTCGATGGTGGTATTTGGTCGCCGGTGTGAGGAGAAGCCGATGAGGTGGTCAATGATGTCGTAGGGTGGCGCATAGCGACATTGGGCTGCTTGAGGGAAGAGATCGTGTGAGAGAGAGAGAGGGAAGACGTGCGGCTGTTGAAGGGGAATGAGAGAGAGGGAGAAAAGGTAAGTGAGGGGAAAAGGCTAGGTTTGAGATTTAAAATCTCAACCCTTCATCTTGAATTTCCAGATTTGATCCAACGGTAGAGATTTAATTACTAATTTAAACTAACTTAAAATAGATAATTAAAATATAAATATCATATCATACAATTTTAATTTACAAAATACTAATATTTCATAATTAAATAAATGATTAAGTTTCGCTAAACATTTTTAAGAGAATAAAACCATCTAATTAATTAGAATTCTCAATATAATTTAAATCCCATAATAAATGATGAACATGAATGAACAATAATGTTGTTTGACACTTCATTCTTCCACTTATGTACCTCTATACACATAATTAAATGATGAAGTTTTGCTAAATATTTTTAAGAAAGTAAAACCATATAAATAGTAAGAGTTTTTAACAAAATTTAAATCTCGTAATATTCTTAATTAACTAAAAAAAAACAGGAGAGCAGGATCAAGGAGGGTGGATTTGCTTCATACGAGTTCACTACATCTTCTGCATAGTTGGTTAACATGACATGCATGCATTGATCTCTACTGTCAATATGTTTAATTTGTAGAGCTGAAACTTCCATGCAGAGCTTTAAACCGTGATCGTGATTGCTTTTCACATACAGATGATCAACCCAAAGGAAATGTTTGGAGATACTACGATTTGAACAAACTCTTCTTATTAAAGTACATAAATATGAAAATTCATAGATACTTGCTTATATTAGGTTTTATGCTCTTATGCATTAGACTATTTACTAATCAATCTTATGTACTTTTTTAATCTTGATGATTGTGAACTAACAATTAATTCAATTATTCAATATTTTGTGCTGTATGTAAGGAGTCACATTTTATTTGTTGTTTGGACACATTATTTTCAAGAATTTAATTTTTTTTAATTAGACAAACGTGACAAACGTGTTTTGCACGTTAAACCACTGCTAGTAAATATATATATATATATATATATTTAAATTTTAAATAAAATAATAAAAATGTATGGAGTAAATAGAAGTATTAAGACATATACAAGCTGTATGGAGAGACAGGATGGAGGTAGATTTCAGATTCTCGTTGGTTGGGTGTGGGCTTTGAACTCACATCTATGGCCAATGTGATTGAGGAAGGTTTTCGTTATTTGAGGTGCATTTGCAAAAGAAAAAATCTGCTTCACACTCTACTTTGTGAAGCAGCCCCAACACACGTAACGTGCTGAGGTGAAAAAAAATAAAAAATTATGTGAAGTGTGTGGAGAGTGTGATGTATAGTAGAGTGTGATTTAGTATTGCGCTTTGCAAAAATATTTCTTGTTAAGTGCACGTGCATTCTCATTAATTTTGTCCTGAATAGCCCATGCTTGAAAAAAAAATAGACATCCTCTAAGGAAAAAACCATTCTCAATCCTCCATTTCGCCTCTTTTTACCGACTACTAAGAGGTTGATCTCTCCATATCTAACTTCTCTTTTCATAAGTTTTATATATATATATATATATATATATATATTGCTTCTTAAGAAAAATTGAAGAGAAAATCTATGCAAACATAACATTTGTTATAACACTTTACACAACAATATTTTAAATAAGGGGTATTTTTGTAAAACATCTTATAAAAGTAACGTCATTTTACAAAAATACCCTCTTCTTATAACATTGTTGTGAAATGTGTTGTAAAAATATTTTGTGTATATCATTACTCTGAAAAAGTCCAACACTGTAAGAGCCTGTTTGGGATTGAGTTTGAAAGCTTAAAAAGTGCTTTTAACTATTTAAAAATTCTTTTAAAGAAAAAATGATATATTTGGTAAATTTATAAAAAGTGCTTTAATCACCTTAAAAAGCTGAAAATCTACTTTTTTAAAAAGCACCAAATTGAAGCTTTTATCAAAAAGCTCTTGCAGATAACTGTATATTTAAAAAAAGAGATTTGCTAGGTACAAGCGGTTTGGTGCACCAAACTGCGTACCAACACTCACATAATTTTTTTTATTATAAAAATAAATTAAAAAAATGCCTTACATTTAACATTAGTGCAGAGTTTGGTACACGAAATTGCTTGCAAGAAGATTTTTCCTTAAAAAAAAATTAATGTAACTAACTTTAAAAGTGTTTAAGATATATGTTTATCAAACAGTAAACAACTTTTGAAGTATAGAGCTTATTATTTAAGTTATAAGCTATAAACTATATTTCCCACAACAATCCCAAACATGCACTAATTTAGGCCAATTGCTATCCTTTTTGAGCTTAGTCCATAGTCAAGGGTTTCATCAAGAGAGAAGAAAGAAAATAGGGAGGAGGGGACAAAAGATTGAGGAATGACAGGGTGTGAGGAGGAAAATAAGAGATGTGACATAAAAGGGAGAGGATGTGACATAAATGAACAAGGGGCAGAAGATAAAAGGGAGGGAACCAGACGATTTCAGGGGGCCAGACTTCAACTTTCCCAAGAGAGTTTCTTCAACCTCGCGACCAAAGCACTAACGACAGTGTCTCCTCTAGAAAATAGATCTATGATGCCCATTGTACAACGAGGATTAGAGACTATAAAACAACTATATTATAGTGGATTCTCCCCTTTCCAAACCCTTGTAGATGTAGGCATTATACCTAATCACGTAAATCTGTGTGTTTTTGTCTCTTTTATTTTTCCTACATTTATTTTCTGTTCACTGTCATGAATGTACGCACGAACACCATACAACCATACCGGACCACCGTCGGGGGCTCCAAACCACACTGATCAAGACCCGAATTGCCATAGCAGACCGGGAATGACTCTTTCTCCCCTCTCGACCTGCTATGCTAATTTTAGACATTAACCGTTGGCGCCGTTTATAAGATCCAAGTTATTTTCTACATCGGAAAAGGGAGAATGAAGATTTTCCGGCGCGCTAAATAATCGTCGAACGAGCAAATCAAATTCTCCGAGATAAGTGTTCTCGACCTTTCAACTTTTATTTTTATGAAAAAGACTGGTGCAAAAAAAAAAAAAGGGCGAGTCAACCTTTTCTCGCCCAGGCGGGAATCCAAGATACTAGCCAGTTGAGCTGCAAATGCTAGTGCACTTGGGTGCACTAGGCAAAAAGAGGGGGGAGTACATGAAAGTATTGTGCACTTAAAATGCACTTTGCGCACACACATGCACCTCCCGAATCATTGCCATAGCACTATGCACTGCACAGTGCCATGCACGTCCCATTGTGCGTGGGCCCCCAATGTCGTGCACAGTGCACCCAAAGGTTTGCGCATCCCTTCGCAAGCCCGATTGACTTGCTGGCGGTCACCACGTGAACCATCGGCGATTTTTGGCTCTGCCACGGCAGTCCCCATCCACCATTGCCGTAAACAGTGCACCTCACCATGCACGTGGCCAAAACTTCTCGGCCCAGTCGTGGCGCCACGAGTGGAGAGCACTGGAGGCCACCACATGGCAGGCTGGCGTCGTCTGTCTCCGTCAATGTGGTCCCCGACCACCATGCTCAAAGGTCGCCTCGCCACGCAAGCCAAGTGCATGGGACTGCACGTGGGCAAAACTTCTCAACCCAGCCAGGCCGCAACAATATAGGGGTGCCAACGACCACCTCGTGGACCATCGACGTCATCTATCTCCTCCAGAGTGGTCCCCAACCACCCCAAACCACCAGCAGCTCGGCCAACCTCAACATCTCGGCCAGCACTTTCCCACCATGAACTACCCCGCCACGCATCTTGGCCAACAACAACACGTCTTGGCCAACAACATCCTGTCTCGGCCAATGCACGCAGGAAAACAGGCAGCCGTATGCACCAACGCCATACATCTCGACCACCCACCGAAGCCATGCACGACCACCACCAAACTGATCAGACCAGGAGTTGTTTGGACACATGCACTATAGACACATATATCTCAAGCACATGCATCTCAGGATGGGCTTGGAGTCGCTCGGCCACCACTCTCCTTGGCCAGATTGAGGTCCTCGTCGATTTTACCAACTTGAAATTCCTCAGCCCTAACAATCGGTATCGACCATGACTTCCTCATAAGGAGAGAGTTAAACATGAAAAGCAATAAGCAGTGGTCAATTTCAGTCAAGTAAAAATTGGTTACAACGGCTAAAACACCCTGATTTGTTTCTCTAAATTATGTTCGTTCCATTTTTACTAACACAATTGATTCCTGTGGGGCAAAACACCAACTGCATAGCCCACTTGAGCATTGCTAGGAAGTCCTAATATGTCTCTATTGGAATCAATTTTTGCATTAACATGCATGTAAGCACCCCGGACCTTCGTCATCATCGAAACATGGTTGCTCACAGGCCTCGCCAGCATGCTTCAAACGTCACACTCTAATGGGACAATTCAAGTGCTCAAATCTCACACTTGTGATTGGTAATTATCTATGCTAATAGGTTTGGCTTCTACAACACGGTCAAACGCCCCAACTACTTACCTCCCTCACGTCTACGAGGGTCAACGAGGTGAGTCCAGTCTTACGAACTGCTCGATCTTCGCTTGACTTCCCTTACGTCTACTAGGGTTAATGAGTCGAGTCCAGTCTTACGAACAGCTCGACTTCTGCTCAACTTCTCTCACCTCTACAAGAGTCAACAAGGCGAGTTCAATCTTACGAATTACTCGACCTACGTCACGGCGCTTGCATGCCACCTAGTTAAGTACATCTTCCGACTATGTTCACACTTGGAAATCTTTATCGCTTTACGTAAGCGAAACGGAAAATCAGTGACCCGCTCCCAAAATTCTTTTTTCTACAAGTTTCTATGGACTATCTATGTTGCATATTTTATCTTGAAGATTCTCAAGACCTTGTTTTAGAGAAATTGTCCTTTAGAATTGCGGGCAATTGGTGTCGTTCATAAGATAGCGCCAACTCTTAACATCTAAAAATAGCACAACAGGCCGAAAGAGGAGAAATATTCATTCCTGACCCGCTATGGCGATTCGGACCTTGACCGATGTGGTTTGGAGTCCCCAGCGATGGTGCGATGCGGTTGTACGGTGTCCGTACGTATATTCATGGCAGTGAACAGGAAATCAATGCAGGAAAAATAAAAAAGATGGAGACACAGATTTATGTGATTCGGCATAATGCCTTCGTCCACGGGGGTTTGGGGAGTGGAGAATCCACTATAATATAGTTGTTTTACAGTCTCTCTTGATCTCTCATCCTCATTGTACAATGGGGATCATATATCTATTTTATGGAGGAGACCCTGTCATTAGTGCTCTGGTCAGGAGGTTGAAGAAGTCTTCTCGGGAAAGTTAAAGTCTGCCCCCCTAAAATCATCTGGTTCCCTCTCTTTTATCTTCTGCCCCTTGTTCCTTTATGTTACATCCCCTATCTTTTATGTCACATCTCCCATTTTCTTCCTGATACCCTGTTCGTCCTCAGACTTTTGTCCCATCCTCCCTATTCTCTTTCTTTTCTCCTTATAAGAGCTTCAACATTGGGCTAGGCTCAAAAAACCACTTTGAGCCTATGATATTTTATCCCCTCTAAGAGAAATTAGGGTCTAATTGGCAACACATCTATTATCGAGTATCCTAGAGTGTGCAGTCCCCGTGTACTCCCTTTGAAAAAAGTGGGTAAATTTAGGGGTAATGATACACTTATAATTTCTTTACAACTCATTTTCAATTAACCAATACAAATCATATTACTCCATTAAAAATAAATATCAATATTACAAAATTATCTTTAATTTTATGTAGAGTTGTAAAATAGTTAAGTGAATCATTTTCTAAATCTAGGACCCACATGAAAAAATTATTTTTTAGTGATGACCCCCACTTTTTCTCCAAAGGAGTCGCAGAGTCTGCACACTCCAGGACTGTATATAGCATTACCCTTTGGGAAAAGAGAGAGAATAAATTGAGTAAAAAATATTAAAAAATTATATACAAATATTAAAAAATTATTTGTATATAATTTTTTAATATAATTTTTGTTTTAAAATTTGAAAAACTTGTATTGTTTTTTGTATTTTATTTGAAAGTTTAAAAAAGTTGTAATGATTAGGTAATGATTAAATGAAAAAGTTAAAAATTTAAAATTAAAATGTGTTTTATGTTTGAGTATATTTGAAAATGAAATTTTGAGAAATTTTGAGATCTTCTTTTTCACCTTAGACTTCTCTTTCACTAGGGCTGCCTGCAAGAGATGAGGTCTTCATCAACCATCTCATCGTTATTAGGTTTGATAAAAGTTTGTCATTGGATTCAGTTATAGCAGATAGCAACTATCCATATAGGGTCAGACTTTCTTAGAGTTCAAGCAATGCCTAGAGTTGGAGCGAAATAGACACAAATATCTCGTAATGTAATATTATTGAGGATTTGATCCTTATTGGTATAATTATACGAAGGGTCTAAATAGCACCACAATCCAAGAAGCGAAATTTTTTATTAGGATTACTTATAAAAAATCAATTCAATTGTGGTATTCAAAGTTACCCTTAATGACTTGAGGTTGGAATGTATGTAGTTCTTGAGTTTTAGTATACTCAGATTGTAACAAGATTGTTATTATGTTTTTTCTCCCCTGAGTTTTATTTCTTGGGTACCTGATTTAAACATGTACATTTTTGTTATTTTTTACCTAAAAAAAAAAATTGCAAAATGTGACTCAAATCGGTAAAGAGAAGAATAACCTTCTGAACTAGCTATAGGGATTAATAAGTGATTATCGGTTGATGACAAGCTTCGTAATGTGGGTGTGCCTATTGTTTCCAAATGTGTGTTACTCAAGAGGGGCATATGAAGACCAGAACTATGTGTTGGCGGAAGGTGAAATGGTCTCAGCAGTCTGGAAAAGAATTTTTGGGCGGTTGGGAATGCGGTTTGATCGAAATGAAAGTTGGTGGCAAAGAATTAAGCTTTGGTTTAGAAGAGCCAGGAGATCCAATATAAGAGGTATGTTGTTTGGCTTAATTCCTTCCATTATTACTTGACAATTATGGCTATGGCGTTTTGCAGCTCGCATGGAGGGGAAGGTTGAGAATCTAGAGTCAGTTTGGAGGAAAATCCTTTATTGGATTTCGTGGGTGGGTCTTAAAATAAAGTTTGTGAATGAATAGCATGCTGATGATGAAAGTATTGTGGAAGATTTTAGTTTGACCATAAAATATAATGTTAAGAGGAAGCTGAGATTGGTTGCTTGGCAGAAACCGAATCTTGGGTGGTGTAAGCTTAACTCAGATGAATGTAGTAAAGGTAGTCCTGGTCTTTCAGGTGTAGGAGGTATTATAAGGAATGATAAGGGGAACTCATTCTTGCTTATGTTGAAAGATTAGAGCCTGGTACGAATAACAATCCTGAGTTAATGGCGTTGTTATATGGATTACAACACTCTTCTCAGTTGGGCTTGAGGTGCGTGGAAATTGAATTTGATTATGTTATTCTGATTAAATGGCTACGTAATGGTAGTTTGGGTCGTTGACACGTGCAAGATTTTTGGGAAGAGATTGTTGTGTTTCTTGCTGGGTTTTCTTACAGGATAAAACATGTTTTTAGAGAGGGGAATGTTGTGGCAGATGGTTTGGAAAAGTTGGGGGCTGAGGGTTATTCATGCTTGTGGATGGAATCATCTTCTATTCCATCACAAATTAGGGGCCTCTTGCAAATTGATAAAGCAGGTTAACCTACTATGCGAGTGTAGTTTTATGTTTGGGTATTTATTCATTTGTTATTTGATTTGTGTTTTCTTTTGGTCCATGTAACCACTGTTTTTCTTCCGTCACAAGTGAAGTTTTTTTCAATAAAGTTTGGAGGTTCCAAAAAAAAAAGGATTAATAAGTCAAAGCCCAACTAAATCACAAGTGAATAAAGACAAACCTACATAGTGTGCAGCTGCCTTCCCAAAAACCACTTTAGACAGCATTACTCCTTCACATACATATTTAGTGGTCTTAACAAATTAACCATTGACAATAGACAAATTGCTGAGAAGCTTAGACGTTGAAACACAAACATTAAAAACTAAATGCTGCACATTTGAAGACTTCAAAGATGCCTTCAGGCTTCAACCTCAAGATCTAGATATATCGTGTACAGCCCCCATAATAGACCTCGCTACAACTTAAAACTTCCAGTCATGGTGCTTCGTTCTCTGTCCCTATAACTAGATCCAGGAGAGTATGGGGGGTCAAAAAGAAAACTGGGTTATTTGAAGTGGGTTCTATGTCTGGTATCGGAGTACAGACATCAGTAATGGAATGACATTCGTCTTGGGTAACACATGATAGACTGATAGTCAGTATTACACCCCTGATCCTTGAAGAAACTATCGCTACCTCGTTGGAGTTGAAGGAAAATGGTGTACTGCCGAGGTCCGAAGGAGATGTAGGATCTGTTGAAGTTGCATATAAAGGGTCACCAGAGGTGAACCCAGAATCTCCAATGAGGACCTTGATACCATTGGAGAGAACTAATGGAGTTGTTGAGGAGGTACGAGATTTAAATATGGATTTGGCGTTGGTGCCTTGTGTTCAAGAATGTCTAGAGTCAAGAGTGCAGTTGGATACTATAGCTGGGGATAATGTTGCTCCCCTGGTCTCTATTCCTCAAATAGCGGATTGGATTCTGCCTAAAGTTAACAAGATTCAGCAGTTTGTGGGAATTTCACATGGAGGATGTGAAGACCAATTTAAAGAACTAATCATTGCGATTGAGGCAAACCACGTGCTTGAAACCAAATCTAGTTTCAAGAAAAGCAGGGAGTTACAGTTTCTTTCTTGGGCAATCAATTACGACGCTAAGGGCGGTAGCTCAACTAGAGGGAAGTCTAAAGAGAGGGCATCGTGAAGACGGGAAACAAAGGGTTGGGGTTGGGTTTTCGGGTAGAGTTTTAGTTTTACGGGAAACAAGGGGTTGGGGTCGGGCTTGGTGTATTTTGAGTTGTTTTTTACGGGCTTTTTGGGTCATTGTGGGCTTTCTAATATGGACAATGTGTTTTCTTGTATACATTCAGTGTACTTGATTACTCCTTTGTTAAATATAATATTTGTACTTATAGAAAAAAACCAAATAAGCCACCCCCTCCAAACAAGAAGATCAAAAACCTACTTTTCAGAAGAATGACTCCACATCCCATTAAAGTTCATCATCAAAATAAATTTATCGAGAATATCATTCAGAAAGAAAACAATGGAGACCCAAATTTATCAAGAAGTCTGGCATTCGTTTGAAACTTGCATTGGATAAACTTTTCCAAACAAATTATCACTCTTGGCAGGCATAGATAGAGATAAAACTGCTTTAGAATCAAGATATGAAAATAATTTTCAAGATATATTCATCGTATTGTGTCCATGCAATAAGTAAAACAAAAGTATTAGTGGAAGGAGCAGCCTCCGACTGCTCTCCAAATCAAGATTCTAAACAGGCCAGATATTGTTTCAAAAACTAAGGTGTTTACTAAGATAAAGCTAAAGAGTATTGTCTGGAACTAGAACATAGGCTTCAAAGAAACGGATTTAGAATTACTTATCAAAAGAAACGGATTTAGAATTAGCTTTATCAGCAAACCCAACGTAAAGATTTAGAGTTTTTTTGGAGTTGAGCAGCAGTCTTAAAAGTCGCAGCCAGGACTTGGGTTATATCAGAAAATAAATGTTTCTCCTTTTGAATGAAGATGCCCCCATAAGTAATTAGGCAGAACAATTTATAGAACAAATCCTATGCAAAGGAAGAAGATTACAAAGAAACAGCGGGAGGATTCGAAATGGCTTCGTATCAATCTCAAACCTTGGGGTAAACTTTTTTCGAAAGCAACATATGCAGCCATTCCTTCGTATTAATCTTAGCTGAACGCCCTACTTCATCCAACAGCAAGTGGAGACAATGATTAATAAGATTGAAGACAGGAGCACACATCGCTTTATACTTTTCTGTTATTACCATCATTCTATTCCTTTCATTCCTTGCAAAAAGGAGCTCATACAGTAGACAAAAAAGCAAATTGATTGCCATAACACAGAAAAGTAGCTCCTTCACTAGAGCAGCTTCGCTCAATTAATGCTACAAAATTTCAGCTGAGTCTAAGAATGTTATTGTTGCTAGTGGATTGGAGTGATTTCACTACCCCATGAACCTCCTTTTGTGAACCTAGCAAAACCAGAATGGAATTCTATTGCATACACAACACTTTTTTTTCCCCAAGCAACCAAGGTTTTTAAGGGGATTTGACCCCAGTACCATGACCCAAGCCATCATTATGTAACAAGAGTGCCATCAGACCAAACGCCACTGCAGACAAGACACATTTGTTAGTGCTCCCTTGTCTTGGAGATCAGAAATGCTCATTAAATAGAAGCCACATTGATAAATCTTAACCCACAATCTCCTCCAACTTGCCCAGCACAACTTCTCTCACTCCTTAAGCTTGGGAATAAGGTAATTAATTGCTAATGGTTGGTCTGAGGAACCTGAAGGTTAGACCTGAGGTATATGAGCAAACTACTAGCAGAATATTGGATTAAGGCAATGTGGCCCACCAAAGAAGCTATAAACTTGTTTATCTAATCAACAATAAAAATCCTTTCATATTGCAGATAGTGCAGCATAAATGGTAAAAGACGCAACAAATCAACTATCCCAGCCAGTTCTAGCATTTTACATTTTACTGTAAGAGCACACTAGAAGCTTTTGTTTAAATCCTCTTTAATTATGATCAAAAGGATCTTATATGGGAAGCAATATGGGAATGTGATAAAAGGTATGGGTATATAATATATGACTACGACAATTGAAGAAATAGTTTTTGGGCATTATTCATAGCCAATTTCGAAGTACAACATCCTATTAGCAAGGGAGGCTTACTTTTTCATTTCTCATCTCAAATATAAAAACACTCTCTGAAGGATGCGACCTTGAGCAGCATTAAAAGGGGAAAAAACCAATGTTGGTAATATCAAAAGTTTGCAGGTAGGTAGGTAAGCCTCAGCAGAGAGTCCACAATACAAAGTAGCAAATTCAAAGGTAGTCACTCCGCAGCTATGAGGGAAAAAATACGTCAAGTTTGTTAATTTATCACTTGGGTGAACTTGAAGACTTCCTAAGATTTCGAAGGATGCTCCACATGAATGTGGAAATAAAGAAGAGGATAACTCCAGTAACAATGGCATACTTGACACCAAGATTTACCAGCAAATTTACCAGAAGCCCAGCCAACACAACACCACAGAAATTTGCAGATACACCTGACCAGAATGGCATCTCAAGAATAGAAGCTATCATGGCTCCTGTCCAAGCTCCTGTTCCAGGGAAAGGCACAGCCACAAACAGCATCAGACCAAGCCATTGGAACTCTTCCACAGGACCAGCTTTATTTTTGGCACTCTCAAATAGCATGTCAAGGAACCGAGATGCAGACCGGTTCCTCCCAGCAAGAAAAGATGCAAATTTCTTCAAATATAGTATGACGATGGGCACAGGAACCATGTTCCTGCAGTTATAGCCCAAATGTTTGTTAATTTTAAACTCATCAAGCTGCCAATTTACTAAAATTAATCTGCCTTGCACCAATAGCACACGGACAGGCTTAGACACAACAATATCACTGACAAAAAAACATTCAACATCAACTATAAGCTCAAATTATACCAAGTGGGCTTAAGGGCACCGTGAAAAGTATGAGTTAAAGATAAATGTTCCAGAAAATTAAGTGCCTTTCTTCTCATATCACCATAAATTAAAAACTCAACCAAACGTCTTGAGAGGTACTGAACAAACCAAAGTGATAAAGCAAGGATCAAATAAAAATTTTAAGAACATCCGACTAGAGTTTCAGAAATGAAATTTTGAGAATAAGGGAAAAGATTAACCCGAGAATGGATAGGACGGTTAGGAGAACAGGTTTGAGTTGCATCCAATAACCAACAGGAATAGCCCCACGAAGCTCAAGCACAGGAAGCGTAGCGAGTGCAAAAACAACGGCCTCATCAGGCCAGCCTGAACTCCGAAGCTTACTCGCAATCTTCAGTCCAAAGCTCGAGGCTCTAATTGAATCACTAGCAGCATTAGCATCCCCAGAAGCCGCAAACCAAGCCAGGGATACAGAGGCCCAGAATATTACCAATAATAGCAATTTGACCGGCCGTTCCTCGAAGGACGGCAGAGTCCCATTCTCCTCAACTGCGTCAAAAACCCCATCTGAAGAAGCTCTTTTCACAAGAAGAGGGCCAAAATGGTGGGAAGCTTGAAAGGTTAAGTGCAAGCCTGATTTGAAAGGATGTTGTTTGGTGGGAACAATGGAGGAACGGTCATGGTTGAGAGTAAATTTTAGGTGGGTCTTTCGAGTAGAGAATGTTGAGGTTAATGATGATGCTGATGAAGGTAGAGAGGCAGCCATACCTAAGAGAAAGACAGAGAAGAGTTGGGGGCTGGGTTACAATTTACAGAACTCTCTTTCAGCTCCATAAACTGAAGCAATTGAAGACGTTGATCGTTTGAGACGCAGTGAAATTGTGGAAAGTGGAAAGAGATAATAATAATAAACAAACAAACAAACAAACAAACGAGGAGGAATAATCGAGGTTCAGTTTAGAGAAAATGGGAAAGCCTTTCGGGTTTCTGATAGGGATTAGGGCGGGCAAAGCGCTAGGAAAAAGAGGGCAAGCCAAGGGAATTGGCGAATGGGGTTCATGCATTGAGTAATACCAAGTACAAGTAAACAAGCAGGAGTTATGATTACCGAACCCTCAGATTCAAGAAAGAAATAATTGCCGATTAAATCAATGTAGTTCAGTTCTGTCGGGGCAAAGGCGTGTGCGGTGTGCCCAAACAATGAAATGCAAAATTATAAATTTATAGTTTTTTTATAATTATTTTTTAAGTTTAGGATATTTATATAAAGTTGAAATTTTTTACTAAAATAGTACATTTAAATTAAAGAAATGATTTGAATATGAAAAAATTAAAATAAAATTAAATTTACGAACTGATATAGCTTGATGTAATATTTTAAATTGTAAAATTATTTATATTATAAAATAAATAATGTAATATATCACATAAAATTATATCAATTTGTTAATTTATTTTATAAAAAAAATTATGAATATAACACTTATCTTTACTTCTCTTTAAATTAATTGATATAAACAAAGAATATAGATATATACAATAGTAGACATGTACAATAGTGTCTCAAGCCTTTAGTACTATTATATTCTCTAAATTTTAACACTATTTTACTTTCAAGATTTCTATTTTAATTTTTAGCAGCTCACTTCTAAAAAAAAAGCACAATCCCACGTGTTTCTTCAATATTTCATTTAAATTGTCTCTTTATCTTTATCTTTTCTTTCTTATTCATATATTACGATTTATTCCAAAAATTATATTTTTAAGCACTCTCTTATAATTAAGTTCTCTCTATAATCGCATTTTTTTCTAACTTTTTTTTGTCCTTTTTGTCAACCATGGTCTTAGGCCTCATTTGGATACAAAAACAGTTTCAATTCATTTTATCTCATTTTATCTTATCATTACAATTTTTCAAAATTTTCATACAAAATATAATAAACAATTCAATTTTTTCAAATCCCAAAATAATAATAATAATAATAAATAATATTCTAACAATATTTTATTCAACTCATCTCATATCATTTCACCTCATCATTACAGTTTTTCCAAATTTTCATGCAAAATATAATAAACAATTTAACTTTTTCAAATCCTAAAACAATAATAATATTAAGAAATAATATTCTAATAATATTTTATTCAATTTTCAACTTTTATCTAAAATCATCTCATCTCATCTCACTATCCAAACTGCATCTTATCTCATCTCATCTTTATCTCATCTCATCTTTATCTCATCAATACAGTTTTTATTCTAATAATATTTTATTCAATTTTCAACTTTCATCTAAAACTATATTATCTCATCTCACTATCCAAACCACATTTCATTTTATCTCATCTTATCATTAAAATTTTCTCAAATTTCTACACAAAATATAATAAACTTTTTCAAATCTCAAAACAATAATATTATTAAAAAATAATATTTATTCAACTTTCATCTAAAACCATCTCATCTCATTTCGCTGTCCAAACCACACATTAGTCAAGAATTATTTGCTCTAGGCCTTTGGCTCATTAAAAAATAACTCTTAATTAGGATGACTAGGCCATATGATTGTATCTGGATTTATTTACAACATAACGTAATATGTTGAATTTTAATCGTTTTTTCATTTATTAGGCCACTTAAAATGTTAGGCATAAGCTAATGTGACTTTATAAAATTAAATTTAAGATAGAGATTAGTACTTTTTTAAAAATGAAAGAGGTAGATGAGTTAGAAAATGGTTCGAAAAACTGTTTAATGCAAATCGATTCAAACGAATTAAAAATTGAATTGATCCTAGATTGAACTGATTTGTGTGTAAAGGTTGTGTTTGAGAGATGAGTTTGAGAAACTGTCACCACTGCCACGTCCGATTCAACAAGGGCATGTTTGGCAACTACAAAATTTTGATCTAACATGGCATGTTTGGCAAGCATAAACTTTTCAAAATTTTTTAACATTTCTCAAACTTTTCTCGTAACTTCGTTCTCAACCACAATAATTTTCCTATTTCAAAAGTTTGACTTTTTATATAATCATTATTCAAAACAAAAATTAATACAATTCCAAATAATAAGATTTGATTTATAATATTTAAATTTTAAAATTTATTTTTTAAATTAAATTATGCTACGTAAACAATACGTAGGATGAAGACCTTAAAATAGCATTATTCAGATATTCTTGACATGCAAACATCAACTTGGATCGATTATTAAACAATTCTAAATTCAATTTCAATCTTTGAAGTTTCAAATCTAGGAGAAAATAAAAATACCATCAGCACGCGTTTGATTGACTGTGCTGCTATCTTCAAAGAAAAAATCTGCTTCACACTCTACTGTGTGAAGCAGCCCCAGCACACCTAACGTGCTGGGGTGAAAAAAAAAAGGAAAAAAAAAACTATGTGAAGTGTGTGGAGAGTGTGATGTATAGTGGAGTGTGATATAGCATTGTCCATCTTCGAAAGTACAACTCCCAGCTCTTATTGCTAGTCGTGACCACTAGCTCATTATCTCTTTTTTAAAAATATTTAAAAAAATACACAAATTCACTAGTAGTAATTTTTTAAAAAATTAAAAAGTTAAAAATTAAAATGCACTAATGATCAAACTTGGGAACAAACTAGCATTTTCTTAAAAATAAAAGGAGGACGGTGCTATTCTACCTAAGTGCGCCTAATTTGCCTTCCAGAGCAATTTTTATTTTTTAAAGGTCATTCTACTGTGCCGACTAGCTCTTAATGTTGGACGTACCCGTTAGTACAATCTGACTTTTTTTCAAACTTTTTTTAATATTTAAAAAACACAAATTCAATAGTGGTATTTTTTAAAAAATTAAGAAAATAAAAATAAAAAAAAATGTATTAACGGTCAAATTCAAGAATAAACTAGCATTTTCTCTTTTTAAAATGATTGTATTTATTAGGGGTGGGGAGCGGAGGCCCGCCTCCTTATTAGGGGTGGGGAGCGGAGGCCCGCCTCCCGCCCCCGTTCACCCCGCCTTGCATGAAGAACCCCTAGCGGGGGTGGGCTGACCCCAACGGGGCCCTACTCCACATCCCGCTCCACACCCTCTCATATTTATAATAAAAAATATTATTTTTTATATTTATATAAATAATTTATATAAATACATTGTATATAGATATATAAAATTTGTTAAAAACTTGAATTCAAGTTACTAGATTGCCTTAACTTCCTAGGCCAACCTTTCTGTTAAGTCTCACATTGCTTAAGAATGACTATTATATTGCATTGACATCCTATATAAAGGTTGGCTTAGGAGGCAAAGACAATACAAAATACAACTTTAATGAGTTTATATTTTTTTAATAAAATTTATAATTATATTATACTATGATTTGGGTCTAAAAAAAAATTAGACAAAAAAAAAATTATAAACCCACTGAATCACTGGGTTGAGGAGGGGGGAGGGGGGCACCCCCTCCCCGCCCCTTACCCCACATCAATTTTTCAACTAAGAGTATTGGTATTGGACTAGTTACATGCCAATGCATCTTCATACTTTGACTAGGCATAAGTAAAATTATCTACATTAGACTAGCCAAACCACTAAAGCTCAACATATAAGCTATAGTAAATTAAGCTTTCTGGTCATCTTTGGTTAGACACTACTCACTCATCAAAGTAATATTTTAATCATTTCCAACAACTATTATTTTTTAATCTTATATCAAGTGCGCGGGTTTTGAAGTTTTTGACCTATCATACATTATATACATAAATGTTACTTTCCATGCCCTTTCTATTTTGTAATATTTTACATCTATTTAAAAAATCTATACATTATTTTAATGTCTATATTATCTAATTATTTTAAACTCTATATTATCCATTTCAATTTTAATAAATAGTCCGTTATTTTCTACCTTATTCTATTTTATTAATAATAATTAAATTATGAAATTAAAATAAATTGTTAATTAATATATAAATTATATTTATAAAATATTACAAAAAAAAGTTGTAAAATATTATTAAAATAGATAATATTATATTATTATTTTAACTTTAAAATCACTAATTCAATATAAATTTATTTAACTAAAGATTAATGTTATAGCGAAACTTAAATTTCTAGCCATTGTCCATGTTCTAGAATTAAAAAAAGAATAATGCTAGAGAAAAGTCATTATAACAGTGCACACTTTACACTCACTGCATGGCTGCTTCTAGTTGATTATTTTCAACACTCATTTGGAGAGATGTGTGGTCTAAATGATGCCACATCATGTGTGCAAAATAGATATTCCTAATAATAACTTCTATCTATATTTATTCTTAAAAAAAAGATAACCTTTTGCAGTAACGGCAGGCGAACTAACATTTTTCATGAAGGAAAAATATTTACTGCAGCCTACATCCTCAACACACCAGTGTTGAGTTGAATAAAAAAAAAAAAAATTTAAAGGGTGTGCTGCGGATGTAGCCTGCTGCCCAGCATTCCTCTTTCCATGAAGGGAAATGCTATACATCTGCCCCACACCGGCACACACTTCACATCATTTTTTTTTTTTTTTACACTCAATATGTTGAGTGTGTGCCGGTGTGGGGCAGATGTAAATATTTTTCCTTCCATGAAAGAACCCCTGCATCAGCAGCCAGCAGCTCAAAAGTAGGCAGATGTGGTAGATAACAGCTAGGCTGCTAGAGTCTCCAAGTCGCAAAACCCGGTTCACTCTCTTTCACGGAGAATCATGAGCCGAAATCGAAAGCGTGACAAACCCTACTTTTCCCGCCGCGTCCCCGCCTCCCTCTCAAAACGCCGTCGTCCCATGCCTTCCCACCCTCTTCTAGGCGACGATGGAGACGTTGTCGACACTCCGATTGCGAAGTCGGCACCGGCGCCGGCGCTTGTTGTCATGGGCCTCCCCGTTGACTGCTCTGTCCTGGACGTTAAGTCCCGGTTCGAGATCTATGGCTCCATTTCCCGGATCCGAATCGACCGCGATGGGTCCGCGTACATCATGTATCGTACCAAGGACTCCGCCGAAGCCGCGATTGCCGCTGCCCTAGACCCCTCTTTCGGCATCTCCGTCGATTCCACAGAAGTACTCTCTCTCTCTCTCTCTCTCTCTCTCTCTCTCTCTCTCTATGTGCATTTGGTTGCTAAGAAAGTGTAGAAAATTTAGTCGAGGAACAGTTAAGTTGGAACCAGATGTTTTTTAATTCATTGATTTATGGAGGGTTGATTACTTAAAAAAAAAAATATTATGGAGGGGTGATTGGGCTCAATTTTGGTTGATTTATCTTAATTAAATGCAATGCAAACAAAGTTGAATACCCTTCTGTGACCGTTTCGATCAAAATACTGGAACGAAATATTTATAGATATACTAATTATATATATATAAATTATATTTCAGAATAACAAGTCTTAAAAAGTAAAAACGCATAAGAATCTTCAGACGTTAGAATTGGAATGAAAAACAAAAAAAACCAGAATTTTTACATTAATTACAAAAATACCACAACCATGCCGGTACACCAAAACGCACTGAAATGGCCAGTATACCGAAAACTGGTCGGTATTGACTGAAACACAATGAAATGACTGGTATTTGACTCGGTATGAAACTCCTACATCTCCTGTGCCGGTTACTGTTCCAGCACGATAAATTCCAGCCATATCGAGTACGGTACGGTATTCAAAACATTGAATGCAAAGTATCAAAAACAAGATTTTTTTAATGATTTTTTCCAAGTACCCAATCGGAGTATTACTTTAAAATTCTGGGAACTCTGCCAGCTATTATTTTAGAACAGAGAGCTGAAATTGCAAAATGTTCCAAGTTTTGGCCACATTAAAAACTTGGGAAAATCAAAATAAGCATCCTTTCAGCTTCCTAATGAAATCGCATCTTGTGTGAGAAATGTGTTTTTTACTTTTGGGAAACGGAACTGTGTTCTAACCTTACTTTCTCAATGTAATTTTATTGTTTTCATCTGTTTTCTTGGCAACCAAAGCAAGGGGATCCTTTTTCTTGACTTTTGAGTATTGAGTGAGGGCATATGTTGCAGGTAAAGGTGATGTGGGCAACCGATCCTCTTGCCCTCTGGAGGCAAGGAGTTGGGCTTGGTGCCGGCAAGGGTAATGGCTCATCCTCGTCCAAGCTTTTGCGGGCCGAGGTACCTCTGAGCAGACATGGTAGAGGTAATAAACTTGCTTCAGCTATAGTGAAGCCCAGAAGTAGTAATGATGGTTCTTCTAGTGTTTCAGAAGTGCCTTTTAGGGGTAGAGAAATCGTGGCTTATGATGATATATTGTAAGTATAGAATTGGTGCAGGGATTAATCTATTCTGTATTGAGTGAATGGATTTTAGGTCTAGCTATAGATAGAATTTTTATGTATATGTAGACCTAAAGCTGCCTTATTTATTTATTTATTTTGGCTTTTTCATATTTTTCAGTGTAATTGTTTACAAGTTTGGATTGCCTATAAAAAAAAGAAAATTGTTTGCAAGTATGGAAGGGTAAAATTCAGTTGTCAGGTTAACTATCAATAAAAAAAAAATTCAGTAGTCAGCTTGTAACTTTTATTTTTGATTGGTATAAGTTGTCAGGGTGTAACTTTAGTGGCCAGACTTCAAAGGGCAGGCTTGCAATTAACTGTAGGCTCAGACATCTTGGGTTCAACTTTGTATAATTCCCTTGATTACCTGATATACGGTTTTGGTAGGACAGTTTTGTGTATTTTGGTTTACCAACCTAGACAATCAGAATACCTTTGTGAGGTTTCACATCATTAAAAAGACAAGCTTGAATATGTTAAATTAAGCCTGGATTTGGGTGGATTTGATTTTGATGTTGAGAGTACCAAATAAGAAGTAAGCATGCAGGTTTCCAAGTTCAGCAACCTCTCGGCTTTTGAGGGCGTTTTTGTTCCTCTCTGTTATTATCAGAAGATGCATTTTGTATACATTGTCTGAGACTTGTCTGGAGGGACATTGTTTTGACAGATTAGAGAAAGTAAGAATAGTTTCGAATGAGTTGAGTTGAGTGCCGCAGCTAGTTTTGTGTTCCTTCAATTTTAATTTTGCAACTTGATATAGATTTTTTATTTTTTATTTTTTATTTTTTGCAATCCCACCCAAATAATATCACCATTTAAGTTTTCGTGTATTGGATGATGTTTCCCGTTTGAATGCAAGTGGATATCGTTGGTTTCTTACTACTTTTACCTTGATACATATTGAAGTTAGCATTTGAAGCACTTTTGCAATTCAAAACCACGCAATGGCTTGTGCTGTCAAATTTCATTGCTTTGACGCCCAAGCATTGCTTGATTCTGGATTATACGTTCTGGCTCGGGATTAAAAAAATCTGCTGCTATTAGTTCTCCCAAAACAATTTTTACCTGATCCGATATATGTTCTTGGGCGCAATTACAGCACACCTGGCTTCACAGGAGGAATCTATACGAACGTTATGATAATTGAAGTTGAATGATAAGATATGACCATCATCCCATCCTCGTGGACTTTTGATGGAGGCTTGTTTCATATGATTTCCATTTTTGTTCTTTTGTTCTTTTCTCATTTTTGGTTTTGCCTGTAGTATATAAAAAGTGAAGTGACAATATGTGACACAATCCGTTAACCCAATACGAACACGACACGAAAATAACGGGTTTGAATTTAGTCTTAACGAGTTTGGGTCAAAACCAGTTGACCCATTAAAAACACGATTGATTAACGTGCTGATAACGTATCAACCTGTCTTAACCCGTTATGACCTGTTAAAAAAATTAAAGTTACAATTATACTCTTATACCAAAAAATAAAATTGTTGAGATTTTAATTTCGATATTTTTAGGCTGCATTTGGTTCTCAAACTCAGATGAGTTCAGTCTAACTTTAAGCTAAGTCTAACATCCAAACATCCAACTCTCAAATTACTAAACTCATCCCAACTCAAAACTTTATTACATGTGGGACCCACAACCTTTTTCAATTTCCCATAAAAAGTATTAAACTCATTTTAACATCCAAACACACTTTAAACTCAATTTAGATGGCCCACACATAACTCATTCTACTACTCAACTCACTACTATTCATAAAGAACTCAACTCAGGAGCTAAGCTCAACATCCAAACGCAGCCTTACTGTTTGGATTGTAATTTTAGACTTGTAGTTAGTTTTATAATTTTTTTTATAGATATTGTGATTTTAACATTTATATAAAATCATGCTAAACATAATCAAGTCAAACGGTTTAATTTTGGATCTGTTCAACCCATTTACATAAACCGGTTGAAACGGGTCGGGTCGTGTTAACCTATTTCATAATATTTACTAACGGGTTGACATGACACAATCCGTTATATTAATGGCTGGTGTTAGAGTTTGAAATTGACACAATAAGCTTAACAAATCATGTTCAAGTTGACCCATATGGTATAATATACATGCCTTGACATGACAAGAACACAACCCATTAACACGATTTAACACTCCTAATAAAAAGATGAAAAAGCTAGTTTTTTTTTTAAGAAAAAAAAAGTGAATGGTTTTTTTTCGCTTGCTTGTGTATTTTCCTCCCATTGTTGATGAAATAATTGGCAATATGATGAGTGATGAGGAACGGATGCCATGCTAGAATCATTGGTAAAGATAATATATATATATATATATATATATATATATATATATTAAACAAAATAAAAAACTGTTTGCATTAATGGGTTATTACAAATGATATATAATATATATATATATCAAATGATTAAAAAATTAAAATATATATATATACTATTCATCATCCTTTCATTGTTTAAAATATTATTTTCCACTTATCTATCAATATGAACTTTCAATATAATGCGCTGAATATGATCCATTGTATCACAAATTATATGAACTCTTAAAATAAAAAACTCGAGTAAGATCATTCTGTGTAAGATAGATGTATTTACATCAACAGACAACAAGGAGAAACAATAAACCATTCGAAAAGACAAGGAAAAGGAAAAGCATCTAAGAGTGTTGCAGATGCCCAATCCGCTGAGGTGAAAGAATCAAAGAAAATAAAATAAATATAAAAAAAGGCCCACCATTAGTATCAGAATCGTGCCTTTATGTGACAATAAGCAGATTGTTCTCGTATCCATTGTTTTTGACGATAGGGCGTAGGGGATCAACCCTCCATTCACCGTCGACAATAAACTTGATCTGTACGACCAATTAAACATGTCAGGAGGCTCAACGTCTAGAAGGAACAGTGCTCATGTCAAACTATTAACCAAGTTGACAATTAGAACTACCTCGTATCTGCCCGGGTACAGCTTGAGGCGAAAAGAAAAGAAACCCGTACTTGACTGTTCCATCTTTCTCTGCAAAATAGAACCATCTTTGCATCTTGTGTCAATGTTAACCAACTTAAAGTACCGTTACGCGTCTTTTTTTTTTTTGGGGGGGGGGGGGGGGGGGGGGGGGTGGAAGTCATCAATAACCATTAGTGTCTTTTTTTATCGAAGTGTACCAGCACATGATACCACGGATGATACATCATGCAAAACAACGAACAAACAAAAATCTCATGCAGTCTATTCAAATGAAGATGAATAACTTGAACAATGCCATTTTTTCCAACTGATTCCCATAATAAACCAAGCACTAAACGTGCATAAAAAAATTTAATTTCCAAAAGAGGGGGTAAAGTTTCTTCTTCACAAATGACTGAAGCACGCACAATTCACTCACATCTCCGATCTTTGATAAGAATCGCAAAAGGTGGCAAACCTACTAAAAGAAAGCTATCCCCCCCATCATTCAGCTGCAGACATCATTTCGACAGATATAAACTTCCTTTCCAGACAAAATCATCCTAAACATATATACTCTTTTGGAGAAAGGACGTCAAAACACATTTAATTCAAAGCAATCTCTGGTCAGCAAATTATTAGAAACACAAATCATGCACAATAGAATTGAAGATTTTGGATGAATGATTCATATATTTAGGTAGCACTAAACCTTGAAGAGAAATCTGCCTGTATACTCTAATACTAGGACATAAGAAATGCTTTTCATAAGCCTTTTAATCACTAGTGCCATATATATATATATGTATATATATATATATATATATATATCTTACCGTAGACAACATATTACTTGCTCTGTTTAGCACTAGTGCTGCTTGCAGCATTAAACATGAGTCTAGTTTAATGTTTTTTTTTTTTTTTTTTTTTTATAGGTAAACAAACTTTATTGATCAAAAAATAAGGCAAATCCAAAACTTTACTGAGTGCCCTATAATTAAGAGGCACCAAAGAAATAAGAAAATCATGTAGGTCCATGCCATTGACATCAATAGCAATGGCCCAAGTACATAGAGTACTGTAGAATAAAGCTTTAAGTTCCTCTAGTGATCTCTCTCTATCTTCAAACGTCCTCGCATTACGCTCCTGCCACAAGCACCACATGATGCATATAGGGATCATCTTCCAAACCACTTTCACCTACTGCAAACTTCCTATAGTTGGCCAGCTGGCCAACACTGCCACTACCGTCTCTGACATAACCCAAACCAACTCTACTCGACCGATCACCTCACTCCACAAAGCCCTTGTTGTATCACAATGTAAAAGCAGATGGTCCACCGACTCTCCCCCTCCCCTACACATGCAACACCAATCCGCTATGATGACCCTCCTTTTCCTCAAATTATCAGTTGTGAAAATCTTACCCAACGATGATGTCCACACTAAAATGCAACTTTGGATGGTGCCTTATGTCTCCAAAGTCTTTCCAAGGGAAATTAGAGTTTGGCTCTTAGGTGAGAACCTTATATAGAAAGAGCGAACCGAAAAAAAAAAGCACCTTTCCCGACGGATGACCACCACAACCCATCTTCTTGTTGATTGCTTGGTTCAACGGAGTACAAGAGGCTGTAAAAATCAGCAAAGCTGTTCATCTCCCAATCTTGAGCTGCTCTACTAAAATTGATATCCCAGTGTATATGTCCACCTGATAACCCCATGACATCCGCCACTGCAACATCTTTATCAGTAGCAATTTAGAATAACGACGGAAAGGCAACTTGTAGGGAGATCTCCCCACACCAAATATCTTTCCAGAATTTAATCCTGGAACCCCCCCCCCCCCCTTCCCCCCCAAACTGAAGTTGGGTGTGTCGAGTAAAAACCCCCCATCCTCTTTTGATATGTTTCCAAAACCCCACTCCATATGCTCCTTTAACTTCATTAGTACTCCATCCCCCCCAACTTCGTCCGTATTTATGCTCCATCACCACCTTCCACAAGACTTCTGGTTCCTTGTTATATCTCCACAGCCATTTTCCAAGTAATGTCCGATTAAATATCCTCACATTTCTAATACCCAAACCACCATTAGAGATAGGACGACAGACCGTTTCCCACTTCACTATATGGAATTTGAACTCCTCCCCCATGCCACCCCACAAGAAGTCACATTGAAGTTTCTCAATTTGGTTTGCCACACTCGCAGGTATAGGAAACAATGATAAGAAATAAGTTGGCAGGTTAGAGAGTGTACTCTTGATCAAAGTGATCCTGCCGCCTTTCGATAAATACATTCTCTTCCATCCCGCTAATCTCTTCTCTATCTTCTCAATCACCGTCTCCCATAAAGGGGACGTCCTCGCAACCAACCCCAACAAGAGTCCCAAGTACGTCAAAGGAAAAAAGGCTATCTTACACCCCAATGTGCCAGCCAGCTGCTAGATATTAGGAGCATCATCTCCAATTGGAACCATCTCTGATTTATTTAAATTCACTTTCAAATCGGAGACTGCTTCGAAGCAAAGCAGCAAGGCCTTCAACACTTGAATTTGACTAAGATCTGGCTTACAAAAAACAAATGTATCATCTGCAAACAACAAGTGGGATATATTAATGATACCCCTATCCGGGGTCTCAATCGAAAAGCCATCCACAAAGCCGTTAGTCACCAAAGCCGATGTCATCCTGCTTAAACCTTCCGTCACAAGAACAAACAATAGAGGCGACAACGGATCACCTTGTCTTAGGCCTCGCGAACTATGGAAAAAGCCAGTTGGGCTACCATTTATCAATACCGAAAATTTTACTGTTGATATGCACCAACGAATCCAAGACCAACATCTCTCTCCAAAACTGCACCTCCCAAGGTGTAGAAGGAAGTCTCAGTTAACGTGATCATACGCTTTCTCCATGTCAAGCTTGCAAATGATCCCTGCTATACCATCTTTCAACCCACTGTCCAGACATTCGTTAGCAATAAGAAACGCATCAAGGATTTGCCCACCTTTAACAAAGGCATTTTGGCGTTTGGAGATAATCTTCTCCACTACCTCACTCAGTCGATTCGCAAGTACTTTGGATATGGTCTTGTACACCCCATTCACAAGGCTAATAGGACGAAAATCCTTCACCACATTTTTTTTTTTTGATAAGTAATCGATTTATATAAATAGAGATAGGCAAAATCCAAGTACACAGAAAATCCTTCACCACATTATCCCCCATCTTCTTTGGGATCAACGCGATGAAAGTGGTATTTAAACTCCTATCAAATTCTCCAAACAGGAACAGTTCCCGAAACATCTTCATAAGATCTTCCTTGACGACATCCCAGCATTCTTGGAAGAAACCCATAGAAAAACCGTCAGGCCCTGAAGCCTTGTCTTTGCCCATCTTTCTTACTACTTCGAGGACCTCCTCCTCCTCAAATGCCTTCTCCATCCGAGATACATCACTCGGTCCAATGGAATCAAATACAAGGCCATCAAGGAAGGGCCGCCATCCCATCGGCTCAAATAGTAGTTGCTCATAGAAACCAACTACATGATCATGGATCGCCTGCTCTTCTCTATATTCTACCCCATCAATCTTCAACATCTCTATATTATTGTTTCTCCTGTGAGAGTTTGCAATACTATGAAAAAACTTCGTGCTTCTATCTCCTTCCCTCAACCAAAAGCTCTTGATTTTTGCCGCTAAGATGTCTCTTCTAATAATATGATCCTCTCTAGCTCCGCCCCCAACGACACCTTCTGCTTTATTTCTTCCTAAGTAAGAGGCCTACCCTCTTGGATTCTCTCAATTTCCTGGATCTCCTTCAACTTGCACTTTTTGTTCTCCCCTATGTCTCCGAACGATTGCATGTTCCACAACTTCAAGTCTTTTTTTAGTGCTTTCAATTTCGCCGCAAGGACGAAACTAGGGGTACCCTCGAACTGGTACGTGGACCACCACTATCTTACTCTTTCTACAAAACCTTCAGATTTCAACCACATGTTTTCAAATTTGAAATAATGTCGTCATCTACGATGGCCACCGCAATCAAGCATGATAGGCCAATGATCCGAACTAACAAGAGCCAATCGCTTTTGCCAAACATCCGGGAAGTGACTTTCCCATTCTGTAGATATTAAAAAACAATCCAACCGAGTCCATGTTTGATTATTAGCCCACGTGGTTGTACCCCCAGCTAGTGACAGATCAACCAAGTTCAAGTCAGAGATACACTCCAAGAACTCCACCATTGCTGGCCGCCCTCTTCTATTACCTGAAGACTCACTTGAAAATCTAGTAACATTGAAATCTCTCCCAATACACCATGGAAGTTCCCACCAGTGGTGTACTCCTGCTAACTCATCCCATAAAGAAGCTCTGTTGATGTCTAAATTTGGCCCATAGACACCTGCAAAAGCCCATAAGAAGTTATCCGACACTCCTGAAAGAGCAAGCAACCGAGTACATCCTTATGAAATCCTCCATTTTTTCCACCACCCTTCTATCCCACATGACCACAACCCCTCCTGATGCCCCATTAGAAGCCAAATAAACCCAATCCATATGAGCACAACTCCATAAGCTTCTCACTATTTTCCTATTGATCATCTTCAACTTAGTCTCCTGTAGACATATAATGTCCGCCTTCCACTCATTTTTTTTTTTTTTGATAAGTAAAAGTACATTAATTAAAGAATGGGCAAAAAGCCATGTTCAGTACAAGGTGTGTCCTAACTACGTAGGAACCATAGATACAAGGAAATCATGGAAATCTTGGCTATTGAAATTAATGGCAATGGCCCAAGTACAAAGAATTCTAAAGAGAAAAGCTTTAAGTTCCTCCATTGATCTCTCTTTATCCTCAAACGTCCGTTCATTGCGCTCCTACCACACACACCACATGATGCAAATAGGAAGCATCTTCCAAACGGCCTTGATCTGTTGATTACCTCTCAGGTCTGTCCAACTAGCCAACATTGCCACCACTGACTCTAGCATAACCCAATCCAAGTCTAGCCTCCTAAAAACCTCATTTCATAACCCTCGAGCTACCTCACAATGTAGTAGTCCGCCTTCCACTCATGAAGCAAGTTTTTAATCTGCATATGTTTATTGACCTCGTTGAGCCAGTGAACATTCCACGACACAATCTTTGGTCCTCATTGGGAAAAGACCAGCCCCTTCCCTTTCAACCTGCCCCTATTGGCACTACTCTCGGAAATCATAGACCACGTCAATCTTTTGAGTTCACGCTGTTTTTTGGAGCCCGCCTTACTTTGTTGTTTATGCCCCGCTTCAATGGCTGTAAACAAGGCCATAAACTGTTCCTCATAACCTTCGGACTTTAAACCCACGAATTTATGGATTTCTTTCACCTTATCAATGACCCAATCCAAGACCTCAGGAAGACCAAGATACATAAAGTTCAAAGTCAACGGATCCACCTCCCTGTTGTCCACTTGTGTATCTCGAATCTCTTCCAGCAACTCTTAAGTGCTCACCCATGGCCTGGACAAAACTCTGAGAGAAGTCATCAACAAAAAACACCAATTCAGCCTCATCAACCGTGAACTCCCCCTCCTTCAGATCGACCACAATTTCTTCCATGACCTAGACAGAAAGGTTAGCTAGGGACACCCCATCCTCCTCGCACCTCACTGGCATTATCTGGTCCCCCAACGGCAAAGAAAAGCCCCCAAACAGAGTCGACAGAGCTTCCCGCACATGAAGGCCAACAGATGGGTCTGTCGGTGACGCCCCTACCTCCTCGCAACTCATCGGCAATGTCTGGCCCCCAAACGACAAAGAACCACCACCATACAGAGGCAACGAAACAATCGCATCTTCTAACGCCGAGATACGATCTTCCCGCACAGATGGACCATCAACGAAGGGTGCCACTGGCATCGTCGGCGATTTCTAGCTTCCCCCCGACAACATCACCTGCGGCCTCTCCTAGGAGCCTCCTAATGGGCCCATGGGTTTAGGCCCACCCAATTGGCCCTTCCCCTTATCAGAAGGCCCATCCCTTCCTATTACTGGTAGCCCATTCACCTTAACCCATTGCAAACCCTCCCCATTCTTCTGTTTAAAAGGGCTTTGTTCCAGGCCTGACCCATTCCCTTTATAACCCCCTTGCCTTAAAACATCACTTTCCTTATTTTGCCCAACACTTATTTTTTATTTCAACAATCTCCTTCTACAGAAACTACAAAAAACTCATCACTTCTTCCCACATGCTGCGCATGTCCCACTCCTCCCCTTGCCAATTCCACCATTTCATACAAGATGAGGGGCTAGATGCTGCTTACTGTCAGAGAAACTAACGCCACCTCCACCCCTACTCTATTCACGGTAGCTAGTCTTAGGAACCAAAGCCTCCTTGTAGGACACAGGCTACGCCACCTCCTTTTGCTGCCGTGAAGAGCCCCCCTGAAAGACCCCCCTGCTTCTGCCTTCCTGCAAGCACTCACCCAGTGCCTCCCTCAACCTTCTCCATCCTCTCCCCCTCTCCCCTTCAGGTATGAAGATGAAATTTCTTCTACCACCCTCACCGTATTCAGTAACCGCCACATAACGACGCCAAGAATTCATGCACTTATGAGCTAAAAAGTTGCGATAACCTTCTCTAATGGTGCTATAGACCTCCTTCTCCCCTCTCAAGCAAACCTCTAGTGCCTTCTGAAGCCAAACCACAGCACTAGATTCCACCGTAATCTCATGGTCCTTCTTCCATCCTCTCTCAATAATATGTAGCAGACCACCTTCCTTTACTAATAAAAAGAATTTGGAGTCTATCAACAACTCGCCGGTTCTATACAGGAAAATTTTCGCCACATGTACGAAGAGAAAATCACTTTAGGAGAGTGGAAAAGCAATTACAGTAAAAATATTATACTGTCAAAACTAGTCATTGTGTGTGACTATATGAAAGAGTAGTGCTACCCTAGTCTAATGTTACCGTAGATTCATTTTTCTTACATATATCACTAACTCAAATTAATATATCAATGTAAGATGAGATCAAACCTGGGTAGCCCAACCATCGAATGAACCTGCTAAGAGCACCACAGAGGCTGGATTGACCCAAACTATGCATGTAGTACGAAGATGTTGTAAAGCCCTACGATTATCATCAATTCTCTTCTGTTTCTCCTCCACCACCTTTTGAGCATCGCTGAAAATAAAGATAAAAAGATTGTCACATTGTGAAGGCATGTTAGAGGTATATTTTTTGGTAAATGAACATAAATCCTGCAGACATTATTGCCAGTGCCATCTTTCCCTCTAGTACTGCTAACTTTGCACGTATTGACCGTAATCTGCCTTGAGCATTCATGATCTCATTTTCCTGGAACTCCCAAGCATCAGAAAGGTTCCGCAACTCCTCTAAGGAGCTTTCATGACCCTAGAGAAGATACAAAAAATCATATAGAAGATGATAAAAGAAATATCCCCCACAAGAAATGTTCAAACTATAGTCACAGTATGAAAAAGCTTTCTAGAGAAACAGAGTGCATAGCTTAATTTTCTCAAAATAAGAATAGTTTGGAAGTGTAAAGCTTCATCCCTTCCTCGCAAGAAATAAATTTCATATACCAGAAACTCATCAAGAGTTTTATTTTACCCAACATTGTAAACCATCAAGCAGGATCAATACAATATTTTTTTACCATTCAAAAAAAATTTTTTGGTAAGTAAGAAAATTTATAGATCCTCATAATTAGGCAAAGCCCAAGTACAACCACCATTCAAATTTAACTACCACCAATTGATAAATGGCTCCAGAGCCCATTATTTTATGAGCCTCCAACATTCTGCAATCATGCAAATGAGCACATTTATGCCACAAGACTCTTCTCTCTCTCTCCCCCCCCCCCCCCCCCTCTCTGTAGGGGGGAGTGTTTTAAAACGGCTCTTCCCAATGGCTTATCTAAACTTTCATCTAAAATAACTAACCAAAACCCACTTTTTTTTTTAGCTAACAACTTTTACAATATACCATACATCAACTTATCTATTATTTCTCTATATCATTTAAATATTCTTTCTTTCTTCTTTCTTTATTCATTTTAAATATTTTCTCTAACTACTGTTAAATTTGTAATATTCTTAGATATTTCAATATTTCTCATATATTAATGTGATTACAATATCTCTTTGTTGTCAAAATGGCATCAATAGCCCAATAAATATTAAAAAAGAAAAACAATATAGTAAAAACTCATTATCCTATTTTTTGTGAACTTTTAATCCTTTTTTCATGTTTTTCAAAGTTTCTATCATGAGTACTTTTTATTAAAATAAATAATTCTAATAATATTATAATCTTTTCATGTTAAATGAATAAATGTATAAATGTGAGAAATATAAAAGACGATAAGGAAGAAAGAAACAATAAAAAATGTTTACATAGATGAATAGTGTATGTTAAATATGAGAGGACCACCAAGAACGCACCTTCTTTACAAAACCCTCCGCCGCTAACCACATATTTTCAAACTTGAATGGTCTGCGTCTACCAATAATACCTCCACAGTCTAAGACAATAGGAAAATGGTCAGAGCACACACAGGGCAACCGTTTCTGAGAAAGTTTAGGAAAGTATGCCTCCCACGACGGGGAGACAAGGAAACTATCCAATCTCGACCATCCCCGACCATTAGACCATGTGAACTCACCCTCGCGAAGAGGGAGATCCATAAGATCTAAATCAAATACAAACTCTGAGAACTCCTCCATAGCTGCAGAGTGGCAGTGAGTCCCCGAACGCTCGCTAGGAAAGCGAACAATATTAAAATCTCCCCCCATGCACCACAACACCTCCCATAAATAAATAAGACCCGCCAACTCCTCCCATAGTCGCCTCCTCTCACTATCCAAATTTGGACCATAAGTACCTGCAAAGGCCCATTCCCATCCATCAATCGTATTTTTAAAGATACTAGCAACCGAAAAATTCCTAACACATTCCTTAACCGACTCCACCACTCTTTTGTCCCACATTAAAAGAACCACCCCAGACGCACCCAACAATGCCAAGTAAGACCACCCTACATATGGACACCCCCACAAGCTACGTATTATTCTTCTATCGACTACCCTCAACTTAGTTTCTTGAAAGCACACTACGTCCACTTTCCATGACCTCAATAAAGATCTTATATGAAGACGTTTATTGCAGTCATTCAGCTCCCTCACGTTCCATGATCATAACTTAGGCTTCATAGTTACAAAGAGTGCCCCCCCCCCCCCTCCCTCTCTTGAGCTTCATAGTTGATAGTGCAAGAAAGCCTTTTAAGTTCCCTGTCTCACTTTGAGGTCGATGACGAATGGCTATTTTCAATAGCGATGAGAAGGGCTTTAAATTGATTCTCATAGCCTACACAAGAAATACCAAGAGCAAAATACATCTCCTCCACCTGCTTAAACACCCAATCCGATGCAGATAAATCCAGGTTAGGGGAAATTGTGCATAAAGGAGCTGGTTCCTCCATCCCCTCAACAGAAGGCCCATTGTCTAGACTAGTCACTACCAAAGCCGAGTCTTGATCCCACAGCTGAGGCTGAAAGTGAGTTTTCATGTCCATCGGCACCCCTTCAAAAAGTAAGACAGCCACCTACGGAGGATATAAGGCTACTACTGCCATTGAGGACTCACCTAACTCCATCGGCCTGTTCTATGGCTCCATCGGTGTGTTCTGTTGAGGAAAAAACAGAGAAACTGCTTCACACGGCGCCTCTAGAGGAAATAGAATGGTCGCCGACGGTGGAAAGGGTGCCACAACTGTCGTAGAAAGCCCAACAACCTCGGTCGACCAAGTCTGTGCATGACCCAGCACGGCAAAGCCACGTGAGGTGGTGCATAAATTCACACCAGCTTCAGCATCTCCAACAATCGGGGTTAATATCGTCACCGACAGTTGAACAGGGGGTGCGACAGCCATCGAAGGCCCAACAACCTCAGTCGACTGAGTCTGTGCATGACCCAGCACCTCCATGTCACATAAAGTATTACAGGAGATCACACCACCTTCAGCGTTTCCGCCAGTCGCATCACCTGAGCCACCCCTTTGAACACCCTCCGACGGAGATGCCACTACCTTCACCGGAGATCCCAGAGCCTTTGTCGACACCGGAGCAAGGCCCCCGCCGCCCTCGACGCAAGCCACAGCTGCGGGTGGAAGGGAAACCCCGCACCTCCTCCACACAGGCCCTGTGGGTCTGGATGCTAACCTAGAGGGCCTAGGCCCATTGGATGGGCCCTTTCCCTTAGCGGGCCCAGAAGGGGGACCAACTTCAGGCCCACACAGGATTGCCTTGGACTCCTTACCCTTCGACTGACCCTTGGGCTCCTGGCCCTTTAACTGCCCAATAACAGACCCATTGCCCGACCCAGAACTCAAATCCCACCCTTGATCCTCAACGCACCGTTTCAGCCATATAATACTGCCTTGCAATTCCCCCATCTGCGACCATTTTCCTATTGTCCGTTTTTCAGCATTAGTTAATGGTACTCCTGTTGGGTTCTTTAACAGCTCACGTGGTTTGAGGTAGGGGGATTTCTTGTCTCCCCTCTTGTTCGTCATTGTTATGGAGGCATTAGGGCGGTTGGTGAAGGCTGCTGTTGGTGAAGATTTTTTATTCGGTTTTTCGGTAGGTAATGGCACAAATGGTCCTACTTCACTCTCATCTCTTATTTGTAGATGATACCCTTTTATTTTGTGATGCAGATACTGGTCAGATTCAATCTCTGCGAGCTCTCTTGCTATGCTTTGAAGCAATGTCGGGGCTTAAGGTTAATCTTAGTAAATCCGAGATGGTTGTGGTGGGTGTGGTGCCTAATATTAACAACTTGGCACGGTTGTTGGATTGCACGGTGTCGTCCTTGCCTACGAAATATTTGGGTCTTCCGCTGGGGGCCAATTTTAAGGCTCGAGCCATTTGGGATGGGGTGGTGGAGAAAGTAGAGAGGAAGATTGCTGGGTGGAAACGGATGTATCTATCGAAAGGGGGTCGATTTACTTTAATTAAGAATTCATTAACCAATCTTCCCACTTTTTGCCTTTCACTCTTTCCTTTGTCTACAGGGATGACGACTAGAATTGAGAGATTATTCCGGTCCTTTTTGTGGGGGGAATGGGGGAGGAAACCAAATTTCATTTAGTTAACTGGAACAAGGTTTGTTCTCCTATTCCGAATGGAGGCTTGGGGATATGCAATTTGCGAATGTTCAATAAAGCTTTATTGGACAAATGGTTATAGAGGTACCACTTAGAGGGGAACACACTATGGAAGGAGATTATTGATTCTAGACATGGGAGTGGGTGGGGAGAATGGTGCTCTAAGGAAGTAAGAGGAAGACATGGTGTGGGCTTATGGAAATTTATTAGGAAGGGTTTGCAGGGCTTCGAAAGTCACATACGATTGATGGTGGGAGATGGTTCCAGAATTAGGTTTTGGCATGATGTTTGGTGTGGAGTGCGCTTTATACAGGGCATTTCCAGCACTCTATAGTATTGCAACTAACAGAGAGGCCTCTGTTGCAGATATGAGGGTATTCTCCCATGGATCTTATCAGTGGAATATTCTTTTTAATAGAAATATTCATGATTGGGAACTGCAAGTTGTATCTGATTTCCTCAAGTTGCTCTATTCTATGGGAAATATTACGGCTCAAGAGGATAGGTTGCAATGCAGGGCTAATGGTAGTAAAAAATGTACAGTCAGGACCTACTACAAGATTTTGTCAACCCAAGGCCATGTATCATTTCCATGGAAGAGGATTTGGAGATCACGGGTGCCTACTAAGGTAGCTTTCTTCGTATGGACTGCCGCTCTTGGGAAGATCTTAACTACAGACAATCTGAGAAAGAGGGGAATCATAGTGATGAATTGGTACTATATGTGCAAAAAAATGGAGAATCTGTAGATCACTTACTTTTGCATTGTGAGGTCACGAGGGGGTTATGGAATGAGATCTTTCGAATAATGGATATTACTTGGGTAATGCCTCTGTGGGTGGTGGATTTATTGGCTTGTTGGAAGGAGCTTCAAGGCTGTACCCAAGTGGCGGCAGTGTGGAAAATGATCTCGTTGTGTATCATGTGGTACACATGGTCGAAGAGGAATGAGAGATGTTTTGAGGATAGGGAACGCACAATGGAGGAGTTTCAGAATTTTTTTATGCGCACCTTAATGCTATGGTTTTCAGCCATTGTACTTTATGGAAACAATGTCCATGACTTTCTTTCCTTAGCTAGAATGTAATTAGGTGTTTTCTTTTGCATACTTCCTGTGTACACGGGTTATGCCTATTTCATACGTATGAATAAAATTTTTATTACTTATCAAAAAACAAATATAGATAATCACTTTAGCTCATATGTATTTTGCATTGATTTTAGATAATCCAATGGAGACCTTATTTTGAAATATTTCTAGTTATTTTACATAAAAATGCCAAATAGATAAGCCATTGTGAGTGCTCTTACCTGCTGTGACATAGCTTTATCAGCATTTGACCTCAATGAGAGAAGAACAAGGGAAAGCTGTGACTCCAGGTGCTGAAGTCGACTCCGTATTTCATTGTGATTAATCTCTTTTGGCGATGAGCCCAATTCTTTCACTGTGTTAAAAGATTCACCAGTAACATCTCTTATTTCAAGAATCTTGTCTCCTGAACCATCCATTGGCCCTTCCGTCCTAGTTTCATTGTAAGCAATTTCAGCAGCTGTAAATTGTGTTAATAAAAAGCAAACAGTTAATCCAATCCGTGAGCCCATGAAACCACCAGATATTAGTGTTGGAAAATAAAACACCTTCAAAACTGGCATCAGAAAAGCCTGCCCTCTGAATGCTCCAAGTTCTCCACATGTCTGGCTTAAGTGAGTTTACTAAACCATCACCATCTAACAAAGATCTGTTCTGATCCAGCTTGCCTCCCAAATCATTTTCAATGTGCATATTGGAACTTAAAGAAGTCAATTCACTGCTGCTTTCCGGTCTAGCAACTGTCTTTTGCGATGTAACAAACACCACATGTTTTGATTTAGAAATTTCTTTTTACAGGTAAAAAAAAAAATGTATTGAGAAATTTCTACTAGCAAAGGATATAAAATCAAGCAATTAAACCTAGAATCATGAACATATCTCTAAATCAGGATGCTATGATAAAGACCCCCACTTGACCAGAGATTTTACTAAAACATTATTTATCACCTTTTAAGTTAAACACAACTCTGTGACACCTCTTTAAAAAGACCACCATAGAGTTGTGGTCACAACAACCTTTTGCTCATACTTTGGAATTCTATGTACTGAAACTATCTCGAAAGCATAAAATCAAAACCTAACAAACAATAAAAACAACTCTCAAAACCAAATATCCGAAATCTCTCACAATGACAAGCATCTATTATAGCCAATAAAAAAATACATGCACCTATTCTTGGCGTTATTTAATGAGTAGGAGCGAAATCGAAACACACAGCAATATGAGCAGTGCAAAATGTTCTGATTGAACATCACATCTCAAGAAAACACCAATGCTTCTTAAAATCGACAAAACTAACATACCGTATCTATTGAGGTTCCAGGATGCCAGTCATCTTCACAATGATTACTTGGGAAGTGAGCATCATTTCCTTGCTCTCTCAATCCAAACCCAAAAGTCATATTTCTTTGTTTCTCCAATCGATTCAATATACCCTCAATCCCAGACTCATCCTCTACAGCTGTTTCCCTATGCAAATATCATTAAGTTAGATGGCCCTTCCAAGAAATGCATGATTAATTTGATTGCTAAAAATCAAGTCGTATGCAAAAACCCCAAGATTTGGAACCTTGTACCATTTTATAATTAACATGAATGCTATACGATTCCAAAACTCATACTCAAAATAAGGATAGGGGAACAATATTTAAGCATAAAAAATCAACATTTACAACAGCTTACTCCCCAGAAGGCAGCAAGCAGATTGAAAATTCAGCCAAGAATGCATATTCCTATCATAGTTGCTAAAGGCAAACCATTAAAAGAGCTCTAGACTCAAATTCTTAGTTCGGGGCATACGACTTTTGCATATAAAACTAGGGGAAAAAAAAAGAAAAGAAAGAAGAAAAAGAAAAAAAACGCAAACAAGACTACAAGAGCATTGTGTGACCCTCACAGTGATCTACCAGACGACGAGGCTGGGGGAGAAGAATTTCGTGAAAAACTAGGAACCATCCCAGAGCTCTGAATTCCGTTTACCACCGAATTAAAAACACCAGCACATTCTTTATCCGCCGAGGAAGAATAAGAAACCCCAGTAGGAACATTATCTTGGACCTTCTCGTTCTCCTCATCGTTCAAATCCCAGCCCAGCGAGAGCCAACCACCTCTATCCACGATAGCATCCACCAAGTCCATCCTCCCGGCTTCAACCAGTTCTTTCTTGCTCGGAAACGCCTCCGGACTCCTCGACTCCTTCATAAACTCCAAAATCTCCCCCTCCAAAGCAAAATCCCCCTCGCTATCCCACTTCAGACACCTCCTCACAAGGCCAGAAAAACGACCAGGTTCACCGCCCCTACCACAACCACCGTTCTTCTTCGGCGCAACAGAACTCAGATGCACAAACTGCTCCCGTAATCGTTTCCTTCTTCTTATCGAAGCAACGAGGAGAATGGAGCGGGTGGAGTGAGACTGAGAGCTCAAATTTGGGAGCGAGCAGGAGGAGACGAGGAGGTGAGTAGAAAAGGTTGTGAGGGAGAGCATGGCTCAGGCATTTCGTCGAACACCGGAAGGCTAAAGGCGACGATAGGATTAGAAGGGCAAAAGAAGGTTGAGGACACAGAAAAGGGAGAGGAGAGGTGGCAAGCAACGAACAATGCCACTGGAAAGCGCAACGCGCATTTAAATCCAATCCAATAGCTCAGATTGGTATGCGTAGCTTGTTTATTATTTATTAACAGTGTCAGATTTTTGGGCGGGGAAAGACAACTAATGGCAGAATCCTATCGATTAACTTAGGGCTTAGATCAGTCCTACCTCGCCTACTACCACCTTGATAAGATCACATCAAAAACCGCCCTAGGACATGGTCCTAAACATATATGGGTAGTCGAGAGCGGGCCACTTTTGAGGACAAGCCCATCCTTGGAAGACTTCTCTAGGGGTCTAATGCATGTCTTAGGAAGATTGCAAGAATGGCACGGGTCAATTAGAACATGACTCACATTTTCTCACTTGCCCATGCCATGGGTCAGCTTAGGCCACCAAGGGCCAATACCACCACTATCACTTATTTATTTATGTATTTTATTTATCAAGGGACCAATTAGGGTTTCCACTTTGTAAGCTTTATAAATAGGATCCTTAGGCATTTAGTTTACATCTTCTGAACTTTTGGCAAATTCCCTAAGTGGGTAGGACTTGTTCTTGAGATCACCATTTCGGTGCTAGGCACGTGGGCTACTTGAGTGCAATTCGTGAATCCAAGTTGTGTTATCTTTGTTTTATCAAGTTTATCAATAAAGAGGTTTATTTCATCTATGTGCAATTCGTGAATCATAGTGGAATTGGCTATCTTTTGTTCATTTTGTCATCGTGTACTTCATTTGTTCTTTGTGTTCATCCCTTATCTGTCATTGTTCATATATGTTTTCCATATTGTTCATCTACACTTTCTTGCATATCTAAATATCCATATAACCCAAAAAAGAGTTTTCTTATTCCTTTGTTGAGCCTATTCATGTTTGTGCATTCTTGACTTGGTGGTGAAGTTGTTCATCATTGTGTTCTTGAATGTTCATATGTGTTCATCCATATTGTTCATCATTTCATTGCTCATTTAATCCATTCCATACAATATACTCGACCACCACATTGTTTGTCATCCTTTCCATAAGTTTGTCAACTTTCCATAAAGAGTAATTCTATATACAACCATGAAGTGCGTAAACGCCGCGTAATCGTTTTGAAAAAGAGTGGGGTCCACTATTAAAAAATTAATTTTTTTCATGAGGGTCTCATATTTTATTCATTTTTTTCAAAGCGATTACGCGGCGGTTGCACAATTCACGGCTGCAAATATATTTTCTCTTCCATAAATTGTTTCCTTCATACAACTTGCCCTAGCCGAATTACTATTGCCTTCCACTTTCCATAACTGACTCCCATCCATAGTCGGCTACCACAAAGTCATCATCCAACTAAGCTCTAGCTAAAATACACATTCCATCCACTCCCACAAACCCTAGCCGTCCATCAAGAGACCTATTTGGCAACTTCCTTAATTCAAGGAAAGTTGACTCATCCCAAGCCAATCCCTTAATTCTAGGAACTTCCCTAAAGTCACTCCATCCTTCCAATCACTCAACCAATCCCTTAAATCACTCTTCCTAAAATCTCTCTAGTTAACCATCGACTTGTCATCCTAGCCAAACTCCAATCACTCATCTAAATCATAGACCTAGTCAACCAAAGACTCCATCCTCTCGCCATATTTAAATCTAAATCCTATCTTCCTTATCTTATCCTAGCCAATCTCTAAAGTCAAGGAACAACCTTAGACTCATTCAAACACCATTCATCTTCATCCACTTACCATATCCAAATCTTATATTCCTCATCTTATCTTTAATCAATCACTAAAGTCAAGGAGCAACCCTAGACTCATTCAAAGATCATCTTCCTATTGCCAAAACCGAACCACCCTAACATTAATGGGTAACCAACCCCAAAGTCGGCCAACCATAGCCACCAAACCCTAGCCTCTTTCATCCACATCATTCTCAAACCCTAGCATCTCATCCAAGACTCTAACCCTAGTCCATCTCTTGTCAATCTCGAAATCATCATTGGCCACCACACAAAACCCTAGCTACATTTTACCATGCCAACCATAATCATGAGGCCCCAACATCAAGGGCAATCTTCTAGCCATCCTCATTGCATCAAACACTCATAATCATTCTTTAGATCATCCGAACTCATCATCATCAAACACTAAACCTTCATCAACCTAGGAACTCATCATTGACATCTTACGTGCCATTATTGGCCAAAGACCAAGTAAGTTGGCAAGGTCACTCGGTCATCATTCACACCAAGGCGAGTTTGTGGTCCTTAGTGTTAGGGACAAGACCGGGGTCCCCAACATTAATTGGTGCTTTCATTGAGAGAGCCACCTTCCTTGGATTTCATTGAGAGGTTTTGGTGAAACCCATCTTGCTTGGAACCATTAGTGTTCCCTAACATTAATGGTGCTTAAGTTGAGAGGTTTTGGTGAAACCTATCTTGCTCGGATTTCATTGAAAGGAGCTATCTTGTTTGGTGCTCTTGAGAAGCCCCACATTATTGGTGCTTTCGTCAAGAGATTTCATTGAGAGGTTCATTGGGAGTCTCATTGAGACTCATTCTTGCTTCGTGAATTAGAGAAGTTCTCACTTCTCCCTGATGTAAACAACGCGATAACTCACATTTGTGGTTGGATTGGGGAATCCCTTGTGGATTCCAAATTATTTTGTTATTGTGTTGAGAAATTGAAGTTTGGGGGTTGAGGAGGAGGAAGGAGTAGTGCAAGTTGTAGGATCGACCACCCTAAAAAGTGGGGGATCCAAGGTTAGACCTCAAGCTTGTTGCAAGAAGGGGTTGTCCACCCGATAAGGTGGGCAACTCAAGGTTGGATTTTTGAAGTTTGATCCATCACCATGCACAAGGACACTCTAGAAGTAGAGTGCCTTGTGGCATTAGAAGGGCGTACAACAAGGTTTTACCACGTCCTTAATGAGGTCAACACTTCCATGACCAAGTTAAGGATGGCCTTGAAAGCCACTTTTGGGGACAAGCCCATCATTGGAGGACTTCCCTAGGGATCTAGTGCATGCTCTAGGAAGATTGCAAGAATGACACGGGTCAATTAGAACATGACTCACATTTTTACACTTACCCATACCATGGGTCAGCTTAGGCCACTAAGGGCCAATGCCGCCACTATCACTTATTTATTTATTTATTTTATTTATCAAAAGACCAATTAGGGTTTCCACTTTGTAAGCTCTATAAATAGGACCCTTAGGTATTTAGTTTACATCTTTTTAACCTTTGGCAAATTCCCTAAGTGGGTATAATATTGTTCTTGAGATCATCCTTTCGGTGCTAGGCACTTGGGCTTTTTGGGTACAATTCGTGAATCCCAAAGAGAGGATCACATCTTGCAATTCATGAATATGTGTGATTCAACTTATCTTGTTCTTGCAACTTAGTGCAATTCGTGAATCCAAGTTGTGTTATCTTTGTTTTGTCAAGTTTATCAATATAAGAGGTTGGCATGTGATGCCACACGCCATCACATATGCGCAAAAAGACAGATGATTGGCTACAGATTAGTCCGTTCAGTGCCGTGCTTTCAACTATTTTATCGTTTTTCCTAACCGATGATCTTGAAAAAGAGACTATAGATCTTTCCAAAAAACATATTAAGACAAAAAACTACAGTATACCCACAACTTTTACCGCTTCTAGCAGAGGTTCTGTGAGGGGAAAAAATACCCATAGCCTATAAAATTAGGGCCCAGCCCACCAAGCAATTACTAATGACAAAAAGGGGGACCAGGAAGAGATAAAAAAGGGACATGAGTGAGACATGAGGACTGCAAATGTCAAAGGGAGGTAAGAAGGGGACAAGAAAGATATTAGGGCTGTAAAGTGTCAGAGGATTAGGGGAGAAAGCAAATGGTTCACGCAAGGGAGATTTGCCAACTCAAGGCAGGCTGGCATATACAGTAGGGGGTCAGGCAAGCCTATAAAAGGGGATGCCCAGACAGCATTAAAGGGGACTTCTGAACTGATGAAAAAGAGACATTTTGGACGAATGAATCGATGGAAATATACAGATAGAAAGAGCACAAACCTTCTCTATACATTGAGATATGAGGATCCATGAGTAATTTTAAGCAGATATATATTATATTGGAGACTTCCCTCCCTAAATTCCTGTGAACGTAGGCATTTTGTCGAACCACATAAAACTTGGTGTCATCTCTTTTTACTTTTACAGCACTTATTTTCCATTCACCGCCATGGACGTATGAGCCACCACCGTACAGCCATACCGGAACACTGCCGAGGACTCTAAATAATTCAGATCCCGGCACCGAGGGCGTGGATTTGCCCAGACCCACGAAACACGACATCAAAAGTGGCGTCGTTTGTGGGATCTCTGTTGTCCCATAACTAGCATGTCCTTCACTCTCAGAGCTCGCGATGTAAAGAAGAACAAACTGAAGCGATGGAAGGAAGAGCTTACGAACAGCCTATGATAACACAGAAGAAGAACACAATAAAGGTAGAGGAAAGAATGATTTTTCCGGTGCACTGAATAAATTCTGAATAATGAAGGGAGCTTCTTCCAGATAAGTATTCTAAGCTTTTTTGAATTTTTTACATTTATTAAAAGGGGCCAGTATATCTTTACATGCCCAGGCAGAGAATCGAGCTCCGTTACACTCAGTTCATTCTAGTGAACTGGGTAAGTATTAAAGCACTTAGTAAAGACCGAATGCGTAAAGATCATGCTGCCCAGACATTGCAAGTGGAATATTGTGCACTTATGTGCACAGTAGCACACAAACACTCTTCAGACCTGTACAGTGTTCGGAGGAAACACTGTGCACTTGCAAAGTGCATGAGCATGAGCATGCATGCTCAAACGTGCATGCATGCACGTCTGTAGGCAAGGCCACCGTGCACAGTGCGAGTGCATGGGGCCCAACCTCCCGTGCGCCCAGAGCTCACGGCCCCACACTGCTAGCCCAGTCACCAGCTGGACCGCCAGCGGTCTATGGCTCCAGAGACGTGGCCCCCACTAGGGGGTCATGAGCAGTACTTCCTGTGAGCACACGCCGCGCGCACGGAGACGGAGACATGCCATGGCCCATCCACGACACGGCGGGAGAAAGGGGGCCGGTGCCCATCATGAGGTGCGCTGGCACCGTCTATTTCCTCTGGGCCGGTCAATGACCTCCCACTCCCTCCGGCGTGTATGAACCACGTCCCATAATGCACAAAACTGAGGCACGGCTCAGCCATGTTGCATACTAAAAAGAGGTATCGGCGGAGGTCCTCGTGGTCTGTCGGCTACGTCTGACCTCACCAGTGCTATCTCCAACATCCAAGGCTGTCCCGTGGTGGCCATTCACGCACACCCAAGCGCACGGTGCCGTGCACACAAAAAGGAACTTTCAGCGTCCAGTCACGAGCGAGGTTATCTTGTCGGCGGTTACTATGTGAACCGCCAGCATTCTCTTCCTCAGCCGCTATGTGAACCGCCGACGGGGGCCTTTATCTACCCATCCCGTGTACACCCTGCTGTGTACACGGGAGTTCTACGGTGGCACTATGTCCACATACTCCATGCACAGTTTCCAGCTCGTTCTCCAACTACGACAGCACCTGTGCAGAAGTTGGTAGCTCGAAAACAGCTACTCGAAACTCACTAGACGACCTGCTCAAACTCACCCTCATGGAAAACTATTATTCAAAAATCACCGCGAAGGAGTATATACATCATTGCACGGGCTTCTCAGCTCGATAGCTCAGCTCGATAACTACAATCATGGGAAATACTCAGCTCGGAAACAAAGAATGGGAACTACTTAGTTCGACAACTACCTACACGGGTCCCCTAGCTCAAGCTCGGGAAAACTATTGTGATCACCACGCGGGAGCATACACTTCATTACATGAAGCACCAACTCAAAAACCATCACACGGCTACATCTATCGTGTGCTGGATAAAATTGCACAACTTGCATGAGACTTTTTTTTATGCTTGGATCGGTTTTCCTGCTCAGCTCAATTTTCCTGCTCGGTTCGGCTTCTCTGCTCGGTTCAGCTATTCTGCTCTGCTCTGCTGCGCTATTTTGTTCTGCACGGCTCGGATCTATTTTCCTGCTCGGCTCGAGTGTTCTGCTGGGCTATTCTGCTCTGCAGTGCTGCACAGGCAAGCACGAACACTCATTGACTAATCAAAAATTCCAGGTTCGTTACTCAAAAACTTCATGTGAAATTATGTTTATAATAACAAAGTTATTTCTATCATTGGAACGAAATGCCGGGAGCGAAAGGTCAAGAACCGCCTGACCTACTGGAAACAAGCTCAGTCTCTAGATCGACCAAAGCATAGGAACCGAGCCATGAGCTCTAACCTGCTAACAACTATTCTCAACGCAATCTAAATGATTTGTCCAGTTTCATGCAATATGAGATGCGTTGGTGAGGGAGCAGGGCCCTTGGGCTTTGCCAACCTATAAGTGTCAATCCACGAAGTATAAAGCACAGGAACCGAGTCATGAGCTCTGACCTGCTAACAGCTATTCTCAATACAGTCTAAATGACTTGTCGAGTTTTGTGCAATATGCGATGCGTTGGTGAGGGAGCAAGGCCCTCAGGCTCTGCCAACCTATAAATACCAATCCATGAAGTATAAAGCATAGGAACCGAGCCATGAACTCTGACCTGCTAACAGCTATTCTTAACGTAGTCTAAATGACTTGCCGAGCTTCATACAAAGATCTTCATCGAACAGAATCTCCATCAGAGATAGAATCTCCATCAAAACAAAATCTCCATCAAACAAAATCTCTATCAAAGATAGAATCTCCATCAAACAAAATCTCCATCAGAGATAGAATCTCCATCAAACGGAATCTCCATCAGAGATAGAATCTACATCAAACAGAATCTCTATCAAATGAAATCTCCATCAGAGATCGAATCTCCATCAAACAAAACCGAGTCACTAGACTCCCGCACCATTCGAGTTTCGCGCTCGTGCTTTACTCGATCGAGTCCATCTCCACGCTCGAAAGGCATTATTGGGCTCGACCCAACACTAAGGAGCGAAAAGAAAATGAGGAAATAGGAGCGAAAACAAAGTTGAGGAAATAGGAGCGGAAAAACAAAGCTGAGGAAATAGGAGCGAAAAGAAGCTGAGGAAATAGGAGCGGAAAAACAAAGCTAAGGAAATAGGAGCGGAAAGAAACTGAGGAAATAGGAGCGAAAAGAAACTGAGGAAATATGAGCGAAAACAAAGCTGAGTAAATAGGAGCGGAAAGAAAAATTGAGGAAATAGGAGCAAAAAGAGGCATAGGAAATAGGAACACAATAAATTTAAATTTTCTTTATAATTTCCAGCCCCAAAATGGTACTAAAAATTAGCGAGTTTCTGTGAGGGAAAAAAATACCCATAGCCCATAAAATTAGGGCCCAGCCCACCAAGCCATTACTAAGGACAAAAAGGGGGATCAGGAAGAGATAAGAAAGGGACATGAATGAGACATGAGGGCTTCAAATGTCAGAGGGAGGTAAGAAGAGAACAAGAGAGATATTAGGGTTGTAAAGTGTCAGAGGATTAGGGGGAGAAAGCAAAGGGTTCACGTAAGGGATATTTGCCAACTCAAGGCAGGCTGGCATGTACAGTAGGGGGGTCAGGCAAGCCTATAAAAGGGGATGCCCAGACAGCATTAAAGGTGACTTCTGAACTGATGAAAAAGAGACATTTTGGACAAATGAATCGATGAAAATATACAGATAGAAGAGCTCAAATCTTCTCTATACAGTGAAATATGAGGATCCATGAGTGATTGTAAACATATATATATAGTATATTGGAGACTTCCCTTCCCAAACCCCCGTGGACGTAGGCATATTGTCAAACCACGTAAATCTTGGTGTCATCTCTTTTTACTTTCACAGCACTTATTTTCCATTCACCTCCATGGACGTACAAGCCGTCACCGTACAGCCGTACCGGAACACTGCCGGGGACTCCAAATAATTCACATTGCGGCACTGGGGGAGTGGATTTGCCCAGGCCCGCGAAACACGACATCAACAGGTTCCACCACCATCAACAGTGGTTCCATTATTTGCATTACTTTACGAACTCGTAGGGCATGGGTGGAGATCAAGAAATTCGTCTCAAAACTTGTTTTCTTTTTCTTTTTCCCACCACTTTTGCACTGTAGTTTTTATATTGGGGCGTTTGTTGGGAAACCCCACCCCACCTCATATATCATCATTTCCGTTTCTAAATAAATTTGCTTGCTTAGGAAGAAAAAAAAAACTTAGGGCTTATTTGGAAATAGATCTCATTCCAAAATTTTCATCTTATCTCATTCCTAAACATAATTTAAATACAAAACTCTTAAACTAATCATTACATCTTTTTCAAATTAATCATTACAATTTTTTCAAATTTTCAAACAAAAAATAAAAAATAATCCAGTTTTCTCAAATCCCCAAACAAAAATAATATTATAAAACTATATTCTAAATTCTAACAATATTTTAACTTTATAATATTTTTATTCAACTTTTTCTCTCTTTTTTTCTAAAACCCAAAAAATATTCAACTCAAACTATCTCACAACTATTCACAAATTATCTTATTATTATTCACAAAATTTCCATCTCATCTCACTCCCCAAACGAGCCTAGATAGCTCTCTTCTTGTACCTCTGGATCCTCAGTGACAACGTGTTTTCTCATCCGTCCTATGCTCCCCTTTTTTAAGGCTGCGGATTAGATAGGGCCAAAAAAAGTCAATTGAGGCTCTGTTTGGAACTTGGACTGAACTGAGATAAACTCAGTTCAATCTAATTTTAAACTAAGTCTAACATCTAAACACTCAAATTTCAAATTACTGAACTCATCTCAACTCAAAACATTTTTACACGTGGACCCACAATCTTTTTCAACTCAACACATCTTTACACGCGGGATTCACAACCTTTTTCAACTTCTCATAAATACATCTAAACTCATCTTAACATCCAAACACATCTTTCTCATCTTATGTGGGCCTCACAAAACTCATTTCACTATCTCAACTCACTTTTATTTATAAAGATCTCATTCATTTTAACTCAACATTTAAACGGGGCCTTAGTTGGGCTGCAGAGGCCAAATTGAGTGAGTAATACGGATCTGGACTAACAAAGACCCGGCAATACTAGGGTCTAGAGGTACCACGTATGAAAATAATTAATTTTTAATCATTATTTTATAATTATATATAAAATAAAAGGTAGTTTGTAAATTTAAAATTTATAATTATATTGATCAATTGTTAATGAGTTGTAAAAAATTGTAGATATATTATTATCTATTTTGCAATAATAATCAATGTTACAATTAAAAAGAGTGAATGATACGTGTACGTATATTCGTCAGAGATCCTGCAGCAGTCAAATATGAACAATGCTAGTCTTTCTATTGGGATTTTTTTTATTTCATGATTAAAGAAGTATTTTTTAATAATATTGTAAATTTTTTTTCTTTTTTAAAAATATTTAAAAGCACTAAAAAATGTATGTAAAAAAAATATAAAATACATTAAAAGGAGTTCCCAGCGGTGGTCCTAGGGTTACTCATCAAATATAAAGATAACATAAAATTAGATAAGGCAAGACAATGACAAAAAGTGGCAAGGCTAGACTTAAAGCGGATAAAAAATATCTTACTATGCGTGAAAGGCTGGCCGGATGATAAAAGTTGGGAGAAACGACCAATGTTTTGAATACTGTACCGGAAGTCATACCAGTCAAGGCACTGGAACGAAATATTTCGGTACCGGTACCTTTTCATGTACTATTTCGGGATAGTCGATATATGAATAAATTATATATATAAATATATATAAATTATATTCCAAAATAATAGTCTATATATGAATAAATTATATATAAATACATATATATATAAATTATAAATAGCCTAATCTGAATTGTGGGTCAAAAAATAAACTTGTAGTTTGAAAAAATTAAAAAAAAAATTAAAAAAGTTTAAGGCCGAAATATCAGCTGGTACAGACCGAAATTGAGGTCGGTACGGCCGGTACGAAACGTATATGGGACCTATACCGGCCCAGCAGCCTGTATGGCAAATATCGGCCGTACCGGCCGGTACGGTACGAGATTGAAAACAATGGAAACGACAGAGGAAGGGAAACTTCATTTTCAAGGGTGTCTAACTTCACCTTCTTTCTCCTTAGGTCTCGTTTGGATACGGAAATACTCTCAATCCATTTCATTTCATCCCATCTCATCATTATAATTTTTTCAAATTCTCATATAAAATATAATAAATAATTCAACTTTTTCAAATCTCAAAACAATAATAATATTAAAAAATAATATTCTAACAATATTTTATTCAACTCATCTCATCTCATCTCATCTCACTTTCCAAGCTAGCCTTAATCTTGGACTCCATTTTCTCAATTGTAACAAAGAGTTTAGAGTGGAGATGAGAGCTTGCACAAAATAAACTTCTACTATATTTCACTCTCAAAATCCGTAGGCGTAAGTTTGAATGTCAAACCATGCAAATCTCTATGTCATTTATTCCTATCATTTATTATTTTGCAAACTATGGATATTCATCTCAAGCAAATCCACCATACTAATTGTTGATTCCAAATTCAAACCACATTATTTTTAACGCAAAATAGATCATTTTAAGTTCATGTTTAAATTTAAAGATTTCAAATGAGAGAAATACATATAAAGTGGATCCTATATAGGACTATTCATCTGGGCCGGTTTTTTTCTGGCCCGGTCCGGAACCAGGATAACTGGGTTACGGTTATGGTTTCCAACCTTGGTAAAATCCAGGCCAGAATCCGCATTACAAAACCCGGACCTACACGGTCCAAGTCCAGGTATGAAACCCGAGTTTCGAATTTAAAATCTGGTACCCGGATTTATATATAAAATGAAGTCTTCAGCTTAATCCCCCCACCCCATGATCTATATGTCTCTATCTTCCGAAGGTTTAGGGTTTCTGCCGCCCCGCCCCCTTCTCTCTCTCTCTCATGCGAAATCGTGAAACTCTAGCCACCGTGTCTCTCTATTTCAAGCTTTGGCCGCCATCTCTCTCTCGCTGTCGTGTCTGTCTCACCTACGACCTTTCAGTAAGTAGAGCTCTCTCTCAATCTATGAACAATGAATGTAAACATGGTGATCTATGAGCATGTGGGAAATGATTGGTAGTGCTCATCTTTGAACATATATTATCTTTTGCTCGATCTACTCTTTTTTTAAAATATGGGTTTTTTTTAAAAAAAAAATCTTTTCAGGGCTTTCGCCTTTCAAAGCTAGCATTTTTTGGTAAAAGCTTTTAATTGGTAAAATTTGGCTATTTTGATTGCTATATAATGAAACCTTCATCTTTGGTGTGTGCTAGTTTTTTTTTAACCCATCAAATTCTTTGAGATGAAAATTTGGATAGATCTCATGATTCGGTGAACTAGGTCTCTCCTTTGTGCTTAGAACTTGCTGAACGGAATTTTTCTTGCTTTCAACTTGCAAGACATCAGGTTTATATCCTATGCTCGTGATTCAATTCTATAATATATAGTTTACATTTTAATTGCTTAAGAGATACTTATTTATTGGGTAAGAGGGTAGGTGTGGTATTTTGAGGAGAAGGCCTGAGATTCATTTTAGGTTTGAGGAAAATATTGGGTTTTGCTCAATTTATAGAGAAAAGTTGAAAAATTAGTGAGTGAGTTTTGAAATTCTTCTAAGGGGCCTGCAGGAACTAGGAAATTTGTGGACAGAAAGGAGGGGGAATAAAGCAACAGTCCCTCTTCGGAACGGACATTCCGTTATTGGGGATTTAATAGCTTCCAATAAAAACTCGCCACATCAGCATTTCATAAGATAAGTTAATGAGACTCATCACATGTGCTAAAATCTACATGCGAAAGAAAGAAAAAGAAAAAAAGCATGTTCAATAGCCGTGAGCCCATAGCAAAACTCTCCAAACTGCCGCACAACATCAAGTTCCATCACCGCCACTACCGGACAACGGTGTTGCCACACCAACTTCCATCACCGCACGACACCACACCATTCATACAGCCACCAAGTTCCATCAGATTCGAAATAGTCATTGCCATCATCTTCTCCGTTTCTATTTTCTTTAGCTTTGAATTGGGTTTATTTTTATTGCCCTTTCTCGAGATTTCCATAACTCAATTTCGTGATTTTGTTTTCATCGTCATTTTTTCTTGCTCATGAGAAATTGAGACAAACCCAAATCACCTGGACAACCGTTTTGAATAAACCCATATCACCTGGAGGAGGGCATGCCATTTCTACCAATATAATACCATTGTCCACCCAATAATAAAGCTCAAGCAATCGCCCACAACAAATCCAACTCCATCTTGATGAATTTCATTTCTTATGGCTTAATTTCTCAGAGTGAGGAGAGAGAGATTGACGAAAAATTGAGGTTGAAGAGAGGGAGAGTCACGGGTATGGGCAACGGCGATGGCTGGCTCTTGCTCTTCAGTTGCTGGAAAGAATTAATCGATCAATCGTTTCCATTTATGTTTGAGTTATAGCCTGTGGTGTGGTTATAGTGGAGGAGTTGAAATGGGAAGCCTACTTTTCATTTACTCATTGAAAGGATATTATTTGCGGGAGAACCAACCGACCAGCCGGCCATAAGTTTATCTCATAAGACAAAGGTTAAAGCTTAGAAAGGGTGAAGTGCCTTTGGAACAAAGTTTTAAATTTCGTACTGTATTAGCTAATACGGTCGAAATATACCATTTCTGTGTCGTAGCTAGTACAGAGAAGGGTATAGTTTCGTTCCGATCAGAATTTATGCCGTTTCGGCCCGTACCGGCCTATATTTCGGCTCGTATCGGCTGATATTTCAGCCTTTACTTTTTTCTTCTCTCTTTTTTTCATTTCTTCAAACTGTAAATTTATTTTTTGATCCCCCAATTCATACTAGATTATTTATAATTTATATATAATTTATTCATATATAGATTATTATTTTAGAATATAATTTATATATATTTATATATATAATTTATTCCTATATAGATTATTTTGAAACGGTATTCGAAACCATACTAATATTAAAATATTTCATTTTAATGTTTTGAAGAAAACGATCACGAGTATAGTATTCAAAATATTGCTTTGGATGATTAACTAACTAATATTAGAGTGATGTCAGGTACAAGGACAACATCAAAGAAAGGAAGAGTGAAACAAACAAAAAGGGTTTCTGGAATAATTTTTTTAGTTAGGGAGAGAATAATGCTTTATTCTCAAACTTTATTAATGATTCAATACAAATCTTCTCTCTATGTGGAAGCGTTAGAAACTTCTAAGGCTTGTTTGTTTTTGTAGATAAAATGAAATGAGTTGAGATTAAAATTAAAAAATTGAATAAAAAATTATTAGAATATATTTTTTAATATTATTTTTATTTTGAGATTTGAAAAAACTGAATTATTTATTTTATTTTGTATTAGAATTTGATAAAGTTGTAATGATTATATTAGATAAGATATGATGTTTTCTAAAAATAAACGAGACCTAAATCTCTAAATAACGGTAATTATCAAGAAAAAAACAGCATCACACGTAAAGGTAACCACAGTTAATAATTTCCATAGTTTCACACAAATGGACTTTTCTTTAGGTTGAATTCAAGTAAACAAATGAAAAACCATTACCAAATCATATACTACAAATTAGGGGGTAACCGGTCCGGTCCAGTTCGGTTGTGAACAAAATTTAGGATCGAATTAGTATGTACCGGTTTTGTATTTTCCAAAACCGATTACGTACCGGTTACACTCCTAAACTGGTATCTCCGATTTTATCGGTTTCTGGTCCTGTTTTCCAGTTTTTTAAAATGTAAGTTTGTCATTAAAAAATAAAAATCTGTTAATAAAAAAACTACTTCAAAAAATATGTTCTAAAAATATGTTCCTATTACAAAATCTGCACTACTAAAAAAATCTATTTTAGTAAAAAAATATGTTTTAGTAAAAAAATTAGTATTAGTCATAAACTTATATATTAGTATAGCTATATATAATATAATTTAATATATATATATATATTATGTTTAGAGCATATGATCAATTAAATTTTCATCTTATTAAATTTTTATTTTATAAATTATAATAATATTATTTTATATATAATTATATTAATAACATATGATCAAACAAATTACAAATGTTCATATTTAAGTTTAACATTTTATGTTATAATTTATAAATTATAATATGAAATTATTTCATATACAATATATAATTATATATAAAATTTCACATATAATTATATATTATATATAAAACTTATATATAAAATATTAATTTTTATATTTTTTCCCCCAACCGGTCCGGTCCTGAAAATCGTAGAACCGGAATCGGACCGGTTCTGGCCGGTTTGCATAATTCAAGAACTGGTTCCGGACCGGACCGGTTCAAAACCGGTCCGACTCGGTCCGAACCGATTTCCTGATTTAAATTTACACCCCTACTATAAATCACAGACCCCATTCACAACTAGGGGCAGTGTAACTAGCTTAAACTATTTTAATTTCCCTATGAAAAACATGCTAACAGATTTTCAAAATTTGGAGAAATGTAGATAAAATAATCTATATTAACTTTTTTAAAAAGTAAAAATTTGAACTATGAACTACAGTAATTTTAAATATATCTTTAAATTTAAAGATATATTGTTCATCTTCAAAAGTAATATTTTATTGTAAAAATTATTTCAATTACTTTACTTTTCAGTTTTTATTTCTCACGATTTTCACTTCCCTCGAATGCCTTTTCACTTTTATTTTTGTATTTAATTTTGAAATATGTGAAAGAAAAAATATTATTATTAATTAACATATAGTTAGTGTAATTATAAAATATAAAAAAAATTAAAATATTATTATTAAAAAATTATATTATATTATTATTTGACTAATTCAATATAAAATTACAACTAAATAGATTTTAAATTTATATAAAATATATATTTTTTATTAAATTTTAAAAATAACTTTCATGAATCCAATGATAGGGATTTTAATAAATGATATTTATCTAAAGATTGAACTCCTTTAGCTTGGGAACACAAGGGTACCGTCCTGGTTTCTGAGATTCTCATCTATCTGAAATGACAACCTGAAAGTACTTCCATGATGGGATAACCATAACAACTAATCAAGAAATCGCTTTTTCAAATCTCCCCATCGAGTAATTTGTTTGGTATTTCCTTTGCCATTTACTTTAATGAAAATACCAATATCAAAGCAACAGTTCCAACGCTCCCCCTCATGTGTCATCTAGTAGTGATCATGCGCTCAAATAACTCTTTTCATACGGAGAAAATCGAGACTAATTTAATATTCGATTGAGGCAAAAAATCAAAAGAAACCAACAAATTTGCAAAAGTGAACTTGCATGAAATTCCAGGTCACGATGGAAATTACTACAAGAAGGAACGAACTTCATTGAATTATACAGCTGGTAGGCACTGAAAAAAACGAGAGGCTGGAGTGAAGGCAACTGAAGTACACCATAATGGAGGGTTTGAATAAGTTTCTTGCTGATGAAGGACGGGGGGGCTCATGTGAAACGAGAGGCTATATTTCAAGATCTTGGAAAGGGACAATCAATGTGGGATGGAAAAGATGATTCCTGCTGAGCTGCCAATACGATATACACTCCAACAAACCTCCGTCCTCTTTTCTAAATTAAACAAAAAATAAATCTAAAACCTTATATATATATATTATTTATTTATAGACATATTGCTTGATAGTTTGAGAAAATCTTTTAAACTGAGATTGTTTGTTATACCCGAACTAGGATTAACATGGTTAAGTTTTTATAAACTCTATGGATACATTCTTTTTCTTCAGTTTGGGTGGCGGTAGAGAATAGACTAGGAATTCAATGTGGCGGTTGTCTTCAGTTTGGATGGTTACAAAGAACAGACTTGAAGTTGCTATCTGGTGTGATTAAATCATTGATGTAAGACCATGTTATTGATATGTAACTCATATCTTATAATTTTGTATTTTATAATGTAACGTATATAATACAAAATAATGAAATATGTAGTGGATTGCATTATGTGTTGCATGATGAATATTGATTTTTTTTTTTACATGCATTTAGTTAAAAATGTAACTAGTTGTTTCTAGCTTTATTTATTTTTGAAATAAAATTTATTTTTCCATTTTTAATATTTTTTATTATTATAGACAATGTTCAATGTATTAGTATTATGGTTTTCAACATACTTCTTGAAAAAATTTAATAAAATATAGGCTTTATGTTTAAAAAAAACAGTTATGCTTTTTAACAACATTTTTTCTTAAAAGAAATTGTAATGAAATATATGCTTTTTTAGATAAAATAAATAAATAAAAATTATGCTTTTCAACATTATTTGTTTTGAAAAAAATTGAATAACATATAGGCTTTTGTTAAAAAAAAAAAAGAAAGTATAGTTCGGAACCCGGATTTTTGGGTTTCCAAAACCCGGTTTCCGGACCAAGTTTAAAACTAGAATTCCGGGCTAGGTATATTTGGATACCCGATCTGGAACTATACCCAACCCGAAATCTGGATGAACAGTCCTAATTTTTCAAGCATAATTAAATATTCGATAAAATTAAATTTGATTATTTTAGGATAATGATAGAGTTATTACCTTCCTACTACTCATTTACTACTCTTTTTGTATTTGATTTTTTTATAATTTTTTATTTTACTTAATGGTTAAGGAAGTGATTATTAGTAAAATTATATTTTTTTTCATTTTTTAATGATTAAGGATGTTAAAAAAATACTTAGAAGAAAATGATAAAAAAAATAAAAAATTTAAAATAAACTATAAATAGTAAATGGGTAGTAAGAGGGTAATAACCCTATCACTACCCTTGATTTTATAGAGTGGCATGCTTGCGTTAGTTGATTGTAAATGGGTTGTAAAATACTTGTAAGATAATTGTAGGTATATCAATACTGAATATCATATAACATATTTCATCTACCTGTCTTTCTTTCATCACTTAAATTATTCCAATACTAACCATTTTTTAAACTTCTATAGAACTTCATAAAACACACTATTATATAGTACTTACCATATTATGATTAGAGAAATGATAGTTATGAGTGTGCAAGTGCCATGCAATCATTTTGAAAAAAGTGAATAAATACGGAACTCCACTCTTTTTCAAAGCGATTGTACGACGCTTGCACACTTCACAACTGTACGTAACATTACTCTTATGATTAATTGAGATTCCCCTTGTTCTTTCGTGATAAACATCAAAGCTAAGGCTAATTTATGGTCAACTCCCACTTTTTTTACCATTTGGGTCAAACTCCAAGGAGGCAAGTAGGCCTCACAATATATGCATCCTTACTTAAACTAGTTGATATTTCAGGATGAGCAATACTACTTGTAAGGGGATTTTTTCCCGGCCCATAGAATTTCCTAGGCCTAGCCAATGGGGAGGGGACTCAATAGAAGACAAAAAATAGAGAAGGAGAGGGGACAAGAAGAGACTAAGGCATGAATGTGTCAGAAGGCATGAGAAAATAATGTCAAGAGAGAAAAATAGGAGATTTGACATAAAACAAGAAAAAGCAAGGTGTCAGGAGAGAAAAATGAGAAAAGTTACTTAGAGCAAGTGGGGGAAGGAGATAAAAGACAACAGAAACCTACGGATTCGGGACCTCTTTTACGCTCCCTTTTGGGGACGGCTTCAACTTTCTTGAATTTGGGGACTTCTTCTTCTCCAGAGAACTCCAGAGAGAACTTATTCTCCAGCAAATACCCTACAGCTTCCATTGTACAGTAAGAAAGGAGAGGCTATGAGAGACTATAAATAAGCTTATTATAATTAAAGCTCCCCTCCCCAAACCACCGTGGACGTAAACTTAGTGCCGAACCACGTACAATCTGTGTGTTCAACCCTTTACTTTTTCTGCATTTAAATATTCTTCATCGTTATGGATGTACGAATCGACACCGTACAGCCGCATCGGACCATTGCTGGGGCTCCATATAGCACCGATCGAGGCCCAGCTCTAAAAACCCGAGTTGCCAGGGCCTGGCCCAAGGGTGTGTGAAACACGATGTTAACAGTTGGCGCCGCCTGTGGAATCAAGATTTTTCATACCGAAAACGGAAGAAGGACGATTTTCCAGCGCGCTAAATTGTCTCCGAAGGAGCGAATGAAACTCTTCTAGATAAATATCTTCAGTCTTTCCACTTTTATTTTTATGAAAAACACTACTGCAAGGAAGATGCGATTAAAAGTGCATTGCACTAAATTGTCTCCGAAAGAGCAGATGAAACTCTTATAGATAAATATCTTTAGTCTTTCCATTTTTAATTTTATGAAAAACACTACTGCAAGGAAGATACAATTAAAAGTGCATTGCACTTTTTATATGTTTAGCATGGAAGGCCGGCTTCTCAAACAAAAAAGCATGAAAGGTTGGGAACCAAGCTTCCTGGCCACTTAGGCTGTAAATGCAATTGCCCTATGTACTTTTAAAATATACAGTACACATGGAATACACTTGCGGGAAGCAGTGCACAGTGCACTGGTAAACAGTGCACGGCGCACAGATACCACGTCCCGTGCATGGCATGTACAGTGCCATGCACGGGGAACAGGGCTGGGCAGGCCCCATGCCCCCTAGGCATCCCTTGCCCACCTGCAACAGCGGCCTACGGCGAAACCGACAGCCACCATCTGTGCCACTGGCGTGGTCTGCCGGCTCAGTGGTGGTCATTGACCACCATGGTGGGTTGACGTACGAGCCTCGCAAACGAGCACGAAAGGATAACTAAAAGTGCCAAGGCCCCGCTGTGGCGCAACGCGGGAATGGCGCCATCAATCACACAGGTGACCGCCAGCGTCGTATGTCCCCGTGGGGGTGGTCTGCGTTGGCGGGAAGCTCCACAGCCTAGCCCGATTGTGGCGCGGTGAGGATGACGGCAGCTACACCTTGCCCCGTTGGCGTTCTCTGACTTCACTGGGTTGGCCTCCGACCACCCCCAACCAGTGGCAGCTCAGCTATGAGCTACGGGTACTCTTGCGGGTGCACGACCGTGTATCCTCCACGACCCTTCTCTACAGTGCCTCTCCACGGCCCTTCTCAACGGCCAGTGGATGCACTCCTCGACCAGCTCACGGGCAGACTCACCATGCAATTCCCACGGCCATGCACTGCGGCCTTATGCACTGCAGTCAAGGTCCCCAAGCAGCTGAGGTCCACCTCTCCTCGGCCATATACACACGGCCACCAACGGGCAGACAAGATGACACTCTACAGATAAAACTTCACAGCCTTAACAACTTCTTCACGACAACTGAAACTCTACGGCCTTACTGCCACAGTCATAGAATTACTACTCGGCCTTGAGCCACCGTGGGCAAGACCCCTCGGTAGCCCCTCCACGACCAACCTGCACGGCCACTGAACTCCACGGCCTTAACTCCTCGGCTACGACCAACCCTCCACACGGCCACCAACAGCGAGCAAGACAGCACCTTGCGGCAAAGGCAAAGCGGCCACTACATGTGCGCCATGCACAACAACCATACACAAAGCAGACATCACTTTACGGCCAAAGCTTACGCGACCAATACATGTGCGCTATTCACTGTGGCCATCTACTTATCTGCTCGGACTCATACAGGATGCAAAAAAAAAAGAGAGAGAGAGAGAGAGAGAGAGAAGAAGAAGAAAAAAAAAGGAGAAAATGGAAACATAAATTAAAAAAAAAATGGAAGTGGAAAGAAAAAGAAGGAGCAAGGAATAGAAGAAACGACAAAACAACTGCGGGCAATTTTGGTCAAGCAACAACAGGCAAAAATCAGTTGTGGCAACTACACGCTCTGGTTTGTATTCTTCAAAACTTATGTGAATTCTATTTTACTAACGTGATTATTTCTTGTGGTGTGAATTCTATTTTGTACGACCCGACACTGCAACGACAAAATAAACCAAATTCCATCAGCAAAGTTAACTCCACTAAACAGGAACTCCATCAACAACTTACCTCTCTGTGAGGCAAAAAGGGAAAGGTAGGCCTAAAAGGTTGTTTTATCCCTCTCGTGGAGGAGTGAGGGTAGGTCATTGGCCACCCGAAGACAAAAATTTACCTTTCTCGCAAGCGTCAATAGGCAGGAGTGAGTTCAGTAACAGACTGCCCAAACAACTTACCTCCTCATGAAGGATGATAGGCGAGCCGGTGGCTCAGCCTCCTCATCTGGGAGAGTGGGACTAGCCTCGAGGCGGCCCGAATAACTTACCCCAACTTCTACTGCGACAAAGTGTGGGATCATCGCCAGCCTGACCCAAACTTACCATTTCCTGTGATGTCAATGGGCAAGAACGGGTCTAATAACAGACTGTCCGAACAACTTACCTCCCCACGAATGATGATAGGCGAGCAGGTGGCTCAGCCTCCTTGTCCGAGAGAGCAGGACCAACCTCGAGGCGTCCTGAATAACTTACCCCAACCCTCATCACGATGAATGAGCATATCAGCCACATTGTCTTCCGAATTACCTCCCCGCGGGGCAACAGAGGGAAAGGAATGCCTTAAGGTTGCCTCATCCCTCCCGCAACGGAGTGCAAGTTAGTCCTCAGCTACCCGAAGAAAAATGTGTACCTTCCTCGTTAGCGTCAATGGGCAGGAGCGGGTTCAGTAACAGACTGCCTGAACAACTTACCTGCTTGCGGGATACCATAGGGAAATGTAGGCCTTATGGTTGCCTTATCCCTCCCATAATGGAGAGCGAGATCATCCTCACGGCTACCCGAATAACTTACCACGGCCCACGCTACGACGAAGTGTGGGATCAGCGCCAGTCTGACCCAAACTTACCCTTTCTTGTAGGGTCAACGGGTGGGAGCAGGTCCAATAATAGACTACCCGAACGACTTACCTCCCTACGGAATACCATAGGGAAAGGTAGGCCTAAAGGTTTCCTTATCCCTCCTACAGTGGAGAGCATGACCAGCCCCACGGCTGCTCGAATACTTACCCCGACCCCCATCGCAGTGAAGGAGTAGACTAGCCACATCGCTGTCCGAATTACCTTTTCGGGGGACAAAGAGGCGGGATGGCATGAGGCATTCCAACCTCTCCCCGACAGAGAGCGGGCCGAATAATGAAGAGAAAAACACGGACATCATCAATGGAATCTACATTAACGGGATCGCCATCAGCAGCTTACTTCCCTACGAGGCGAAAGGGAAAGGTAGGCCCTAAATGTTGCCTTATCCCTTTTGCGGAGGAGTGCGGGTCTGCCTTTGGCCACCCGAAGACAACATCTCCACCAACGGACTTTACTTTAATAAAAGAATTTCCAACAACAGAATCACCACCAAAGGAGACTCCACCAGCTCCAACCTACCTCCCCGAGAGGCAAAAGGGACGAGTCACACCAGAGGTGGCTCTATCCCTCTCGCAGAGGAGTGTGTGTCGGCCTTCAGCCACCCGACATATTTATCAACGGAACATCATCTCTAGTAACAAAATGCCAAACGGATAGCACCTCAAACCTTCACTGCATCCTTGCAAAACAACTCACGTTTGCAAATTCACTAACAGGTTTTACTTGTGCAGCATCTCCTACTTAGATTCCCGTGAGGATCAACAGGCGAGACCAACCTTAAGGCGGCACGGCTTGCCTCACGGCAAAGTGCAAGTTCAGTCTTTCGACTGCCCGACATTACTTTCGAGACGGAATAGCACGGCCGGACATCTCCTTCTTACCTTCCTGTGAGGATCAACAGGCAGGTCCAGCCTTAAGGCGGCACAGCCTGCCTCACGACGAAGTGCGGGATCAGTCTTTTGACTACCCGATAATACTTATTAGGCAGCATCTCCACCGGAAAACATCGGGTGTTCGCACTCGTGTCATAACCGTAGCCAGCGGGTTACTTTCAGGAATGAGCCTTCTAAATTAACGTGCCTCCGAGCTCCACAACCGCCTGAAGAAGACTCAGAGGGTCAACGGGCTCCCTAATCACTTCGCGTGGGTTACAACCAGCACACTTTAACATTAACCGCAATCTGCTTCAGAAAAGGAAATTTCACCAACGCCATCGAAACTGAAGACACAGGAAGAAAGTACGCATTTCGACAAGACTTAGGGTGAGTCCAGTCTTACAAGTTGCTTGCCCCTTTTTTTACCATTTTTATAAAAGTCAACAGGCAGGAAAGGTCAAGGACCACTCGGCCTCCCAGGCGTCTAAATAGGCTGCCAGGTCTTTTGATTTCTAGGCCAACTTTCGTATGTGCTCCATGAGGTCGAACCTATTTCCCCGCAAGGCAAAAGTGACTAGTCATGCCGAAGGTGGCTCTATCCCTTTAGCGGAGGAGTGCGGGTTGGCCTTCGGCCACCCGACATATTTATCAGCAGGATCTTCATCTACGAAATATTTATCAGTGGGATCTCCATCTACTAAATATTTCTCAGTCGAATCTCCATTTACAAAATATTTATCGGCATCTACAAAATATTTATCGGCGGAATCTCTATCTATCAGCAGGATCTCCACCAACATAATCTTTAAACAACGGAATCTCTATCAAAGGAATCTTCATAAATAGAAACTAACACTCTTACCATGAAGGAAAAAGCAAACAGAAAGAAAAACTAAGGAAAAATGGCAGGACAAAGTGAAAGGAAAGAAAAAAGGGAAGAAAAAGGGCTCGGCAGCTAAAGAAATAGGAGCGAAAGGAAAGAGGCTGAGGAAAAAGGACCAGAAGGAATGAAGCTAGAGGAAATAGGAGCGGAGGAATGAAGGCTCAGCGGGTAAAACCCCACCTAAAGACCGACAAGCAGAAAAATTGACTGCCCAGCAGAATGAAGCAAGGCGAATAGAAAACAGACTAAAAATGTCCATCCGACACATCCGATAGGAATTGGCGGGATAACTGTGAGGGATTTTGGAATTTCCTAGGTCCAGTTAATGGGAAGGAGACTCAATAGAAGACAAAAGATGAGAGAATGAGAGGGGACAAGAAGAGAGTAAGGCATGAAGGTGTCAGGAGGTATGAGAAAGTAATGTCAGGAGAGGAAAATGAGAGATCTAACATAAAGTAAGGAAAAACAAGGTGTCAGGAGAAAAAAATGAGGGAAGTGACTTAAAGCAAGTGGAGGCAGAAGATAAAAGGCAAGGGAAACCTACGGATTCGGGACGTCTTTTACGCTCACTTTTGGGGACGACTTCAACTTTTTCGGACTTGGGGACTTTTTCTTCTCCAAAGAACTCCAGAGATAACTTATTTTCCAGTAAATAACCATACAGCTTCTATTGTATAGTGAGAAATGAGAGGCTATGAGAGACTGTAAACAAGTTTATTATAGTGGAATCTCCCCTCCCTAAACCCCCCGTGGACGTAGGCCTAGTGCCGAACCACGTAAAATCTGTGTTCATCCCTTTACTTTATCTGCATTTAAATACTGTTCATCGCCATGGATGTACGAACCGACACTGTATAGCCGCACCGGACCACTGCCAAGGGCTCCATACAGTACCGATCGAGGCCCAGCGCCTCTCAACGCGTCCCAAGAATGGATCTCTCTTCCCTTTCGAAGTGTGAGCATTTTTTTACGTTAACACTGCTTGAATACTTTTATCATGTGATGAGAGAGACCCAAGCCTTAACAAACTAGACTTTGGTCGTACAAACTAGGTTATAATGACTAGGTTATAATGCCGATATTTAATTAATTATGTATTATTTGTTGAGAAGTGTTACAGCTACAAAGATATATCATAAAAATAAATATATAATTAATATGATTTCATATGATACGTTAGATCAATTTTATAATAAAAATAGTTTTACAACTTAACATACAATATAAAATTATCAGTTTGTAAATTTATTTTTGTAAAATTTCTTTATAAGTATTTCTTCAATAAAAATAATAACATGGGCTACTCTAAAGCCCAACTTGGAGTCTCACTTGTGGGCTTAAGCTGGTGTGATCAGGCTCTGTAGCATTTCCGTTTGGCATTGTGAGTCTGATTCAATCGAGGTTCAACTTTGAAGGTAGAGAGAGGACCCAACAACTTGGCTTTAATTAGTTCTGGTGGTCTATATCCATGACTGTACATTAGCTGGGCCTTGGGCCTTTTCTCCCTTCATGTTATATCGTGGTTGAAAAATTCACGCAGCTCCTTAAAATCTTTGTCCGCCAGGATCTTGCACATTATATGAAAGAGAAACTGAAAAACTAGATATAAAACGCCGGAAGAACATGAAAGAGAGAGGAGAAAATAAAAACAAAGACCCAAGATATTTATTTAAAAACAATAATATTCATAAGTTTCTTAAATATCATCATTTAATCTGACAACAAATAATTGATAGGTAAATAAATAATAATAATAATAATACTTATTCACGATAAAATGATAAATAATTTGACTTTTTTGTCCTCTACACGAGTCACGACAAAGATTCGGCATATTTGGAAGTAAGACTAACGTGCATGATACAAATAACCCAAAGGGAGGCAATTGTCATTACATTATTGATAATAGCGTAATCAAAACGGTAAATGATCTATATAGGAAAATGATACATGTATGACATTTTTTATTATCTTTATAAAATAATTTGTAAAAATAATATCATTTTATAAAGATATTCTCCATTAAGGCGGCCATTCCTAAGGAAGAACATACGTAAACAACTTGATCACATACCATGGTGGAACAACCAAAGGAATTATCAGAATTTGAAACTTCTAGAAAAGAATCTTGCAAGCACAAATTATAGCATTACACCTATCCTAGCTCTAGAATATTCTTGCATAACCCAATGGGTGAAATGAACCATGTGATCAAAAGATTGTGATTTGCTTTTTCTCTTTCTGAAAGTCTGTATAAATATGTTGAGGAAATGTAATATTGGTTGTGTACAAAATAAGGAAAGAAGAAATGAAAGTTGGAATTGTCCTTGAGGCATTTTATCAAATACCTGTCGTGCACTCACTTTTCTCTTTGAAAATCATTTCCATTGTCATGGTACCAGAGCCATTACAGGACTAACGTCCATCATCTTCATCGCAAAACACCATGGCTAACCCAGAATCCACAGAAATCTCCACCTCCTCTCACCCACCCACCATCAACCCTACTATCATCAACTCCTCTACACATTTCATTACTATTAAACTTACCATTGATAATTATTTATTGTGGAAAGCACGGATTGTTCCATTTCTTAAGGGCTACCGGCTGTTTGGCTTCGTCGATGGCTCTCTCAAAATGCCTCCTCCCACCATTGATAATCTTCCTAACCCCGACTACACTCACTGGGTCTTGCAAGATTAGTTGATTATCTCATCCATAAATGCCTCCCTCTCTGATACTGTCCTTGCATAGATTCTGAACTGCTCCACCTCCCATGAGGTTTGGAATACCCTACACAGCCTATTTTCCGCTCAAAGCTCTACCCACATTGTGCAAACCCAATTTCAGTTAGCTACTTTGAGAAGGGATCTGACTCCATCACTGAATATTTTCATAAAGCCACCTCTCTTGCTGCGACCCTTGGAGCAGCTGGCCAACCTTTTTCATCTTCAGAGTTCATCATTTATTTACTAGCTAGCCTTGGTAGTGACTATGAGCCTCTAGTCACCTCTATAACCACTCGGCCTGACCCTCTGTCAACACCCCAAAGTTTTAGTTATCTCCTAAATCATGAATCTAGACTTGCACATTAGACTAATTCTCTTCTCTCAGGTAGTCACATTGCAGCGCATAATACCACTCAGCAAGCTCTTCTAAGTTCCCTTGCGGGTAGAAGCAAAGGAAATATCTTTCGTGGCAGACGAGGCCGTGGGGGTCGCAGAGGAGGCTTCCCTCAATTCTTTACTCAATCTTCTAGTCGACCCCTGTGCCAGGTTTGTAAAAAACCTAGTCACATGGTAATTGCCTGCTATCATAGATTTAATCAGGCTTATCAAGCCTTTGCACCTTCTCTTGCGGCTCATTACACATATATGCCCTCTACTGGTGCTACGTCCAGTTCTTGGTTCTCAGACACAGCTGCAACAAATCACTTCATTGCTGATTTTGCAAATCTTAATCTGGATGCTGCTTCTTATCAAAGGTCCGACCAATTCAATACTAGAGATGGATCAACTCTCCCTATAGAAAACAATGCATCTGCACAACTATACTCTCCCTCTGGCAAATTTCTTCTTCACAAACTTCTTCATGTTCCTTCCATTACTTGAAATTTACTTTTCGTTCGTCAATTCTGCATTGATAATTATGTTTTCTTTGAGTTTCACTCTAATTTTTTCTTTGTGAAGGATTTGCACACTCGGCGAGCACTTCTCCGAGGCAGCATGAGGAATGGGTTTTATGAATTGCCCATTGACGTTTCAACAATGCCGCCTCCTCAAGCTCTGATAGGTGAACTTACATCCCACAAATTTGGCATTCCCGCCTTAGCCATCCCAATACTTACACCACTACTTTTACCATCAATAAAGTTCAGCTTCCTCTTACAAACAGTGGTTGGCTTGCTCCCTGCTCTACATTTCCTCAAGCAAAGTCTCACTCTCTACTGCATCTTTCTTAATTATCCATCTCGGTCAAGCAAGCCTTTTAATCTTTTATTTCTTGACGTTTGGGGACCGACGCATGTGCCTTTCTCCACTAATTATCATTTTTATTTGTCTATAGTAAATGATTTTTCTAAATATATTTGGTTATTTCCTTTAATATCTAAATCAGATGTGCCTACTATTTTCATAGCCTTCCTACAATTTGTTAAAAAAAAATTATCTTCTCATGTTGCTTCGGTTCAATCTGACTGGGGTGGGCAATTTCGCCCACTCCATAAAATTTTCTAACCCACTGGAATTAATCATTGAGTGACGTGTCCCTACTCCCATGCCCAAAATGGCCCCGTCGAACGACAACATCGGCATATTGTCGAAACCGGACTATCTCTCTTAGCCCATGCATTTGTCCCACAAAAATATAGGGCCGATGCCTTTTTGACTTATGTTTTTCTTATAAACCACATGCCTACATCAATACTTAATGACATGTCCCCTTTTCAAAAACTTTTTTGTCATCCCCCAGATTATAAATTTCTTCGTATATTTGGATGTCAATATTAGCCCAATTTGCGACCATTCAATTGCCACAAGCTGGATTTTAGGTCTAAACTATGTGTCTTCATGGGCTACAGCCCAGATCATAAAGGGTATATGTGTCTCCGTCTTCCTACAGGACGAATTTACATCTCACGGGATGTATGGTTTCAAGAAACTATTTTCCCATTTGCTATAGTCCAACCCACTAGCCCAGCCCTTCTAAATCCAAAAGCCCGTAAGCCCATTATTTTTTTCCCACTTCAGCACTTTGACTCTTCTTTAAATCCAACCGTTATTCCTCAAACTCTCATAACTTCCTCTCTTGGCCTTCTATCCACACCCCAACCCACCTCACCACATGTGTCCATCGATTCGGCCCAACCAAAACTACTCTTATCATCGAACCCAACTCAGATACCCACTACTTCAGATACCCTCATCATTAATTCGGCTAGGTCATCTTCTTCAGACTCTAACTCCTCAGCGCCGCAACTCATTCCTTCACTCATCCCTTTTTGGCAACCTCAACACCCTCCCATCTATCCAATGGTCACACGTTCCAAACATAATATCCACCGCCCTCTTCATCGTTCCAATGGAACTGTCCCATGGCCGCCACCACCAAAACCATCTATCCATCTCACTATCTCGGCTTCATCCTCCATACCAGAAGAACCTACTTCCTTCACTAAGGCCTCTAAATATCCCCAATGGAGAGCTGCCATGACCTCCGAATTCGAAGCCCTCCTTCATAACCAGATATGGAATTTAATTCCATTCTCCTCTAGCCTTAACATTCTCGAATCCAAGTGGGTCCTCAAGACCAAGAGGCGTGCTGATAGGTCTCTTGAGCGTTGCAAGGCATGCCTTGTTTTCATCAGCAAGTCGGAGTCGATTTCACAGAAACTTATAGCCCTGTTGTTAAACCCGTTACAATCCAACTTCTCATTTCCATTGCTATTTCATCCGGTTGGGCGTTGAATTAGTTGGACGTTCAGAATGCTTTCCTACATGGTGACTTGGAGGAGGATGTTTACATGCATCAGCCACCAGGCTTTGCAAATCTCGACTACCCTACATGTGTCTGTAAGTTGCATAAATCGATCTATGGACTTAAACAAGCCCCTCGAGCTTGGTTCTCTCAATTAAGCAATAAGCTTTTGTCTCTCGGTTCTCATGCTTCTAAGTCTGATTCATCTCTATTTATTTTCTACAATTCCACTGTTTCCATCTATGTTTTGATCTGTGTAAATGATGTAAAATACATTATAGTTACTGGTTCTAGTACTTCATTTATCTCTCATTTTCTTGCTGCTCTACGTGTTTCCTTTCCAGTCAATGACTTAAGCTCGTTACTCTATTTTTTAGGGATTGAAATTCATAGAAACTCTCATGGTTTGTTCATGTCCCAGTCTAAATACATATAGGATTTACTTAAACGCACTAACATGCACAACTCTAAGTCAGTTTCCACTCCCATGTCATCATCCGTCAAGCTCACTGCTCAACTTTACCATAGCATTGTAGCGAGTTTACAGTTTCTAGCTTTTACACGACCAGACATTTCCTCTGCAGTGAATAAAGTTTGTCAATTTATGCATTGTCCTTGAATTCCGGCAAGTTGTTAAACGTATTCTTCGGTACTTGCGACTCACTTCACATTTTGGTCTTCATTTCTCTATTTTTTCTTCCTTCTTTTTGTCTGCATTCTCTGATGCTGACTGAGCTGGTTGCCCAGATGATCGCAAATCCACTGGCGACTTATGTGTCTATTTTGGATCATATTTTGTCTCTATGGGGTATAAGAAGTAACCCACGATTGCTAGATCTTCCACTGAAGCTGAATGTAAAGCAGTTGTTAACACCGCATGTAAATTACTTTGGTTACAATCATTACTTGGTGAACTTGGTATTTTTTTGCCTGATCCACCTACACTCTAGTGTGATAATCTTGGTGCAACTTATTTATTTGTGAACCCTGTGTTACTTTCTCGTACTAAACATATTGAACTTGACTATCATTTTGTGCGAGATCGCATGGCTGCAAAAGCTCTTAAAGTTTCATTCGTCTCAAGCAAAGATCAACTCGCTGATATATTCACAAAGCCTCTCTCTACTACTCACTTTAATTTACTCCGATAAAGCCTTACCATCTCTCAGGTGCAGCTTGACTCGCGGGGGGCTATTAAGGCAGCTATTCGTCAAGAAGAACATACGTCAGAAACTTGCTCACAGACCATGGTGGAACAACCAAAGGAATTACAAGAATTTGAAGCTTCTAGCTAGAAAAGAATCCTGCAAGCATAAATCATAGCATTACACCTGTCCTACCTCTAGAATATTCTTGCATAACCGAATGGGTGATATGAACCATGTGATCAAAAAATTGTGATTTGCTTTTTCTCTTTCTAAAAGTCTGTATAAATATGCTAAAAAAATGTAATATTGGCTATGTACAAAATACAGAAAGAAGAAATGAAAGTTGAAAATGCATTTTATCAAATACCTGTCGTGCACTCGCTTCCGTTTTTGAAAATCATTTCCGTTGTCATTCTCAATTTTAAAAAGAATTATATAAAAAAGTTATAAAAATGATTATATATAGGGGTGCAAATGGTCCGGTCCAGTTCTGTCCGATCCGGCAATGGACCGAATATTTTCGGTCTATTATTTTTTCGGACCGGACGTCAGGCCTAATTTTTTTTTTTTAAATAAATAATTAAAAAAGTTTATTTAAAATACTAAATTAAATTAAGTGACTTATTAATGTGGATTATGTAACAAACTCAATAAAAAAATATTTTATATGGTCAATGATAATAAATTAGATGAAAATTATATTATTAATTTATATAATTACTATATAATTAACTAATTGATATTATATATTAGTTAATTTATAGAATATTAACAAGTGTTAATAACATATTTAAAATTTTATATTGTTAATAGTGATAGATTAGATGAAGATATATATAAAATATTGTTAATTTATAGAATATTAACAAGTATTAATAACATATTTAAAATTTTATATTGTTAATTGTACAATTATTATATAATTTTTTTTTTCATTCTGTCCGGTCCAGTCCGAAAAAACCCTGGATCGTAGACCGGACCGAAACTTTTCAATCCTCTAAAATGTAGACCGAGACCGACCGGTCTCAGTCTCGATCCGGTCTGGTCCGACCGGACCGTTTATCGCCCCTAATATTATATATATATATATATTATAATATAGAAGGAATGTGCATGACGGTATAAATGTGTAGTAGAGCGCATGATACACGATATATATCTCGCTACAGGCTACGTGGCAATGAACATTGAGATATTCTATAATCTGACGGTTCATGGATTGCTCCCATGCAATATCAGAGGTCCCCACACTACCACTGACAATGTACTATAGTATGCACGTGGGTGGAACCCTTTGAAATGGTATCTGAACTCTGAAGCTAGAAATTGCAATGACTCGAGCTCCTCGTCAGCAATTTATTGAGTGCCCCCACCTCCTAATTTCACTGTCTCCACTGTCCTATAATAGAGCAATGCAACAGACAGAATTCCTTAAGCTCGGACTGATTTTTTTAGCTCAAACAGGTCGAGCAGCTCACATGTCTTGAAGGGAGAACGAGAATTAGTTGAAGCTTAAGAAGAGAAGAAAATGGCAGTCAATGATCATAACAGGAAGCAGTCAAGTTCATCATCTTGGTTATGCAGAAGCGCGAGGTGCTTCCAAATCGTAACATCCTCGAAAGCATCAACCATGGAGAAGGAACAAAAACAAAGGGATGGCAAAGATTTGCCAGTTTTGAATACTGCAACCACAAGAACGCGGCCTGGTGGATGGAAGGCTATGCCCTTTATCATTGGTATAGTATGATCTTATCCGTTCTGATATATAAATTAAGCACACTGCATGCACACACACACACATATGCAAGAAACGAATTATGCATGCAATTGAATTTCTTGCAGTCTTCATATTATGCAACTTCCGGAGGATGTACGTTGATTTTGGCCTTAATTTTATGGTGTGTGCAGGAAATGAAACGTTTGAAAGGCTGGCTACTTTCGGATTATTGGCGAACTTTATGGTATATTTGACACGAGAGTTTCACATGGATCAGGTTTCAGCTTCCAACGTTATTAACATATGGTCCGGTGTGACAAATTTTGCGCCCTTGGTTGGTGCCTTCATCTCTGATGCCTATGTCGGCCGGTTCCCGACTATTGCTTTCGGCTCTTTGGCATCACTTCTGGTAATCCATCCTTGGCTTCTCCTCTCATTATATAATTCTCATTTGTCGAATGCACACATTAATATTGACGACTGTGATGCCATCATTCAATATTAATGACGACGATTTGGTTCACATCATTTATCATGATTTTTGTGGAATTCGGAGCCAAATTTTATTTGAGTGGTGAAACTGCAAGGGAACGTTCTTGACAGTTATCTTCAAGAGTAGTACTGTACATATCCTTACAATTTTACTTACATTTTAATATCTTAATTACCAGATTCATTTTGTCAGTTTTGTTTTTAAATTTAAATTTTAAATTTTAAATTTTATAATTTTCAACGTATCAATATAGAAAATTAAATTTTTTATAAGTTTTTAAAAGTAGCATTTTTCTATCTTCAATATATAATATTTGCGCTGTGCTCTTTTATTAAGACTGTGGTTTGAAACAGCGAAATTTTGTTTTTTTTCTTTTGTACTCGTTTTTGGTCTTACGTGCCCGTCGGGACTTAATATCGATGTTGATGCATGTGTAGCATCAATAATGTCAAAAGTGGTAAATTATTTCGGTGAAATTATATTCAAGTGACTCGTGTTTTTTAGCGAAAAAAAAATAACAGTGTGTACATAGTGAGTAAATTAGGCTTCTTATTCCCTCATCTATTTTGATGATCTACTAGCGTATGAAGATATTTTGTAGGAGAAATATTATATATATGATGCCTTATTTAAGTAAAGTTTTAAGTGCATGCATGATAGCCGAAAAGAAGTAAGGCCAGGCCACAATCTCTTACTCCTGGCCTGTGCATCATTTATGAGTAGAATATTCCTTTTTCTATTTATTTATTATGCAATATATGTTATATATTGTGCCAATTGATCTTTTGGTCATGATGTCACTTTCAATATTTAAGCAGTTTATCTTCAAATATTTAAACAAAATTAGTTAGCATAAATACAAAATTAAAAAAAAAAACGATAATTTTGATTATAATCATGATCATCAACTTCAAAGAATGAATTAATCAATAGGGAATGGTGACTGTGACTATGACGGCTTGGATGGCGCAGCTGCATCCTCCACCATGCACCCCACAACAGAAAGAATTGGGTCAATGTAAAGGTTCAACCACAGCTCAACTGGGTGTGTTACTGTTGGGGCTGGGGTTTTTGTCCATCGGCTCCGGTGGCATTAGGCCATGCAGCATTCCGTTTGGTGTGGATCAGTTCGATCCAACCACCGACGATGGGAAAAAAGGAATTAACAGTTTCTTCAACTGGTACTACACCACATTTACCGTGGTTTTGTTGTTCACTCAAACTATTGTGGTTTATATCCAAGACTCTGTTAGCTGGAGTATAGGTTTTGGGATACCAACCTTGTGTATGTTCTTGTCGATTATCTTCTTCTTCGTTGGAACGAATATCTATGTGCATGTGAAGGCAGAAGGAAGCCCACTTTCCGGCCTTGTGCAAGTTTTTGTTGCGGCATATAAGAAGCGCCGGATTCAGCTTCCGGTCGACGGAGACGTAGATGGAATTTTCTATGATCCTCCATTGAAGGGGGCTGTATTTACAAAGCTTCCTCTCACCGACCACTTCAGGTACTAACAGATACATCTTTATCATGAACGATTTCTTAGTGCATGGTATATTTACAGGTTAATGTGAAAAACGATCCTTGTGGATGATTACTTGAGTTTATTAGGATTTCTTACGTCATGCCAATCGCAACTGTGGATTGTGATAGACTTTCTTCCTTTTTGAATTGGCGATAAATCAATCATTCGATGCATGATTGCTTCTAGAACTATATTTTTTCGTTCGGCAAATTAGTGCGCGCAGTAGCAAGCTGGAATAAACAAATATCATTTAAAATTACCTTATATTGCCTAATTTATCCTAATTGTTTTTTTTTAAAAATGAGTCAAAAGCTAAAGTAAATGATTATTGTTAAAAAAATCATCAAAGAGCTAGTGGAGAGGTTGGCGAGATCAATTAGGTCGATTTGCTACAGATGGTCTGTCGCATGGGATGCTCGATCATGACTCGCTTGGCGGTTCAACTGAAAGGAAAATTAAAAGAAAAAAAAAAGAAAAAGAAAGCGGAGCCGGAGCCGGAGCCGGAGCAGCTCCTGAGGAGGAACGACGTGGCTGTAGGGCACATAATTGTTGTTGTGGACAAGATCGGCAACGACATCTTATATGCAAATCTAAAGGACAACAAAAGTCATGGTAAGGGAAAAAAACCGTGGGCGCGCATGAACAGTAATACGTCAGTACTGTTCATGTAAAAAAAACTGGGAGGAGGGTTTCACCCAAAATCAGCATGTTTGCTAGTAGGTTCAATTTCACGTGTATATTTGCTTGCTTGTTTGCATTCATAAACTCACTAGCTGTTTTTTTTATTTTTCTTTTTTTTAAATTCAGATTCCTAAACAAAGCGGCTTTTATTCAAGAGAATGAACTGAAGCCAGATGGCACTAGCTCGAATCAATGGAGGCTCTGCAGCATCCAGCAGGTGGAAGAGCTTAAATGCATAGTTGGAATAATTCCCATATGGATTTCCGGTATCATTAGCCTAACTTCCATGACACAACAAGGAACTTTTACCGTATCACAAGCCTTGAAAATGGATCGGCATCTAGGACCCCACTTTCAAATCCCAGCTGGTTCAATGGGGGTCATTTCACTAATCATAATAGGGTTATGGCTTCCATTCTACGACCGTTTTCTCGTACCAGCCCTCCGAAAAGTCACCAAAAATGAAGGCGGGATCTCACTTCTCCAAAGAATAGGAATCGGGGCTGTATTTTCGATTCTGTCGATGGTTGTAGCTGGATTGGTGGAAAGGGTGAGAAGGGCTTCGGCTATTCAAAACCCTCAGCCACTTGGGGTTGCACCGATGTCAGTCATGTGGCTAGCCCCACAGCTTATTCTACTTGGCTTTTGCGAGGCATTCAACATCATCGGACAGATCGAATTCTTCAACAGGCAGTTTCCCGATCACATGAGAAGCATTGGGAATTCTCTTTTTTCCTGTTCTTTTGCTGGAGCAAGCTACCTGAGTAGCTTAGTGGTGACCATTGTGCATCATGTCACGAGAACGCATGCCCATCCTGATTGGTTGACAAATGATATCAATTATGGCAGACTGGATTATTTCTACTTTCTCATAGCAGGGATGGGGGTCCTGAATCTTATCTACTTTCTCTACTGTGCTAATCGATATCGGTACAAGGGCAGTGCACAAATAGGACATGATCATGATGATTCCCATCATGTTGATCATGATCATGCACTAGTGCTGGAGCTTAGTAATTCGAATAAAGCTTGAATGTGATCTGATAAAGATTACGTACGTACGTCCGAATTAGAATAAATAAAATAGGGAAGTACTTCTATATATAATATTATTATTTCTGTTATTGTAGTACGTAATCTTAGCCGTTGAGACAATAATGAATTAAAATATATATATATATATATATATATATATATATATAAATCAGTATGCATGGGCCGGATCATGATGAATATAATTAGGTAATGAAGATGGTAACAGATCGAGCAATGTATCATGGGTTGCCTTGCTCAGCTAGCTAGCTAGCTAGGGCTCACTTTATTTAATCCTTCTGGCCAAAGCCATCGTGCTGGTTTGCTAAATGCAAGTGGATGGCACTACAGGTAGCTACTCCAACAAGTGGTATACCGTGTATATATTTAAAGTGAAAATGATAAGATTATGAGAAATACAAGAGTTTGCACAGAATGATTTTACTGCTGTATTTGAAAAATATTCACCCACTCATTACAATAGTTAATCACCAAATAAATACACATTTACAGAAACTGTTTTAAGAAAGAATCCTAGAATAAAGCTAGCTGTTACATAGTACTAGGAAGGAATTAAATGTGCTGATACGAGCTTGATTCAAGGCTGAGAATCTGCCTCCTTGGTCTGATGCTTGATTGAAGGAATTTGCTTGATTTCCTTTATAGAAAATCTTGTTGTTCTTAGTTTTAGAAATATATATAGATAGAGGTACGTATCTAGCTATATTTGTGCTTCTAATTGCAGGCAGGCTGTTTGCCGTAAACTTAATTGCATGCCTAAATTCATAATTAGCTGGTTTCAGTAACTGCGACTAATGAGCTGAACAACCCCCGTCTCTCTCTTAATTCCACTGATCTGATCTATCTCGTGGATGCCCTCTAATTACATATTGCTGCAAAATGACAGTCGTTTGAGCCTCACATGCATACAACGTCTATATATATATATATATATATATATATATGACTCTAGTTCCTCCAGTGCGCGACATGTGCATGCACAGTACTATTAGTACTATATATGGATCCGACGACCATAGATATATATATATCCGACCTACCCATCCCACTTCCTCTGGTACGGTGCGTACGTGGGGCACATATAATGATATGACATGATCGGTATAGCTGCAAGCAAGTGTATTATGCCACCAAAGACTCGAACCACCTAATTAAAGATCAGGAAATGAACCTCTTCAACGAACGTCTAGCCACATGACTGATTGATCTTCAACTATGACGATGTCATCAAAATTGACCGAAACCGCCATGACTAGCTAGTAGTACTCTAGCTAGCTAGTTTATCCAAGAATCACATGAATATCGTGAAATCCCCATGACTATCTATTGTTTTTATTATTTTATGTGTTATGCTAATTAAGTGCATTAACAGAATGTTTGTTTGGACTTTGGACTCTCACCGCGGGATTTTCGTTGGATTAGTTAAAAGTTAAATTTATTGAAGATTTAGTTATTAAATTATAAAATGTGATCACATTAGAATAGTTAAATTCTATTTACAATCACTTCTAAAATTATTTTTAAATTTAAAAGGAACTATTCATTCATCAAATACATTTTATATTAATTATTTCTCTCTCTTTTATATCAATTATTTCTCTTTTTTTTAAATGATAATTTAAAAAATATAATTAGAATATGATTACTAATTAATATATAATATTATGAATAATAAAATATGATAAAATAAAATAAATTCATAATTAAAAAAATTAAAATTTTTTTAAATTATTAATTACTCATTACTATATAATGAATAAATGGATAATCTAGTGTGGAGATTTTATATGAATAGCTAAAGCCAAATTCATCTTTTATTATTTTATTGTCATATAATGAAAAAATGACTATTTCAATATAGAGTCTTATGTAAATGAAATAGTTAAAAGTTAAATTCATTTTATATTTATAAAAAATATACTTTACCTTTAACTAATCAAATAAAAGTGCTCTTATGTCATAGCAGCGGTACTGACTTTCCTCCTTAAGAGGGGCCAAACCGAGCCAATATTGCAACGGTAGGTGGCTTGCGAGCCTCCATCGACATATTGGTGGCACGAGGGCGATCCTAATAATCGTGGCGGCCAAACCCGTGTGAGGAAATTTCAGTTGTTTTTAAATGTTTTTTTTTTTAAGTTCTTACAGTGCAAGTTTTTATATATAGATGTATGAAAGTTTGGGAAGAAATGATTTTAATTTTATAGATATACCTACAACTATTTATTAATTTATTTTATAATCAATCAGTCGATTAATTTATGTTTTTATTACAAATAAAATAATTTAACTTTACATAATTAATTTAGAGTACTCGATCTACTTCTGCATCCAGTTGTATCATCTATTTTTTATTTGAACATAATGTTGTATTATTTTAAATATACCGTAAATGTTTATATATGAAATGAATTTAGAGTTAGATACCAATAAGCCGCAAAATTATAATAATATTCAATCAAACCGAGCAGCAGCAGATCAAGAAAGAAATAAGATAATACATGAACCAAAAATAAAAACGTTATTACAGTAGTGACAAAAGTGCACGTGCGGAAAGTAAAACACAAAGCAAGGAGAAAATTATAATAAGACCCAACCATCCGGGGCATTGATGGAAAAACAAAAGTGTCAAATATAAATCATTATTCATTCATTTTCATCTCAAATAGATGCTTTTAAGATATAAAAAGACAAGTACATGCATGAATTGAACTGATTGGAGTCTTCTGGACAAGTGAAATAATTTGTACAAATTGTCCTTATAAAAAATTAAATTCCACTTAAAATATATAAAAAAAAAATTACTTTTTATTAATAGAATCTACTTTTAAAAAAAAAATTATATGAAAGTTGTATGTTTTTGAGAAATCTCCAGTACTACATCTGTGACACAGCATGTGCCCGATTCATTATTCATAAAATCTGCCTCTTTATCCCTGCATGCCTTGTGTGTACGTAGGATGAGCGTGCATGATCTTTTTGGACCTGTTTCACTATTTTCTACAAAGCCGTCTATCTTTTGAAGCGCTCATGATTACGGAATAAAGTAATTTGAGCCTTTCAATTGTTTTGTTTTGTAGTTCATGATGGAGCTAGGCAGCTGCCCACATGGCTCTCGTACGTTTTGCAGTTTTTTGGGATTTGTCCTTATCTCCTTCTGCGTTGAATATTCTTCATATGATAGGTTAGCTCCGTGGTTGACAGTGAAGCCCGATGCATTTTTTTTTTTTATAATTCAATACACCACATTTTCATATTATTTTAATCATATTAAATAATATATGATATATTTATTATCGTTAAATAATAAAAAAATATGTAATAAATAATTATTTAATAATAATAAATATGCCACATCATACTTAATAAAATGATAATATAATGTATATAATTTTCATTCTTTTTATCCTAATCTAATGCCACATCGGCTTGGCAAAATGCTCCAACTAAGTAATTTCCTACTATAATGCATTGGCTAATTGGCAAAAAGCTAGTACTAAAATTATCTTTTGGACTGTCACGTGTCAATATCACACATACTAATATCTGCAAATTAATTAAGTTTGTTAAAATGCTCCTTAATTGGATTATTTTGTCCATGCACTCTTAAATATTTGAATTCCCTAATTATCTATCAAAGTGTTCATTATGTTTGTGTGCTAGCTGTTAAATATGATTCATCCCCGCATTCAGAAAGCTAAGTCAGAAGGTTTAAATATTTGATACGTAATTACAAATATATATTATTTCCATATCAAATCATGTCTTTTTTAACCAAAAAACAAAAGGATCCAAAGAATAAAAAAGAAAAAACAAGAAGACATTCCTCCCCCATGGATATGCCAGGGTGTGTTAGCCCCATGATGCACCTGACTTAATGATTTAAATAAAAAAAAGTAAAAAAGTCAGTAGCTTATTTGTTTGGAAAAAGAAAATATAAGATTAAAAAAGATTAAAAAAATCTAAACTTCAACAAAGTATGAGCATTAGTCTGCATCTATGTTGGATTATCTATTTACTCTCTATATAATAATAAAATATTAGTAATTTGTTATTTAAAAAAAATTGAAACAAAAAGAAGGGAAAATGAATACAGTGTCAAAACAAAAAAAGACATGAAAAAAAAGACGTCAATTCATGTGCACTCCGGGACTATTAAGGGCCTTTTGGTAAAACATAATCATTCATTAAATTCTACAATGAAGCTACATGTCAAATGATCAAGAGTCTTAAGGACCTTTTGGTAAAACACGATTATTTATTAAATTCTACAAAGGAGCTACACATCAAATGATCAATGGTTTGAAGAGCCTTTTGGTAAAATAGGACTTAACGGAAAACAAGAAAAATTAACGGAAAAACAACAAAAAACCCTTATTATAATAGAGTAGATATATATATAGAGAGAGAGAGAGATAGAGAGAGAACTCAGAGGCTAGAGACGTGGATTCAAATTTCCTATGGCGAGGATCACCTGGATCACCCCCTCCTATTGTATGGAAGGGTGTCATATTGTTCCCTCCACACTATAAGAAAGCTGCTTATTTGAGACTAGTTAATTTCAGTAAAATGATTATTTATAATTAAAATTGATTGTAAATAGTCTTTTGGTTATAATAAATTGATTACAAAAGTTTATTTTTCTTGTAGTAAAAGGGGTAAGAGGAGGAGAAGAAGAAAAATGATCTTAGTACTAGTTGTAATGGAATTAATATACGATCGATCACTTTCTATATATACTTTAAGATATCTTCGTTTTTTTTTTTTGGTTTATTTTGCTTTGGTATCTTAATTAATGAAAACGACGTTTTGTTGGTGATATATATGAGTTTCTCAAAAATTTCTAATGATAGAAATTAGATAGAAGGAGAATTGTAATAATTAAATTGGATAAAAGCCCGGCCAATAGTGATAATTTTCAAAATCCAGGAAACACTTTGGCAAAAGGTCAAAACCCATTAATGATTGATTTAGCTAGCAAGTAGCTAGTCGGCCTATGCAATGGAGAATCACATCAACCATAATGGATGCAACAAGCTAGCTAGCCCGTCAAGCAGCTTACGCTTATATGCACTATACCATATATATCATGCATCCCACTCACATTGAGTGGCAATGAAACTTCAGGCCTTACTTAAATTACATAGACATGATCAAGTGATGAAAGACTGGAAATAAAGCATTATCCTCTATAAGATTAGTGCTTTCTCATTAACCTCTTAATATGATTAGTGCTTTCTCATTAACCTCTTAATATGATTAGTGCTTTCTCATTAACCTCTTAATATGCTGCATATATGGAAGTGGTCAGGACCTGCTCAAGTAATGAAGGACCAAGAGAATAACATGGTGTTCGGTCATTATCCCGATCTAAATAATCATAACTTTGGCATCCCCATAAGACTCAAACAATCTCATCTCAATTGTACTGGTTATTTTATCTGCGTATCCAAACGCACATTCAACTATATTTTAACTCATCTCTGCATTCTGTACACTGTACATTGATGTAACAATTGCTTTCTAGCCCATTTGACACAAGACTGTTCTCCTATGTACCTCACATCCCGATGGTCAGCACCACATCGCCTACACCTAACAATTGAAGGTGGCTGCAAGTTTGAGATTTTATTACAAAATTAGAAACTAAAAATTGGGAAAAAAAATAACTAACAAATAAATGCTTTCATATTTGAAAATATTGAAATAATTACAGCCAACTACAAAAAAATATATTTTAGAAAACTCAAAATATTTATGGGTTTTTAAATTAATAATAGATATTACTTATTTTTAATATATTCATAATATTTTCATCCAATAATTAAATACTTATCAATAATTGGTAGGACCTACCACTTTATCAATTCCCAAAAATTTAAAGGACGTTGAAATTCTCTGTCAAACAATTCAACTCTTTTTTTTATTTTTTTAACTTTTTCATTCACCATTTTTTGAAGTATTTAGATATTTTTGAAAATAAAAAAGAAACACATTCATTTAAAAACATTTACTTAATCATTAAGTTAAAAAAAAAATCGACAGAAGAAATCTTCTGTGAGAATTGTATTTTCCAAATTTAAAATTCATTTCATTTCATCTCACTATCAAAATACACACTTTTTTACAAGACATTTCATCTCATCTCACTATTCAAACACATATTTTTTTACAAGCTATCTCATCTCATCTTAACTAAAAAATCTCACTACTATTTAAAATATATCATCTCATCTCATCTGAACTGCGTAACCAAACTAGATCTTATGGTCCTAACATCTTGGCATGGGTCAGTACTCGAGTAGCTAGTGTTAAGGGATTTGAATGAGCAATGCTATGAACAGTCCTCAAATGGGAACTACATTACAAGTCTAGTTAATTTTAATTTTAATTTTTTTAAAAATTACAATAATATTCTTATCAAAATTGTATTTTTTTTTATTTAATGAAAAACTTACCCATACAGTCTCCAAATGAAGATTACAAATAGAATTTTTGGATTTAAATATAATATAATATAGTGCTTTGCGCGCACTTTATCTTCTTGTAAAAAAAATTATATCTATAAGTTAATATTGAGATATACCCGCCTTCATTCCGATTTGCAAATAAAAACTCTTAGGTTTGGATTCAAAACCCACATCTACTCACCTCAACTCATTTCATCTCATCATTACAACTTTCTCAAATTTCCACACAAAATATAATAAACAATTCAACTTTTTCAAATCCCAAAACAACTTTCCCAAATTCTCACACCAAATATAATAAATAATTCAACTTTTATTCTACTATTCACAAACCATCTCAACTCATCTCAACTCATCTCAACTCATCAACTGTCCTTATATTGATGTGGAATTATTAATGGCATGTCTTTGAGTGAATAAAAAGATTCTCCGTCGGCATCACCACTACCAACGGGCATGCCGATGGGACGGCTTGTTTGGTAAAAGTTTATATCTTAAAATTCTCTTTCCATCTCGTCACATCTTATTTTTAAATATCACTTAAATGTATATACTTTTAAATTAATTATTACAATTTTTTTAAACTAATCGTTACAAATTTTTTAAATTTTTAAATAAAAAATAATTCAACCTTTTTAAATTGACAAAAATAATATTAAAACTTTATATTATTTTTGAAAAGTCATATCATTTTGAAAAGTCACATAAATGTACAGATACGTGTATATATATAAAACAACGTGCGTGTATATATAAAACAACATTTCATTTCAGTAATTTGGTACTAAAAATTATTAATGGCTAGCTGTTTGTTGAATACTTTTGTGTTGATCAGTCACTGTTATACGTATAATCAAACAATGTTGGCCACTTCCATCGACATCATGCCTTTCAATTTGATTGTCCTTAATATATGGTGCCCCAGAAGAACCCACCTTCTACTCAGAGACAAAATTGCTATTCACGAGCCTTAGTCGATCGACGAATATTCTGCCATGAAAAGAAAGATTGAACTTTGAAGGCAGACAGAGACATGAAATAATTACATCCTATATTTATATATATAGTTGTCAATATATTGGGAGCCATAAATATTCATCTAATTTAAAAAGCCCACATCGATCAACATCTGCTACCAGTTTTGCTTTTTGTTTTTTGTTTTTTTATTTATGAAGGAACAAGCAGATATATATATATATATATATATATATATATATATATATTTTGTAATAAATAATATACAGGTGGAGATAATATATATTTGAAAAATGAACCTGTGGAGGGAAAAAATACACTAATCTATAAATTGGGCTCAACCTATCAAGATATCACTATAGATAAAAGAGGGGGACAAAAGAGATATAAGGGCTGCAAATGTCAACAAGGAAAGAGGGAACAAGAGGGATATAGAGGCTGTGAATGTCAGAGAGAGATAAGAAATGATAAAGGAAATCAAATCATACACGCCAATGGGACAAGTCATATCGTGACAGGGAGCTTTAAAGCATATTAGAAAGAAAGTAGGCCAATGAAGGAAGCTGATATATGCAACAAATGGGTACATATATAAAGCATACAACCAGATGAAAAGAAATAGACTAATGAATGACTTCTACTTCTGAAAGGGACCGAGCGCTCCCTTAATCAGATCTTCTTCTTCAAGCAACCCCTAAAGGAAGACATCGCTCTCAACAAGAAGAGCTTCAACCTTCTCTACACAGTGAGATATGATGATCCATGAGTGATTGTAAACAGATATATATTATATTGGAGACTTCCCTCCCCAAACCCCGTGGACGTAAGCATATTATCGAATCACGTAAATCTTGTGTCGTCTCTTTTTACTTTCACAGTATTTATTTTTCATTCAATGCCATCAACATACGAGTCGCCACCGTACAGCCGCACCGGAATACTATTAGGCATTCTAAATAATTCACATCGCTACACCGGGTGTGTGAAGTTTCCCAAAACTGCTAAACACGACATCAACATAACCGATAACAATATATATTACTCTTTTTTTCGGGAATTATTATTTTCAATTATACTAATTACTGCACTAAAAAGGTCAATGATATAACACCAACTACTCTACCATTTATCTACAACTTCATGTTAAAAAACTATTTCTTTTCACTTTAATTCAAAATTATTATTATCCTAGCATTAACAGTTTAAAATACATAAAAAAAATAATTATTTAATTCTTAGTTGTTAATAAGTAGTTGGAAGAACATTATTTCTCTAATTAACGGATTACACAGTTTTTCTCTAGGTTAAATAATGGTATAAAATTAAGAAAATAATGGTTCCTGATTTTTTTTTTAAATGAGTAAACATGAAATTTACATTAAAACAATTTACATTTTAATAATAATTTCACATTTTGTTTTTTTAAATAGAATAAGCAAGACTTGATTGATCTAGCATTTCTCGTAAAATTAAATTTGAAATCTTAATCGGATCATTAATCCAAGATGGATTTCTTTTTTTAAAGGATAGTGCTATTGGACCGATGGTCCCAACTGATGGTGAATGACACTTTTAAATACTTTTTTTAATAAAAAATACATAAATTAAATAATATTTACTTTTTTAATTATTAAAAAAAAATAAAAAAAAATCATCAATCAAATCATAAGTAGACCATGGTTCAATAGGCATTTCCCTTTCTTAAAGAATAATGCTAGCATGTGTTTTTATATTTTTTTTAAAATTATTTTTTATATAGATTTTTTTTTAGAAATGCTATGCTCACAGTTGGGGGCTCCCGTTGGTGATTTTTTTTTTTAGTTATTTTTTTACTTCATAATTAAATAAATGTTTTTAATAATATTATGAATTTTTTTTATTTTTTAAAAATATTTAAAGATGTTAAAAAATTCATGTAAAAAAAAAATAAAAAAAAAACTATAAAATGTATTAGCAGAAGCCCCCAGTTCCCAGCAGTAGGCGTAGACTCACCTATTTTTTTAACACTTTTAAATATTTTGAAAAAATTAAATAAATTCATAATATTATTAAAAAATATTTTCTTAATCATGAAATAAAAAAATTACAATTTTTATTTTATTTCGTGATTAATGAAGTATTTTTTAATAAATTTTTTTTTTTACTTTTTAATTAAAAAAATGTTTTTAATGATATTGTAAATTTATTTTATTTTTAAAAAATATTAAAAAAAATTATATAAAAAATAACTTTAAAACAAACACATAAAAATACATTCTAAACCTCCAGCGAAAGCCCGGAGCTCTAGCATTGTACACCTCATAGATTACTCTTGCGAATTCAGAGATCGTAATCATTGTTTTTAGAGTCAATACCCTCAACGCCTTTATAAGATAAGAGTATTTTTTATTATTTTTATAAGAATAATGTTAGATATAAATTTTAAATAATTAAGTTTTATATAAATTTTTTATAAAAAAATATTTTTTTATAAGAAATCCGTACAAATCTCTCTTTTCGTAATAATTATACTTTATTACCATCATGTTGACACAAATGATTAAAAATCTAATGATTACCGGAAGTAATAATTTTTTTAGGAAAATGATTTATACACAACACTTTTTACAATATTTTATACAATTATATTTTAAATGAGGAGTAGTTTTGTAAAACATTTTATAAAAATAACATCATTTTATAAAAATATCCTCATTTTAACATATTATTGTATAATATATTGTGTAATATGTTGTGTATATATCATTACTCTTTTTTTTTAAAGCAGCAAGACTTCTTATTTTTTATTTCATTGGCAATGCATTCCTAGTCAATGGGATACAAAAGGCAAAAACAATTGAAAGTTTGATATATATATATATATATATATATATATATATATATATAATATCCGGTATGTTGGGTCCTGAGGTCTGGGCTAATATAGGCCCGAGCAATCTAGTGTTATTTGGGCTATGAATTAGCCCAATTGAAAGCGAGCTGGGCTTTGGATCAGATAGCTCAGATGCAAAATTATGGATGGGATATGAGCAAAGTTTAAAGACTAAAGAGCATTAGCATTGGACTCATTAAATTCATCTTCAAAATTTGATGAAAATTACATATTTTTCATAAATGTAAAACCTTCATATCTATAACCTCTCGTTGAATTAGCCATAAGATTCATTAAAATAATAATATAATATTATTTTTTTAATAATAATATTTTTAATTTTTCATTTCATATGTTACAATTATACTAATTATATGTTAATTAATAATTTAATTAATAAAGAAAATATAACTTGACCCAATTGGGAACAATTAAAACTTCATTTCCACCAACAATTCATAAAAGAGTATAGATTTCCACCATTTCCACTTTCATTTCCACCAACAATTCATAGAACAGTACCAACATGTTTAAGTAGCAACATTGAAAGTCTATACCAATTTCCACCAACTTCAGCAAAACAGTTCATAAAAACAAAACATATATACAGAGTAGTTCATTCAGCAACATTTCCAACATTCCCAAGTTCAACAAAACATTTGATTCTATACAAAACATCTGCTGGACATAAAAACATCCAGTTATAAGCCACTTCTACAGCCAGTTACACACCTCCATAAGGTGTTAAAGGAGACTCCACCAGTATTTGCAATTATTAGTTTCTTCTCTCTGCAGAAACTTGCAACAAAGAATGTTTTAATATTTCTTTTTCAGCTGCAAATGTCAAACCATAAGTGGCTAAAGGATAATTTAATATAATTGAAAGAACCAGAAAGTGAAAACATGTAAACGTTATAAAATATTAGGCTTTTAGATTTTTTACTATCTCATAATCACATAATCCTAATGAAATTGAAATTGAACTACAGTCAAAAAAAGAAAATTTTCAATATGCCTGCCAATTGTTCATAGTCATCTGGATTATTTGATAAATTGACATTGCCAATATTAGTTTATTGTGTGACTCTTAACTTTTGAGGCCTAAGTGATTGCTAAACAGCCAAAAGAAACAAAGACAACAACAAATCCATTGATGAATACCCATACCCTGTGACCCAGAACTAGCCAATTTTGTGTCACATTGGGGGTACCCCACTCATTGCCACTTTGTGGGGTTTCTCCAAAAAAATACATTCTAATCCCACTATGAGTTTTGGTTATCTTTATGGGGACATCAATAATCCCACTTTCCTTGCACGCCTGATCACCAAACCAAAGGTTGCAGGCCATCTTTTGGAAAAGTTAAAAAAGACGATATCAAGCATTATTTAAGACCCCACTCACAACCAAACATGATACAGACCAGATCAAGCCAAAACCAAAACTAAACAATAAAATTACAAATCGAAAAAAACAAGAGAATGGGAGTTGATTACCTTCTATGAAGCACAATAGAACCCTAATAGAAGCCTGGCCAGTTGATTAAAATTGATTTCCTCTTGCAAATTGACTGCCCCTTCTCCTAGTACCAGATTCCCAACTTCGACAGCCCTAGGGTAACGAAAACAGCAAGATAACTGGAAAAAATGGAGAGAAGGGGAGAGAGAGAGTGTCGGGCCAAAGAGACAACCGATGAGAAAGAGAAGGGAAGAGAGAAACGGGGAGAAAAAATGAAGGGAGTGTTCGGCGAGGGAGAAAAGGAGAGAAAGTGAAGGGTTTGGGAAGAACATATTCACGAGGGAAATAAAATGTTTCAGTTGAGGAGATGTGATTTTAGAATAAAATAATAATTTGGAGATTAACAGTAACTCGCTACATATGAAGAATGGGATGGACTAAGAGCATTAGCATTGGCTTCGTCAAAACCATTTTCAAAATTTGATGAAAAGTATATGTTTTTCAAAAATCCAAAATCTCCCTATCCATAACATCACATTGGATTAGCCATTTGATTTATCAAAATAATAATATAATATTATTCTAAGGGAGGAAAAACAATAATGCCCAGTGCCCAGCCACCTGGCCACTTCAGGAGAAAAGACAAAAAGATGAGTGGGGGACAAGAGGGAGGCAAGAAGGGTCATGGGGTGTCAGGGGAGTCAGGGCGCCAAGGGGGTCAGAAGAGTCATGGGGGGTCAGGGTGCTAAGGGGATCATAAGGGTCAAGGGGGACCAGTGCGCATGGGATGTCAGGGAGGGGACAGACGAGCAAAGGTGTGGCCTTACCTGCAAGGGGCGCACGCCAGAAAAGGCAATCAAGATAAATAGAGGCTCTCTCCTCTCCATATGGGGTTGGATCTTCTTCTTCTTCTTCAGGGGAGGTCCAACGAAGGTCTCTTATCCAGTAAACTTATATTCAGCATCACCATTGTATATTGAGATAGGAGAGACCTTGAGAGACTGTAAATAAGAATATAATAGTAGATTTCTCCACCCCAAACCCCCGTGGACGTAGGCCTGGTGCCGAACCATGTAAATCTTGGTGTCATCTCTCTTTACTTTCTATGCTCTTATTTTCCATTCACCACCATGGACGTACGCACCGCCGCTGTACAGCTTCACTGGAACACTACCAGAGCCTCCAAACAACACCGAATGAGGCCCAAGTCGCCCTAGTGGGCCGGAAATGACTCTTTCTCCCCTTCCGACCTGTTGAGCGATTTTTATCGCATCAACAGTGGCGTCGTCTGTGGGATACAATTTCCTCTCTTCGTTGGAGGTGGGACAAGGACGATTTCTCGGCGCACTGGATAAATCATCTGACGAACGGATAACACCCTCACAGATGAGTATTCTCAATTTTCTTAACTTTTACATCTTCTGACTCCAGGAGTTTAATTTATGCACAGCTCCCGAGACATTGTACTCAAGGAGCGGACACTCGAAATCGTGAATAGTAGACGGTGGCACTGTGCATTTAAGGTGGCACTGTGCACTTAAGTGCACAGTGCCATACATATCCACTGTGATGCATGCACAATGGACCAACTCAGCACGTCCTGCCCGTGCATGGCATGCACGAGGATGCAACGCCAGTGTGCCACGGCCCCGCTGTGGCAAGACCCAGCTCTGGCACCAGCAGCCACCACGATGACCGCCGACACCTTCTATCCCCTCGGGGCCAGTCGCCGGTCGCCGACTGCCCACTCCGGTCGTGCCAAAAATCAAAAGCACGGGCCAATCGTGTTGCAGACGGAAGAGGCGTCGACGGAGGCCCTCGTGGTCCGCTGGCGACGTCTGGCAGTACCGGTGGTGTCCTCGACACCCGCGACTGGCACAAGGGCCGTTAACTGTAAACCATGTGTGCACCTTGTTGTGCACACGGGACAACAGCTCGCCCCCGCTGTGGCATGGCAGGGAGAAGGGCTCCAGCGGCCACCTTTGGGTCCACCGGCGTCGTCTGTCTATGCCGATGCAGTCCCCAACCACCATGACTGATGCGCGAGTTGCCTGGCTATTGCTCACGCACGGCCAACCCAGAAGCAGGCATGCCTTGCACCGCTAAGCGTATCCCTCAACCACCTCCTCGACAGTGTACGACTGCCTTACCCAACTCAGGTCACCTCCAACTCACGGTGCATGGCACATGCAACGTGCTGCACTGGTCTTCCCCGGCTAGCCGCACACGTCACAGATTCCCCAGCTCGGACCCTCACTGGCACGGGGCTCCTCTCCTCGGAATGCCACATCCTTAGCTTGGGAGCCCTCATCGCAGTCAACCAGCTCTACATCTCCACAGCCCATTCCCCTCGGGACTCCTCTACCCAGAATCTGCTCAGTCCGGGAAGTCAGCTGCACCTCCTCTGCGCGAGAAGGCCCCTTCCGCTCGGGAGTCATCTAGATGGGTCCTAGTTGCACGGGAAGCTCATGCATGGCAGCCCACCAGCTCGGGACAGAGCCACCTCCTCTGCTTGGCATCCTCTGCTCGGGAAAGTACCTTCTGCCTCCATTTGGGAAACGCAGAACAGGAAACACAACTCCAGGAGGTCATTGCATGGCCCAGGAATCACGACACGAGACTCGTCTAGACTCTAAACACCTCTACTCGGGGTTCATCCGACTGGGATCTCTTCGGCTCAGGACATGTCATCATCGGCTCGGGAAATCTCTACTCGAACAGGCCCACACTTTGTTCGGGAGTGACCTCCTCAGCCCACCAGCTCGACACTCCCTCAGTTTAACATCCAACCACACTTTAAACTCAGTTTAGATGGGCCCCACGTAACTCCCTCCACTACTCAACTCACTACTATTCATATAAAACTGAGCTCAACTCAATATCCAAACGTAGCCTTATTATAGCTGAAAGCTTCAACTCTTCTATTTTACCGCGTCCAATGCATCTCGTTTAAAGACCACGAAGTTCATATTTTGGCTTTTCAGAAGTTTTAGCTAGGCCGATGCGGATGCTCTAAAGCAATCCACGTAATGAATTCTTCTATCAATGATACTAATAAAGACCAATTATGAAATAAATCTAATTATTTGGTATTATTTTTCAATTTATTTTATTTTCTTTACTATATTAGTTTAGGAAAAAATGATAGGGACGCTAATATTATGGTATTCTTTTAAGAAATATTAGTATTATTTAATTCAACGCCATAAATTAAACATGATCTAAAAAAAATTCATAAATAACATTTTATTACATAATTGTGTAAAAATTGTATCTTTATATATATATATATATATATTAAAAAAATCTGTGATGATTGTTGGGCCGTTTTAATATTTTATGGATGAATAATTCTTAATACAGTCCCGAGTAGAGGTCTGCAAGTGCAAGCCCCAGCGTGGACTGAAATAGACCATTTCATTAATCTACAAACGACGTCGTCTCCTCCTCCAAAAACGGACTCTCCCCTTTCTTCGCGCAGAATCCCTAGACCCCATACCCCTTTCTTCCTTTCTCTCCTTTCTGAGCAACTGAACTCCCTTCTTGCTCAAGATTTCATTTTCCTCTTGAGGACGACGACGCATTCTTGATAGCCGAGGGGGGTTTTCCTCTGGATAGCTGATGCATTCTGAAGACCGATTGAGATTCCTCTTGAGCCCCTTCTGAGCCCTAACCGAGTCCCCTTCGTGCGTCGTACCCTTCATTTCCCAATCTCTTTTTTCTATTTTTGACATGTTGGATATCTGAATCTTTGCACAGAAAAATATTTTACTTTTTATTGTTTATTTCCCTGGCACCCATTGTTTTTGTTAGCCAAAAAATGCATTTTTCTCTTTTTGTTGTCTTGTATAAAGCTTTGCTGATAAATCTGTGTTGTCTTGTGTTGTCCTGACAACTGGAAGGTTGATGCTTGGTGTTGGATATCTGAATCTTTGCACGGAAAAATCTTTTACGTTTTATTGTTTATTTCCTTGGCACCCATTGTTTTTATTAGCTAAAAAATGCACTTTTCTCTTTTTGTTGTCTTGTATAAAGCTTTGCTGATAAATCTATGTTGTCTTGTGTTGTCCTGACAACTGGAAGGTTGATGCTTGTTGTCTTGTATAAATCTGTGCTGCAGGTAACTTAATGCTTGTCTCTTGTATAAATCTGTGTTGATTTTGGAATATTAGTGCTTAATTTGTCATACTGCAGTGAGATGGAGTCTGGATCCTTGTGTTGTCTTGTATAAATCTGTGCTGCAGGTAATAACTTAATGCTTGTCTCTTGTATAAATCTGTGTTGATTTTGGAAGATTAGTACTTAATTTGTCATACTGCAGTGAGATGTGTAAATGTGTAAGTGCTAACTCTCTGCCTAAGTGTAAATGTGTGCTAGCCAAAGTAGTTTACAGAGTGTAAATATGTGTTGTCTTCAGTTAGATGGTAAAAATTACTGAATGTTATGGGTGTTTCTCGTGATGTCCCTAATCCTCTTTGGACTTTCAAATCTGCCAACCTTGACTTATATAACACAATTTCAAGTGGTTGATTTTGAAGGCAGGCTCACTTGTTCCAGCACCAGAGCATGTCTCATGGCTGCTTGTGTATACTTGTCTCAAGGCTGCTTGTGTGTACTTGTTTTAAAACAGTTTTGAGGGTATACTAATCTTTTACTATTACTTGTTTCAAGGCTGTTTGTGTATAATAAAGTGCAATGTCTTCATCGCAATCACAATCATCATCTTCTTTGGTTGATCGTCATTTGAAAAATGCTCCAATATGTTTATGTGGGTCGATTGTATGTCTCAAAGTCTCGAACATCTCAAGAAATCCAAGAAGACCTTTTTATACTTGTCCAAAGTACAATAAGGAGGTTATCACTAACAACTTTTTCTTCTATACTTTTAGTCTCCTACACTGTTAAACACCTCCTTCATTTTCTTGCAAATTTTTACAAGTTGTTTATTGCAGGGAAAGCCATACTGCAATTACTTTATATGGGCAGATTTTGAAGAAGAAAATGAAAGTGTAATTGTCAGGGAAAGAGAACTCCAGCAAAGAGAGGAAGAAATTGAAAAAAGAGAGGTTGAAGGCCAAAGGAGAGAGAAAGAACTCCAACATGCAAGGGAAGAGATTCATAAAAGAGAAGAGGACATCCAAATAAAAGTGTTGAATCTTCTTAATGAACGGGAAGAGCTTCATAGTCAAGTTAAAGATGTTAGTCATGCACGCATGCTACTCTGCGTGTATTGGGGACTTTCATAATGTATCTTTCATATATACAGGAACCCAATGCTCTCTCTCACTATATAGACTGTGAAGCCATGTATTTTCATGCAAATTATATGTACCAATAAACACCTCCCAAGACTTCTCAAACTCTTTAGAAGTCTGGCAATCATAAATACATTTTTGCAATGCACTTTTTAAACCACAACTATACTGTGAATGAGAACCCAACTTCTCTGGTAGTTTTCGCATGATGTGCCATAAACAAAATCTGTGCCGAGTATTAGGGAAAACTATTGCTATCGCATTTTTCATGGTCCTATCCTGGTCAGTGATGATTGCCTTTGGAGCTCTCCCATCCATACATTTCAACCAAGTTTCAAATAGCCAAACAAGTGTATCAGTATCTTCGCTTGAAATCAGAGCTGCTCCAAAAAGTATGGATTGTCCGTGGTGGTTCACTCCTACAAAAGGAGCGAATGACATACCATATCTATTCGTTAGGTAAGTTGTATCAAATGTCACAACATCCCCAAAATACCCATAAGCTGCTCTACTACGTGCATTTGCCCAGAAAACATTCTTTAATCTACAATTGTCATCCAAATCCATCATAGAATAAAACCCATCATTCTTATACTGCATTCTCTCAAAATATTGACGAAGTGCATTAGCATCTCCTTTACCAAGTCTAAGGTGTCGGGCCTTGTCAATATAATTCCTTGCATCTTTCTCAACAAATGGAAGCTTATCAAATCCACCTGCCTCGACAACTAATGAGTTGAAGCTTTTAGCCATACTTATGCATGCTTTATCATTGATGTCTAACTGTCTTTTTACAGACTCATCAATCTGTCGATTACATCTAAAGAATCTTGCCTTTTTCGGACTTAGCCCATGGTTGTGTGCATTCTCAACAGTTGTTATACGTAATACCCCATCAAGCAAAATAGTATTAATCTTTGCCTTACAGTCCGTCTTCGTAGTTAGACGTGGTTTAGCAACATTCGTAGTACAGTTTCTTGCCTTACCACCATGAGCACAACCAAGTGTTAAATATCTAACACTCTCATCCTCTTCTCTTTTACTTCTTTGGGTCATTATACCAAATCCAGTCTGTTTTCTATATTGCTTGTAGAAGTCCAACAACTCTTTCTCAGTTTTAAATGACATTCCCGGCCTTGGATCCATAACACCATCATCATCATTTCCATGACTGCTCGGTGCTACTTTCTCAACCATTGATGGTACTTCCTCAATCATTGCATTATCAGACTCCTGTAATATACCATGACATAGATCATTAGGAAGGAAGGTATAAACCAAACCCAATGCAAGAATTTGTGGTATACCTGTTGTTGTTCAATGAACTCGCCTCCCACATTTGAGCTATCCTTATAAGTATTAATTTCAGAATAAAACAATGATCGCCTAGTAGATGAGGTGGGTTCTATCATCTCCTTAGGATCACTTGAACATTCCGAATAGGGAATTGGAGGAGCAAATGGATATGGAATTGCTGGTCTAAACGGTATTCCCGTTGGTTGCTGTAATCTACAATAAAAAATCATAAATGTAGCATTCACAAAGTGGATTTAAGCAAGCATAGAAACTTTCGAAACTTCTGAATCATAAAGTTTATTACCTCATTCCTCTATGTATAAGGGTCGGCATTTGGACGAGGAGCAAACGGTGGGAAAAATGATTGTGGCATCATCCCATGGTAACCATGCATATAGCTATATGCTGTCCAATCTGGATAATATGGTTTTGGTATTTCCTGAAATAATATCGGATAATGATTTATTTCCAAATTATAAATCACACAAATAACATGGCTTTTGAATGGAAAAATAATACCTCAGTGAATGCAGTAGTGCTAGTAGGCCTTGTGGCACTACTCGTACGCCTTGTGCTTTCTTCCCCTTTTTCCATCGACTTTTCAACAAAAAATGGACCCACCTCTGTGTAATATTTAACGAGTAATGACCCAATCTCAAAAAAAAAAAAAAGATTTCAATCTACTAGACCCCGTGTTCTAATTTCTGACCTCAGAAAAATAAATGAATGTATATGCATTCATTTATTACTCTAAAATCTTATGCATAACACTGACCAAAATCCTCATTTATGACCAAAATCTTAGATTCAAAAGTTTCAAAATGCATAACACTTACTATTACTCTAAATCTACCTATTTTTGTGAGAGGGGACTCGCATTTATAATCTAATATCATTATTATATAAATTAATATTGACAAAAAAAAAAAAAAATCGATTCACACACATTCAACAAATTTAATTCAACCATTGGTTGAGAACATTGAGATTTGTGCAAAAAAAAATTCTTTAACATTTGGGTCACATTACCTTTGATGGATGTGGAGGAGTAGAGAAACACAGGTGGTTGAGGAACCTCGCGTGGGCTGGGCTGGGTTGGGTTGGGTTGGGTTGGGTCTACGTTACCGATGGTGGTGGTGGTGGAGCTGAGGACGATGCCTGAATTCAAACGGCACAGCGCAGAGGTCACGCGGGCTGGGTGAGCGGCAAAACGAATTCGAATGGCTCCTCCCGTATTCGGTTTCTGGCCAAATCGCATGTATTTACCCAAATTACGGAAATCGTATTCTGGACATTTTGGTCATTTTCAGTCTGCTGATATGTACAAAACGACAACCAATGTTGTGCATGGGGCCTCCCCTTTGGGACTGTAACTAGCATAACCCTTTATGGATTCTTATAGCATTGGCAATGCTTAGTGACTAAATCCAAATTTTTATTAGAATTTGAGGTTTTAACTATTATCAAAATTTTTGAAGAAGTTAATTCACATTAAACTAATCCTTTTAAAGTCAAAGAGTTAATTACACTTTGCCTTCTCGAACTTTCACTCAATTCATAATGTGCCTCCGAAATTAATAATTACATCAAAATGAATACTCGAACTTTCAAAACTTTTCAATCCCCCCATTCTGTCTACCAACAACGTTAAATCTAACGGAAATTCACTGTACGTGCTGCTCATATGCATAACATTCACTGCAAAGATATAATTTTCATCTAATTTATTATCATTGACCATATTAAATATAAAATAATATATACTATCAATTAATAATAAAATATAAATTATTAAATAATTTTTTATTAATTTATATATGGTTAATGAATATCAAATAATTTCATTGTGTACATAGATTATTTATACTTACTTGTAACTTAGGTATAAAATAATTTTATATATGATTAATGATTAATGATTAATGATTAATGATTTATTATTTATTGATAGCATATATTATTTTATATTTTATATGGTCAATAATAATAAATTAGAAGAAAATTACATATTTGAAGTGAATTTTCCTTAAATTTGAAGTTGCTGGTAGACGGAATGGGAGATTGGGAAGTTTTGAAAGTTCGAGGGTTCAGTTTAATGTAATTATTAGTTTCGGAGACACATTATGAATTGAGTGAAAGTTTGAAGGGCAAAGTGTAATAAACCCAAAGTCCAAATAATAATATAATATTATATATTGAAATAATATTTATTTATTTTTAAATATTTTGTAAATATAGTTGTATTTAATATTTAATATTTTGTATTAATATTAATATTTAATATTAAAAGAGAGAGGTAGTTGGATGGAAAAATCATAAAATATTGATTTGGTCATTCTATAGTGACTCTCCAAATATGACTAGGGGTCCTAAATTAAAGTAAATCAAAATTCTACAAATATTCATTTAACCAGTTTACTGCAAGAATTTTAATTAAAATAAATTAAAATTTAGATTTGACTGGCAATAAGGCTGTAATCGAGCTGAGTCGAGTCGGTCTTGGCTTGTCGAGCTCGGCTCGACTCAAAATACTCGAGCTCAAGCCCTAGCTCGATATTTTTTTTTATTCTTTGTTCGAGCTCGACTCAATAAGCTAAACTCTCAACTCGTGCTCGAGCTTGTCCCACAAATTGGGTTCGAGTCGAGCCGAGCTCGAGCTCAAGCTCAAATTGTTTATTTTTTAAAATTTTTGAATAAGATTTAATAATTAATAAATAAATAAATAAATAAAATAAAAAATTTAATATTGAATTTATACAACTAACAAGTAGAACCTTTATTGAATTATAAAATCTTAAAAAATTTATAAATAATTAAAATATCTAACTAGTTGATATTTATAAAAAATAACAATATATTAGCCTACATATATTATTAAAGAAAAATGTTAGGGAGCCCGATTTGGGCTCCCATTTCTTTTTCCCGTTTGTTGATTTTATTTTTTTTAGTTTTTTTTATTGATTAAAAAAATATTGTTTAATAATATTGTAAATTTTTTTCTTTTTTTAAAAATATTTAAAAGTGTTAAAAAATAATGTGAAAAAAAGTAAATTTCACATCATTTTTTAACACTTTTAAATATTTTTTAAAAAAGAAAAAATTTACATTATTATTAAATAATATTTTCTTAATCACTAAATCTTAAAAAAAAAACTAAAAAAAAAAAATCAACAAACGGGCAAAAATAACGGGAGCGGGCTCCCTAGCATTTCTTATTATTAATATATACACTTAATATGATAGCATATAATTATTTCATATATGGTTTCCACATGCTAGTATATGAAATTATTAAATTTTATCGACTAATTATTATACAAATTATAAAATATACCTATAAAATATATTCACTATATAGACATAAGTAATTAGATTACATATTATATATTTAATTATAAAATTGGTATGCATATATTATTAGCTAATACATATATATATGTATATATACATAAATGTATGTATATATTTATCAATATATGAATAAGTTTTAATCGAGTCGAGCTAACGAGTCAATTCGAGCACAAACGAAAGGGCCTTAACGAGCCTTAACTGAGTTAAGTATAATTTTGTCAAGTATGTATCATTTACAAATTGAGCTGATATATATTTTTACGAACGAATTTATTTATTTATTTATTTATTATGAGACGAGTTTTTGACCGATAAAATACCGAATGGACTATTCAAGAGACTGGTTGATTTCCATCACTGGCAATAGCCATTGCCAATAATCATAGAAAGAGACGTTTTATGCGTCCCAAAAGACAAAGCGGCTTGTTCGTACTTCCAGTTCCCACTCCCTAAAGTGGGCTTAAACCCTTGGCTCCAATGACCGGTATAAAGTGCCCATAACCTCGCATGCTGCCAATTTTTTCTTCTACTTTGTTTAAATTTTCAGCATCGGTGTCTGCAAATTCAATTCGATCCTGTTCAGGGAACATAGCGTGAATACCTCTTTTTTTCGTCCATGGATTCGTCTTCATCTTATACATCGTCTCTGCACCTAGCCATGGCGGCATTAGTTGGGGCCTCACTGATGGCCATCTCGGCTTTCTACTGCCACAAGCGCAGCGTCGACCAAGTCCTCCAGCGTATCATCGAGATCCGCCGCAAGCCCCCTCGCAGTGCTGGTGACCACTGTGTAGAAGACTATAATGAGGCAGAAGAAGAGGAAAAGGAGGAGGAAGCAGAAGCAGAAGAAGCGCGAGACGATGACGGCGGTTACGGTTCGGACGGAGAGATGGAGGTTGATCGGAAATTTTGGTCCCGGAGTCTGTCGAGGTCACTGGACGAGAACATGCTTCGCTGTTATAGAATTTCGTCCTCCATGCCCAATGTGGCTTCGAGAAATGATTGGCTGCATGAGGACTCCAAGTTTGATCAGCCACTTCCAGGACTTAGGGCTCGAGGTATTGCTTCCTCGTTGGACAAACTCGATTTGATTTCGACGGGGCTTCCACCTCTTCGAATGGTTCAAGGAGACGGTATGCGTTCTATATTCATTCTAATATAGTGATATTATTCTAGGTAGGGTCAGAATGCTTTGAATCAGTACGTTTCGTTTTTCGTGGGAAATGATGTGAGAAAATCACGTGGGTAAGAAGAAAATAATATAATTCTAACAGTTTGTTATATTTTTGATACTTTGGAGGTTGGTTGTCAAATACCCAACCATTGATACAAAATTTCTTTGGATATTAATTTGATTAAGCCTCAGTATCTATCAGCATTCAATAGGCTAGTATTCAATGATTTAACATTATGTCCATTTGTAGTATTAAGGTATTTTAATCCAGCCAATATATCGCCCCTCCGTGACTACTTTAACTTGTAACGTGATCCCTACTTTGATATCAATTGTTAAAGACACAACCATTAATCTAAAATTTTAAGACCGTTGAATACTAATTTGGTTAAGCTTTTAACGTTCCTCATCGTAACATGGATTTTGGATTGGAAAATGATTTACACAACATTTTTCACAAAACTTTACACAACTATATTTTAAATGAGGGGTATTTTTGTAAAACATCTTATAAAAGTAACATCATTTACAAAAATACCCTCATCTTATAACATTGTTGTGAAATATGTTGTGAAAATGTGTTGTGTGTATATCATTACTCAATTTTTAATCTCACGTACCTAGTAAACATATGCATCTAGGGGGAAAAACCGAAAAAAAAATAAATTCGGAAGCTATAGCTATATTAGCTTGCCCATTAGGGAGAAGGGTGGTAACAATGTTTGCGCAACTAGGTTGTTTATCGTGTCTGTGTGTCTTAGTTGAGTGAACAGCAATGTGTTTTTTTTTTTCCTCTCTCTTTCTTTTTCTTTTCATTTAGAAATTGGCCACAATGAATATCTCAGTAGTGAAAGGCTATATCACCAAATTCTTAGGGTCCCTCTCTGTGTGTGTATGTATATATATAAAAGATATTTTTGAGCTTGTGAACGGTAATAGGCTAATATTAATAAATCTTTCAATAAGTTGAACTGTCTCGAATATCTTAGTAACTAAAGCTTATATCACCAATTTTTTTTTTTTTTTATTGGCACCGGGTGTCCAGGAACAGCACCCCGACTAATCTCGGGGGTGATCACCAAAATTTTAGGTTCTGTTGATGAATTTAGCCAGGCATCACGATAAAAAGCCTAAGCCTTGGGGTCTCATTTTCCCATCTGTAACTAGATGAATATTTGAAACAAGGGGTTTGATTTACTGCATTTTTTTTTTACTGCTTGAGTTGTTTTTGGAAAGATGTCTGTATGTGTGATACGCTTTAGAAGGTAGAATTTCATTAATGACTAAACAGCTGCTGGGCCAACAGGCTTGTATCTTTTGCCGTATCTTCCTGAATTTGACTATTGTTTTCTATGAAATTCTAATGAGAAAAATAAACAAAGAAGCTGAATCCTAATTTCCATGATAAATATGGTTGTAATATTGCCAGCATACGCACGTAACTGCTTTATGGTGATGTGTAAATGATATCCAAATCATTTTCCTTTGGATAGGAGAGGATCGGTTTGTTAAACATTCTGGTATTGATACAAGGATAGCATCTGTTGGTAGGCGAGTAACTCCAAGATCCCCTGGTGGAAATGCTTATGATAATTTCGAAGATTCTGATGAGGAAGGAACCGAGCTTGCATATGAAGACGACATGCTTTGCAACTCTGGATATATTGATTCTGGAACTGAACTCACAAATGCACAAGTATGCGTAGTTATAGCTACTTATTTCATATTCTAGAATAGGTAAGCTCGAATAGTAAAAATATGGTATTTGGTTTTAGAAGTTATCTATCAGCTAACAAAAAATAGGTAAAGACGATTTTGAGTTTACCAAGGTAGCTTTGGGTACTTTGAAAAGTAAACTCCAATCTCATTCTATAATTTGTTTTTTATTGGATGAGTTATGTCAACGTCAAGAAAGTATCTGTTTGTAAGTATACGTTCATTGTTTCTGGTTCAATGTTAGCAAATGAGAAAATCTTTTATGGTTAAGTGAAGAAGAGGGTTCACAGACCAAGGGAAATGAGTGGCAGTCCTCTAGCCAAAAAAGTCAGCACGTTGTACTAATACAAGTTTCTTACTTTTTTGTGGTTATAGTCATTGTTCATGTACAAGTTGTGAGAAAAAGATTATCCATAATATATCTGTTTTGCTTGTTGATGGGTTTGCAGGATGCTTCAAACAACCCAAACATGGGCACTGTTCCAATGATGGGTGAGGGTGAGAACTGTCTGCAAGATAGGATGTGCAGGGTAACTGTAAGTGAAGCAAAAGCTAGTGTAGATCTGCATGGCCATGGAAAGGTGGATACAGCTTCAGAGTGCAGAGTGGGAAATGATCTTAATTTCGCCAACACTAATTTACCTCTGAGAACAACAGTCCATGGTATTTTTGACTTCCCCTAAAGAGTTTAGTGGAGATTCGTTTCTTGTTTCCATCTCTTCTAGACACCTGTATTTATTGGTCATATTGATGTTGAATTACCCATTGGTGGTATTTCATTTCTCTACTTGACTTTATTTAATTGCAATTTGTTGGGAAGGAAAAGTTACCAAATCCGTAAAAGGTTGATATAGATACTCTAATATATAGACAAACACATTCATACACACGCACACACACAAGTGAATACGCCAACTCGCCAAGGTTTTTTGGACTAGATGGCTTAAGGTCTGGTCTCCAAATAGGAGAATCATGTTTGAACCCCCCACCCCCTGTATCAAATATATATATATATATATATATATATATAAGTGAATACATTTTCCATTTTATGTCATATGGCTAGCCTAATATCTTCATATCCATCTACTTACTTTTACTTGTAAAAAAAAAATATCTATATACTTGTAAAAAAAATATCTTCTTATCTAACCATTAGCGATGGTTGTATTTTCCTCTAACATAGATGCTTAATGTGACATTGGAGCATGGTGTTAGAGAACTTATAGGGACATAAGAGGGAATTGACTGATGATTGCTTGTAGATGAGCATTTATCCTGATAAAGAAAATAATTTTTAAATGCTTTTATAAATGGGATGGGGGTAGGCCGTAATAAATGCGCAAGGTCGGAATATGGCTGCCAAATTTCTGATACATATGGTATTGTATGCAAATATATCTTACAGCTCAGTGATCATGATATGCATTTTCAATTATTTTCTTGTATTTGGATGTCTTTATATGTTTTGTGTTCTTTGTGTGAGAAAAATTCATGTTGAATATCTATATTTTGTTAAATATAATTTGCAATTCTTTGGAAGGAAATAACGTTATCAAAATCTATTATTTACAGAAAAATATTTTGTAAACCTTTACAAGTGCACAGTTGTATTATTTGAAGGAAATACTAACTGCTTGATGAATATTTCTCTTGTTTGAACATATGGATTCAGAGTCAAGAAACAAAGTAGAAGAGGAAGAAGTATGGACAACAATACGTGAATGTTTAGATTTGCGTAAAAGTTATGTATATCTTGAAATAGTTGAAGCATGGAAAAAGGAAGCTGCAGTGGAATCTAGTGCATCAGTGATGAACAGGGATCCGTTTCACTTTGAACCTGCTGAAGCAACAGCTGTGAGTTATTTCATCCTTGTTCATGGAATGAGATTTTCTGAAGATTTTTTTGCTACGTATTAAAGCTAGCTGTATATTACATTAAAATACAAATTCATATATTTGTTAACCTTTTGTCTGATACTTGCTTTGTGGCAAGCAGCACCATTTCAAAATGGAAGACGGAGTTTTACATGTTTATGCAAATGAAAATGGTAAGCATTATAAAGCAATTCATAGTGCAGTAAAAGCAACTGTTTTTTATTGGATAATTGATTAGTGTTCTTTTTTGTTATTTTATAGTTTCTTGATGCCAAGTAAATTTAAGCCTTCTCTGATTTCTAACTCAGATACTGTGGATCTTTTCCCCGTTGCTAGTTCAACACAATTTTTCACTGATATGCATCACATCCTGAAAGTTATGTCTCTTGGAAATGTTAGATCTGTATGCCATCATAGACTACGATTTCTTGAGGAGGTACCGTTCTGCAACCTTTGTTTTGTACTTCTGTTTTGTATTCTTCACTTTAGCCCATGTTTGTAACATATGTCTGGACATCATACAGAAATTCCGACTTCATCTGTTAGTAAATGCAGATAGGGAGTTTCTGGCTCAAAAGAGTGCACCACACCGTGACTTTTACAATATCAGAAAAGTTGATACACATGTGCATCATTCCGCATGCATGAACCAGAAGCATCTCCTTCGCTTCATCAAGTCAAAACTTAAAGAGGAACCTGATGAGGTAGAAACTGTTCCTTTTTTCCTTCTTCAAAGTTTTTGTTTCATGAGGTAGGTGTTTCAACCTACATTGGACGAGTCAAAATTAAGCAATCCTGTATCACTATTTTACAAAGATTCTCTCCCTTTTCAATTTCGCTTTGTTGATGCTTGAGTTACACCATGGCAGGTTGTCATATTCAGAGATGGAAAATATATGACCCTTAAAGAAGTTTTTGAGAGTTTGGACTTGACAGGGTATGCACAATTATTCTCATGGTTTCTATTTGCATAAGAATGCTCCCCCCCCCCACAACTCTCTCTCTCTCTCTCTCAATGTGTTTTCACATATGTATCCTTGTTTGTCTAAACTGAAGGCAATGCAATGCAGGCATGATCTTAATGTTGATTTGTTGGATGTCCATGCTGATAAAAGTACCTTCCATCGATTTGACAAATTCAATCTTAAGTATAATCCTTGCGGACAGAGCAGACTCAGAGAGATATTCTTAAAACAGGAAAACCTTATCCAAGGTTGGTTCACGATAACAGTTTCTGCATGTTGCCTGCATAATCCTCGATGATTGCAAACTGGAAAGAGAATTTGTTGCATTTGGAGAAACTTTTGGAAATAACGCCAACTTTTTTTGATTGGTTTGGTCTCTCCATTCTTATGTAATTGCTTTGTATTCTTTGTCCTAGGTTCAAAAGTTTGTGTAAAACATCAATCACACATTATCTATAATCTAGTTTTTCTTCTGCCGAAACCTGACATACCGCATGGATAGCTTGAACTGAATTGTTGTATCTCTTCGTGTGTGCCTAATATGAGTGTTTCTGTATTTACTAGCTTAGTTTCTTCATTTGTGATATTTCTTGAAACTGAAAATGTGGTCCATAAGGAAATGGTGAACATGAAATTAATGTATTTGACTACTTGGGCTGGCTACATGAATATTTTCTTGCCATTTTATCTAAAGCCATATGAACTCTTATTCTTATTTTTATTGTTGCACTTGTTCTATACTTTAAATTGCCCGTATTGTTATTATTAATGTAATTTAGTGAAGCTGAATATTTGAGTTAATATTACAGGTCGGTTTTTGGCAGAAGTAACGAAGGAAGTTTTAGCAGATCTTGAAGCAAGCAGATACCAGGTTTTATCATATATAATATATACTGTCAGAAAGTATGTAATGCCAAATGGACTTATGCATTGTTCTCTTTATTCTTTTTCTATGGATCCTCTGTATCCTTTGATTTATACTATTCTCATATATGTATATTATGGAATTTTTGGTGGCCCTTCTTATCAGTTTTACTGGAAGATCTTGCAGTTGTATACATCTCAGCTTATCTAGTAATCAGTTTTATGGTTTATGCTTAGATAATATGTAATAGTTAACTTATAAAAAAAAAAAATGTAATAGTTAGGGCATCTGCTCAATTTTTGCACCACTTAAATTTAAGCCCTCATTGTACACAGAATTTGATTTGCACTTAGTTTTGGTAGAGAGAGAGAGAGAGAGAATCGTTTAGCACATTGTAATATTTTAAATCAGAGATAGGAGAGCGATTTGGTGTTAACAAAACCCATACATAATTTATTTTTGATAAATAATAAGAATTTTATTATCACGAATAGGCATAGCCCAAGTACACATGAAGTATACAAAGGAAATACCTACTACACTCTAGAAAACAGGAAAACTAAAACAGAAACAGATTCCGTACATTTTCATCATTCCTTTCAAAGACCTTAGCCCACAAACTCAAAGTAGAAAAGAAAAAGTTTCGAAGATCTTCAAAAGAGCGCTTCTTGTCGTCAAAACATCTCCCATTTCTTTCCAGCCAAAGACACCACATTAAACACAAGGGAATCATTCTTCATCTGGCAGCAACCTCTTTCCTCACCTCACAACCCCGCCAAATGCAAGAAGCTCCACAACTTCCTTAGGCATCACCCAAAAAAAACTTGTCCGACCAATAACCTCATACCACAGAGTTTGCCACCTCACAATGTAAAAATAGATGATTTACAGATTCTCCATCCTTCTTGCACATGACACACCAATCGGCTATACACATACCCCGTTTTCTAAGATTATCTGTAGTCAATACTTTCCCTAGAGCAACCACCCAACTGAAGAATGCCACCTTTGTAGTTACCTTCACCTGCCAAATGCTTTTCCATGGAAATACACAGGCAGCATGACAATTAAGCTCCTTATAATAAGAACTGACTGAAAACCTAAAATTTCTAGCATCGTCCCGCAATAGCCTATCCTCTCTTCCTTGTATCGCTTTTGAATTATAAATACTTCCCAAAAAATCTGAGACAACATTAACTTCCCAATCATTTGGATTTCTAGTAAAGTCAACATTCCATAAAATATTATTATCCGTACATTGAAGGTAATCTGCCGCAACAACATTTTGATCCCTTGCCAGCCTGTAGAGAGATGAAAAATCTGATTTAGGAGCTGATTCCCCACACCAAATGTCATGCCAAAAGAAAATCCTCTTCCCTTCCCCCACCTTAAATTTAATATGTTTAGAAAACTCTTCCCAACCTTTCCTAATAAACTTCCATAAACTCGCCCCTTGCGCTCCTCTAACTTCTTTAGAACACCAATCCTCCCACCCATTCCCATATTTTACTGCGACAACATTCTTCCATAAAGCATCTCTCTCTTCATGATATCTCCAAAGCCATTTCCCAAGGAGTGCTATATTAAACAACCTCCAATTTCTAACCCCCAATTCTCCACAAAAAACTGGTTGACAAACCTTGTTCCAACTAACCAAATGAAACTTCTTTTCCTCTCATTTTCCTCCCCATAAGAAATTATGATAAATATTCTCAATTCTCCTAGCAACCCCAGCTGGCAAAGGGAAAAGTGAAAGAAAATAACTGGGAAGATTAGACAATGTACTCTTTATCAAAGTAATTCTTCCCCCTTTAGACAAATATATATTTTTCCATTCAGCCAACCTTTTCTTGATCTTCTTAATCACCCCATCCCATATCAAAATAGATTTGTGAGAAGCACCCAATGGAAGACGAAGGTACTTCATCAGCAATGAAGCAATCTCACACTCCAAAATATTAGCCAAATCTGAAATATTGCCCACAGCACCCACAGGAACAATTTCAGACTAGTTTAAGTTAATCCTTAGGCCCGAGACAGCTTCAAAACATAACAACAATGCTCTCAAAGTTCGAATATGTTCTTGGTTGCGCTGAAAATCAATGTGTCATCGACAAAAAGAAGATGAGATAATTTAATGCTATTCCTCTCCTCTTTTCCCACCTCAAAACCCGACAAGTGCCTACCTTTGACCGCTGCTTCCAACATTATACTCAACGCATCCATGACAAGGACAAAAAGAAAAGGAGATAGCGGATCTCCTTGTCTCAAACCACGCGAACTATTAAAGAACCCATCCGGAGTGCCATTCACCAAAATGGAAAATCTCGACGTCGACATACACCATTTGATCCACATACACCATTTCTCCCCAAAGCCATATCTCCCAAGCAAATACAAGAGAAAATCCCAACTAACATGGTCATGTGCTTTTTCCATGTCCAATTTAATCAAAATACTAGATTCATTAGATTTAATTCTGCTGTCCGCATATTTGTTAGCAACTAAAACCGAGTCGAGGATTTGCCTCCCTCTTACAAAGGCATTTTGCGATTTCGAAATAATTTTTCCCAACACCACACTCATACGATTAGCTAACACCTTAGAGATTATCTTGTAAACCCCATTCACCAAACTTATAGGCCGAAAATCCCGCATCTCCACATCCCCTACCTTTTTGGGAATAAGTGCTATAAAAGTAGCATTTAAACTTTTCTCAAATTTCATAAATGTATGAAATTCAAGAAAAACCTTTATAATATCGTCTCGCACTATATCCCAGCAAGATTGAAAGAAAGCCATAGAAAAACCATCTGGACCCGGAGCCTTATCTTTTGCCATTCCTCTAACCACATCAAAGAACTTCATCTCATCAAAAGCTCTCTCCAACGAAGCTGCACTTGCTTGATCAATGGAGTCAAAAAACAGTCCATCAAGCTTTGGCCTCCAAGCATATTCTTCACTGCACAGCTTCTCATAAAACTTGACAATGTGATCCTTAATAACCTCTTGATCTGAAATGATGTTATCGCCATCGTGACGAACCTCGATAGCGTTATTTCTTCGATGGAAATTCGCCATACGGTGAAAAAATCCCGTGCACTTGTCACCTTCTTTCAGCCAAAGAACCCGAGATTTCTGTCTCCAAGAAATTTCCTCCATTAAATATATCTTCTCTAATTCATCCACCGCCACCACTTTTTTTCTATCCAATTCCTCACCGGAAACATCCCCCAGCAGCTCCCTTTCCTCCAAACTCTGCAACTGCTGCATCAAGAGTTTCCTTTTATTTTCCATGTTCCCAAACTCCTCCACATTCCACTTCTTCAAATCTGATTTTAGTGCTTTAAGTTTACCAGCCAGTACAAAGCTCGGTATACCAGAAAATGAGTATGAAGACCACCACGACCTCACCCTATCCACAAAACCCTCAGCCTCCAACCACATATTTTCAAATTTAAAATACCGTAGCACACTAAAAGTGCTCCCACTCTCCAGCATAATAGGATAATGGTCAGAGCACATTCTGGATAACCTTTTCAGCCTCAAATCAGGAAGGCTAACCTCCCAAGAAGCTGAAACCAGAAATCTGTCTAGCCTAGACCAAGCCCTTCCATTGGACCACGTAAAATCCCCACCAACCATGGGTAAATCGATCAAGCCAAGCTCAGAAATCAGATCAGAAAATTCATTCATAGCATGAGAGAAATAATTGTCCCCCACTTGCTCACTAGGGAACCGTATAATGTTGAAATCTCCTCTAAAACACCAAGGAACATCCCAACAACATCGAACACCTGCCATTTCATCCCATAAAAAGCTCCTACTATTATCCATGTTTGGACCATAAATCCCTGCAAAAGCCCATTCAGATCCGTCATCCACACTTTTGAAACGGCAAGCAACCATAAACTCCCCCACATAATGATCTACTATCTCCACTAACCTCCTATTCCACATAACTATAATACCACCTGAAGCCCCTTTCGAAACTAATTCAATCCATCCTACACTTTGACAATTCCATAAGTTGTTCACAATTGATTGATTAACCAGCTTCAACTTGGTTTCTTGGAAACAAATAACATCAGCTCTCCACTTTCGGGTCATATTCTTAACTCGAAGACGTTTTCTATAGTCGTTCAGCCTGCTTACATTCCAAGAGATAATTGTTGGTTTCATGGATGACTATAAACAACCCTCTCCTTGCCTTTATCTCTAAAGGCACTTCCTCTCTTTGTAGTATAATTAATAGAGCACGATAACCTTTTCAATTCCCTCTCCTTTTGAGCAGATCTAGCCAAAGAAGGTTGACCAGCCTCTATGGCAATCAAGAGTGCTCTAAATTGTTCCTCATATCTGATACAAGAGATTCCCACACAATCCTTGATTTCATCCACTTTCCTCATCACCCAATCGGATGATGAACTGGGCCAATCAATTCCTGGAAGGATAGAACACAACGGATCAGGGTCCTTTTCATCTTCAGACTCCCTTTGCTCACCTAACTCACTTGCCTCTACCTCCACCTCCCCTCCAAGAACCATCAACATCTTAGAATTGGACCTTTGGATGCAAGGGACCCAGAAACAAAATCCTCGATGGACCCTGTGACATAACTGTTTGATTCCACATCTCCCTCCACCACAACAACCCCCTCTGAGACCCTTTCAATGCCTCCAGGACATATCTCAGTAGGAGTCAATAACAGCTGAGAAAAGAACCTCCCAACCCAAAGATGAGAGAATCTCCCTTCTGAACATCAGGCTCGGAGGAAGGCAACAAATTCCCCTTCGCCAAAATTGATCTCGCCACATGCGTATACTCAGAGAGATCAACTACCACCGTCGTCACTTACTGTGAAGGAATCGCATCTTTCTGAGCCGTTGAGGGTTTATTCTGAGAATCCTCAAAGTTCCGAATCTCAGATCTGAGCAAGAGAATAGTCGCCGTAGGATTAGCCCTTGTTGGAGATCCTCTCGAAGACTCGATTGTCGCCGTCGAGCCTGCCTGTGACGACGAAGTGACTATCGGAGCCGCCGAGCCCTTGGGATTCTCTGCCTGCGACGAAACAACCCTCTCCTTCAACGTGTCCTCCCTCTTCTCCATCGCCGATGGATCCTCTGCCTGCGATGGGACCTTCGGCACTGTTGAAGGGTACCCACCTATCAATGGGCCTGCAAGAGTTGGGTCTCGTCTAGTCCAAACTAGGCCAGCCTGTTTCATGGTGTTTAACAGGCTCACGGGCTGCGGCCCATATCCTGGACCCAAGCCTAGGATTGCCTTTCTTTTGTCTCCTGTAACCAAACCCGTTTCTTGTACCATTTGGCCCTTTGAAAGCTGCCTTTCTCTAATTAGGCTAGATTCCTCCACACTAAAGCCCATATCGACACCCCTTTTCTCCAAGCCCACTCCAACAGCTCTTTGTTCCTCTTCACACCGTATTAAAAAGTCCACTCTGTCCTGAAGCATACGTAGTTGCTCCTTCACGTCTAGCAGCGTGCTTTATATGTTCCCCTCTGCCAAGCTAACAGTAGGCCTGCCACCGCCACCGCCACCCTCCCGCTGCACAATGCCTATCTGATATGAACCTGCGGGAATGAAATCTCTTGAACCCACAATCAATTTGAAAACTCCCCAAGAAAGCCAAAATCAAGTCAGTGAATGGAGAACCTAGACCCGATGAGAACTCGTTTCAAGAACCTAGATTATATTAAAATCTAGACCCGTTGAAGAACCCGTCTCAAGAACCCAGATTACAAAGGAGGAACGCCACAAAGGTTGTGATTTACCTTTGATAAGTTCAAGAGTTCAATCAAGAACAAGAGGAGAAAACTCAACTCACAAATAAAATTCAATATTGTCTAATCTGTCAAATGAGGCTACAAAGAGTTTTTAAACCCAAACCTAATCAAAACTCTAGCCAAAATAAAGCCCCTTTTACCCAAAATTACCCTTGATGAACAGTGCCGGCTACAGTACGTGCGGCTACAGTAACCCCTACAATAAATTGATGAAACCCTAATTCCTAAAAAGTAACTTTCCAAATAAGCCCTTGGCCAAAATACAAGGCCTTCCCAAAAACATAGTTCATAAGAAATAAGACATGTGAGCCAAGCATCTTCAAGCCCACTTATTCTAAACTAATAAAATAAATCATTTAACCAAACTGGAAGCCTCCAATAACAATAGGCCGTATCTCTAAGTCATGTCTTCCACAGCTTGAATCAAGTGGATCAAAACTGGTTCTTCTTCTTTCAGACCCATCTTGAGTGTTGGGCTCTTGCTGGCTTCATCCCAAGTGGATTGCACCAATCCATGCAATGCTTCCTTGATCTTTTTGGCCCTTGATCTTGTAATTGGCCCATCTGGAACTTGCAAAGGATCTTTAAGTGTAGGCCCACCTTGGTTCCTATCATTCCCCCTCTCCTCAAAAGGATTCGACCTCGAATTTTCACCTACATCAAAAGGAGAAAGATCAGAAACATTGAAAGTTGCAGAAACTTTATACTCACCTGGAAGATCCACTTTATATGCATTGTCATTAATTTTCTCAAGAATTTGGAAAGGTCCATCTCCTCGAGGATGCAACTTAGTCCTTCTATGGGCTGGGAATCTTTCTTTGCGCATGTGAACCCAAACCCAATCTCCTGGTTCAAAGATGACATGCCTTCGTCCTCTATTGGCTTGGGAAGCAACCCTTTCATTCTTTTGGGCAATTTGAAGCCGTACCCTCTCATGTAGTGACTTCACCAACTCCGCCTTCTTTTGTCCATCCAAACTACTCCTGCCATCAACAGGTAAAGGCATCAAATCCAAAGGAGTAAGTGGATTAAATCCATAAACAATTTCAAAAGGAGAGTATGAAGTAGTAGTATGCATCGTCCTATTATATGCAAACTCTATAAATGGCAAACAATCCTCCCAAGTTTTTAAATTCTTATGAACAACAGTGCGTAAAAGCTGAGTTAAAGTCCTATTAACTACTTCAGTCTGACCATCAGTCTGCGGATGACAAGTAGTGGAAAATAAGAGCTTAGTACCCAATTTCCCCCACAACACCTTCCAAATGTAGCTAAGGAATTTAACATCCCTATCAGAAACAATACTCCTAGGTACACCATGGAGTCGCACTATCTCCCAGAAAAACAAGTCAGCTATGTTTGTGGCATCATCTGTTTTATGGCATGGAATGAAATGTGCCATCTTACTAAATCTATCCACAACCACAAAAATAGAATCTCTACCCCTTTTGGTCCTAGGCAGCCCCAAGACAAAGTCCATAGATATGTCTACCCATGGCTCACTAGGAACGGGTAAGGGTGTATACAACCCATGTGGCAAAACCTTAGATTTAGCCTTTCTACATGTAATGCACCTTCCACAAATACGGTTAACATCTCTCTTCATCTTAGGCCAAAAGAAATGTTCATGCAAAATGTCTAAAGTTTTCTTGACACCAAAGTGTCCCATTAATCCCCCACCATGTGCCTCACGCACCAATAACTCACGCATAGAACAATTTGGCAGACAAAGTTTGCTTTCTTTAAACAAATAACCATCATGCTTGTAAAACTTACCAAATGCCGCCTTATCACATGCCACATACACATTTGAAAAATCAGCGTCATCGGCATACATGTCTTTCACATATTCAAACCCAAGCATTTTAGCACTCATAGAAGTAAGAAGTACATACCTCCGGGATAGAGCATCAGCAACAATGTTCTCCTTACCTTGCTTGTAACGGATGACATAGGGAAATGTCTCAATGTATTCCATCCATCTAGCATGCCTTTTATTCAACTTACCTTGACCCTTGAGATGCTTCAATGATTCATGATCGGTGTGGATCACAAATTCCCTTGGCCATAGGTAGTGCTACCAAGTCTCTAATGCACGAACAAGAGCATAAAGCTCTTTGTCATAAGTAGGGTACTTCAGCGATGCCCCACTTAACTTTTCACTGAAGAAGGCTATGGGCCGCCTATCCTGCATCAAAACGGCTCCAATCTCTATTCCTGAGGCATCACATTCAATCTCAAAAGCTTGGTTAAAATCAGGTAATGCTAACACAGGTGCAGAGCACAACCTTTCTTTAATAGTGGCAAAAGCATTCTCTTGATTCGCCCCGCAATGAAACCCAACATTCTTTTTAATTACCTCAGTGAGTGGTGCAGCAATGGTGCTGAAGTCTTTAACAAAACGCCGATAAAAGCTAGCTAAGTCATGAAAGCTTCTTACCTTAGTGATGCTTTTTGGCGTTGGCCACTCCTTGATTACCTTGACTTTCTCTTCATCCACCTCAATACCCTTTGTACTAACAACATAACCAAGAAAAACAACTTTTTCCATGCAGAAGGCACATTTCTTAAAATTAGCATACAACTTTTCACATCTCAACACATCAAACACATATCTCAAATGCTCAATATGTTCATTTAAGTTCTTGCTGTACACTAAGATATCATCAAAGTACACAACCACAAACTTGCCTATGAATGCACGTAGGACATGGTTCATTAATCTCATGAAAGTACTGGGCGCATTTGTAAGTCCAAATGGCATAACCAACCATTCATAAAGCCCATACTTAGTCTTAAAAGCAGTTTTCCATTCATCACCCTCTTTCATTCTAATTTGATGGTACCCACTTTTAAGATCAACTTTACTGAAAATACATGAGCCATGCAATTCATCAAGCATATCATCCAATCTAGGAATGGGATGGCGATATTTTACCGTGATATTGTTGACCGCCCTGCAATCAATGCACATCCTCCACGTCCCATCCTTCTTTGGCACTAGTAGCACTGGCACTAGTAGCACTGGTACTGCACAAGGGCTCATGCTCTCCCTCACGTACCCCTTGCTCATCAAATCCTCAACTTGCCTCTGAAGCTCCTTTGTCTCATCTGGATTACTCCTATAGGCTGGTCGGTTTGGAATAGCAGCCCCGGGCACAAAATCAATCTGGTGCTCAATGCCTCTAATGGGTGGCAACTCATTTGGCATCTCCTCCGGGAATACATCCTCAAACTCCTGCAACAAAGAAACAGCCAAACTAGGAAGAGACTGATTAGTTTCATCAAGACTAAGATAAGACTCTTTATAGACAAGAAAAATCATAGGGCGATCTGCGAAGAAAGCCCTCTTAACCTCACTCTCTCTTGCATAGAAACTCACTTTTGCCTTTCCTTTTCTCTCGGCAGACTCTCTTTCTTTTTTCTATCGTGGCTCCACTCTTTTTTCTTTACTCTCAGCCACCTCTCTACTTTCTTTTTCACTCTTTCTTTTAAGCTCATTTTTACTCTCTTTCTTTTTTGCTCAATCTCTTTTTCACTCTTTCTTTTTTGATCACTCTCATTTTCACTCTTTCTCTTTTGATCACTCTCATTTTCACTCTTTCTTTTTTGAGCAACCTCACTTTTCAATTTCAGTTGGTCCTCATAGACCTGGCTTGGAGTTAAAGGAGCAAGCTTAATTGTTTTGCCCTCTTTTTCAAAGCTGTACATGTTCTTGAACCCATCATGTGTCACTCTCCTATCATACTGCCACGGCCTCCCCAACAAAATATGGCCCGCATGCATAGGCACAACATCACAAATCACCTCATCCTGATACTTCCCAATAGAAAAAGTAACTAACACTTGTTTATCCACCCTAACCTCTCCACAATCATTCAACCACTGCAATTTGTATGGTCTAGAGTGTTTTAAGGTTGGTAAATTCAATTTCTCAACCAAAGTAGTGCTAGCCACATTAGTACAACTCCCTCCATCAATGATCATACTACATACCTTATTGTTGACATGGCATCTAGTATGGAAAATGTTCTCTCTCTGTTGCTCTGCATCATCCACCTTAATGTGTGTATTAAGAGCACGCCTGGCAACAAGAGACTCACCTGTCACAGGGTATACCACTCCATCATCATCACTAGCATCATCCAACTCGGGCACCTCATCACTATCATCCTCACTCTCAGTCATCACCTCTCCATTGTCACGCATAATCATCACCCTCCTATTTGGACATTGAGAAGCAATGTGCCCTGAACCCAAACACTTAAAACATTTGATATCTCTATTCCGTGAAGGTTGGGATTCTACCTTGGGTTTGTTGCTAGTTCCCTCATCTTTTCCCTTAGGTGGTTCAGTCTTTCTCTTTGCTTCAGCTGGATCATTCCTATCCCATTTTGATTTCCAAGTAGTGCTAGAAACCGAAGTGTACCTTGCTGTCCCTTTTCTCTTTAATTGCCTCTCCACCTTCATAGCCATGTGCACCATGTCCTCTATCTCCACATAATGCTGCAATTCAATTACATTGGCTATATCCCTATTCAAACCGCTCAAAAATCTAGCCATGGTGGCCTCTCGATCCTTTTCTACATTAGCCCGAATCATCGCCACCTCCATCTCCTTATGGTAATCCTCCACACTCTAGACCCCTGTGTAAGATTTTGTAATTTCTGGTAAAGGTCTCTATAGTAATGGTTAGGAACAAATCTCCGCCTCATGAGAGCTTTCAACTCTCCCCATGTGTCTATAGGCCTCTCATAATTCCTCCTCCTATTGGTCACTAATTGATCCCACCAAATAATAGCATAATCAGTGAACTCAATTACCGCCAACTTCACTTTCTTCTTCTCAGAGTAATTATGGCAATCAAACATCAACTCTATTTTTTTCTCCCACTCTAGATAAACCTCAGGGTCAGTTCTACCTTGGAAAGATGGTATTTTCATTTTGATGCTACCAAGGTCTCTATCTACACCATCCCGAACCCTTAGATTCCCCTCAAGTCCTCTTTCATGCCTAACTCTTCTATTTCTACCCGAACCAACGTCAGATGCTAAGTCTTCCTCATCCTCACCATCTCCTTCATTCTCATACTGATTTTTAACTCTATGCTCACGTCGCCTCCTGTCCCTCCCACCTTGTAGATTTCTAATCGCTGCTTCTTGATGATCCATCCTATCCCTCACTTCACCCAACACCAAGTTCAACCGCTCAAACTGTTGTTGCATGGCTTGCAACACAAATGATGTGTTATCTGCCCTCCCCCTTGGTGATGCGCTACTCCGATGAGACATTATCAGGTGCTACACAAAAGAATGTTAGTAGCAAAAAAAAAAGTAAACCTCACACACTCTCCCTTACGTATTTACACTCGAATAATGACACTCCACTCGTGTTTCACTCTTAATTGGCTTTTTTCCGATAATAGTCTCACTCTCTTGCCTTTTACCTCAAGAGTTTTCCCACTCAAGTTCTTTAAGAACTAATTGACTCAATCAAGACAAAGCAACCTTATTTTATCCCAACTAGTAATTAGGTCCAAGAAACAAGAACAAGAGAAACACAGAAGCAATGAAAGAAAAAAATGGCACGTGAATCAAGAAAATTATATGAATGAAACAGTAACTATAAGACAAGATACCAACTAGAATCACCCATTTTGATGATAAGGCTGAAGAAAAGATCTCAGGATTTTTTTTTTTTTTTTTTTTTTTTTTCACGATTTTTTTTTCTTTTCCTTTCTTTTATTTTATTTTATTTTCTTTTCTCTAATTCAATCACAAATAGCAATATTCAATTGTGAAAATCAAGCAATTGAATTCAAGCACGACAATGAAGTAGAAGAGAATCAATAGAACGGCACTCCAAGCAACAGATACACTTAGAGATGTAGGGAAACCCTAGAATTTTGAAACCCTAGGTGATGCAAATTTCAGCCAAATCCAAAATCCTAAGAATTTCGGCAGCCTACTTTTTGTTTCTATTTTTTGGCAACCCTAGAACAATGAAGCCCTAGAATTAAATTAAAGGATGCTAAAATTAAAAGATAGAATCAGACCTGATTGGAAACCTGGCTCTGATACCAAATGATATGAACCCGTGGGAATGAAATCCCTTGAACTCACAATCAATTTGAAAACTCCCCAAGAAAGCCAAAATCAAGTCAGTGAATGGAGAACCTAGACCCGATGAGAACTCGTTTCAAGAACCTAGATTATATTAAAATCTAGACCCGTTGAAGAACCCGTCTCAAGAACCCAGATTACAAAGGAGGAACGCCACAAAGGTTGTGATTTACCTTTGATAAGTTCAAGAGTTCAATTAAGAACAAGAGGAGAAAACTCAACTCACAAATAAAATTCAATATTGTCTAATCTGTCAAATGAGGCTACAAAGAGTTTTTAAACCCAAACCTAATCAAAACCCTAGCCAAAATAAAGCCCATTTTACCCAAAATTACCCTTGATGAACAGTGCCGGCTACAGTACGCGCGGCTACAGTAACCCCTACAATAAATTGATGAAACCCTAATTCCTAAAAAGTAACTTTCCAAATAAGCCCTTGGCCAAAATACAAGGCCTTCCCAAAAACATAGTTCATAAGAAATAAGACGTGAGCCAAGCATCTTCAAGCCCACTTATTCTAAACTAATAAAATAAATCATTTAACCAAACTGGAAGCCTCCAATAACAATAGGCCGTATCTCTAAGTCATGTCTTCCACAGCTTGAATCAAGTGGATCAAAACTTGTTCTTCTTCTTTCAGACCCATCTTGAGTGTTGGGCTCTTGCTGGCTTCATCCCAAGTGGATTGCACCAATCCTTGCATTGCTTCCTTGATCTTTTTGGCCCTTGATCTTGTAATTGGCGCATCTGGAACTTGCAAAGGATCTTTAAGTGTAGGCCCACCTTGGTTCCTATCACTATCCCTATGGTACGATGATCTCTGCCAAACCCGTGTCCATTACCCAGACCTGCAGAGGCTCCTCTTGGGACTTCTCTAACACCGCTACCTCCGCCCCTATCACTGGGTTGCACCGGCTTCTAAGTTACCTCCAGAGCCTCCCTATAGGAACGATGTTTCAGCTGAGGCACCACCACCATAGGTACTCTACCCTTGTTACGGTTTAGTCCTCTTCCTTCGTTTACAAAATCTCACAACGCCTCCATCATCCTTCTGCATCCCTTCCCCTCCACCTCCTTTAGTACGAAGATGAAACTGAGCCAACTACCACCACCATATTCCACTATAACCATGAATCGACCGCGAATATTGGAGCACCTCTGTTCTATGAAGCTGCGATTCCCTTGCCGTACCGTGGTGTAGAAATCCTTTGTTGCACCCTTCAAACAATCCTCCAGTGCTTTGGCAAGCCACTGCACTGTGGACAACCCCATTCTCACCTTATTCATCACCTTCCAACTTCTCTCAGTAATGAGCAAGGAACCTCCTTCCCTTGAAAAAGAAAAAACCTTTGATCTATCAGTAAGTGTTTAGTAGACCCCATTCTATTCACCCCTACAATTCCAGGCTTGCTAAAATCTCGCCGTCATAGACCGTAGACCATCATCGGAGAGAAAATTTATAAGATAATTTTGATTCATAAACCCATACATAATACTCTATCCTATATCAGTTATGGCATATTTCTGTTGCTTGAATTGATTCCCTTGTATGCCAAAATTTCTGTTGTGTCGTTTGTTTATGTTGGTTTTGGTTTTGCCACACCTCTCTTAGTTACTACCTCCACTTATCAGTTATCCTGAGCATAAGTCAATAGTTACTCCAATTACACTCTCTTCTCCTCTTTCATGTCTCAAAACATTGATCACTTGAATGTTAAAGAGTTGTTTTTTTTTCATTTTCAGATGGCAGAGTACAGGATTTCCATTTATGGACGGAAACAAAGTGAATGGGATCAGCTGGCCAGTTGGTTTGTTAACAATGAAATTTATAGTGAGAATGCAGTATGGTTAATCCAGGTATTTTACGTTTTCATCTTCTTACTCTGGTAGCTGCTGTAGTATGCGTGGTTAATTATTTTATGGGATGTTTTGATTGTTCAAATATGATTGTTAATGAGAGCCACTGGACTAATGGAAACGGATAACAAGGGAGGGAGGGAGTGTATCTACAGTTCTTAATCATATATTCAGTTTTATATTGAAAAAAAAGGAATCCAGATCTGGATGTGGTAATTGATAAACATCATTCTGCATGGCGAAAAGATCATATTTAAAAGTGACATTGTATCACTCGACCTTACTTTAAACTTTAGGCAGAAATTAGGTGATGTTTGGATGTAAGATGAGATCATGATAGTGGAGAATTGTTTGTGAATGGTGGTAAAATCTTTTTGAGATGAGGTTTTGATAGGTTGGATGAATAGTGAAAAAATTATTTGAATAATATGATAAATAATTAAAATTTATAGAAAGAAAAGAAATGCAGTATCCACCCCGTGGTGGCAGCCACCAAGGGGTGGCTGCTGCGATTTCTTTTGTTATGACTGAAAAATATGTTTGACTTTGAGATGAGATTTGATTACCCAAACATCACGCAAATGTTTGCATATCTAAACAATTTGGAGATGAATGGTGGTACATTTTTTTTAACTTATGGCAGATGAACCAGACAGCAAAGATTTAGAGACAGAAATATAGCGGATAGCCTCCACTCTGGCAAAAAGATATTGTTGAAAAGTTATATTGCACTTCCATATTGCTTGGGACATTATATATTATACTCATCAGAAAAGAAGATTGTTTGGGACATTATACCGTGAGCAGTAATGCAAAATATGCTTGTCCTGCACCCAAATGATCTTGAGACTCATGGTAATTATTTAGAGGTGCTGTAAGAGATTGTTTTGATTACGTATTGGAACCAGTAAATGAAATAACAATATTGCATCAGTGAATTAAAACAATGTGGAGTATGACATTTCTTTAGAACCTTTATTGTCTTAGTGGGAGTTTTATTTACTTTTTTCTTATTTGTTGGCATTGGTATCATAATTATTTAATTGGTCTTGCATGTTATCTTTTCCAATGCATTGTCGATTGCAACTTTCTTCTTCAATTTTCAATGAGTTGTATAGTTCTATGCCGTTTTCACTAATTTCTTTTCAATCTTTCTATAAACTTTGATATGCAGCTACCACGGCTCTATAACGTGTACAAGAAAATGGGAATTGTTACCTCTTTTCAGAATATTTTAGATAACGTGTTTATTCCACTATTTGAAGTCACGGTGGACCCAAGTTCTCATACTCAATTACATTTGTTCCTGATGCAGGTGGGTGAAATATGTCATTTTTGTATATCCCCTCTTTGATTGACAGTTCTATAATCGATTTACATGGAATTACAATATTCCTCATTCTCTGTAATATGTTTTTACATATCTGTTCTTGTTTTTTCTTTTTTGTTTTAATCTGTGATTTATGCCTACTCAACTCTACTCTAGTAGTCACTAGACTCACTATAGTAGTCCGTCCGGCTGCTCTTGCTGAAATCATTACTCTTCATTCTCCCGTGCTCTAGCAATTGCACTCCCTGGACCGCTACCATGTAGTTAGGTAGGGACAATCAATCCGTAGTGACAGGAATCTAGGAATGAATGGGGATTCCTATCAATAAAAAAATTAAGAATACATAATTAGAGTTTTCTTCCTTTCTCTCACTCAATAGATGTATCTGGTCTGATAGTACTGGTACAGTAGTTGACGGTGGAGTGCAGTGGGATGGATGGTAGAGGGCTGCCTGTGCCCAAAAGTGATGATTCACTTGTCCCCTTGTCCCCTTGTCCTAACATTTTATGTATATTGGCTTATGGCATATTGCCATTATCCAATGTAATTACTTTATGTCTAGTGCAAGATGAGACAACTACCAGTTTGTCTTAATATTTGCCTGAAGCTGCTGCTTACTGCTCCATTTGGAGAACAATATGGCTATAATCATGGGACTGATTTCAGAAGTGCCTGTTCCATGTCAGTTGGGAAGGTGTAGTCAGCCAGACAAGTCTAACACTAATTATTTTGAGTTACTTTTGGCAAATGCCTTTTTTTTGTTTAATTATCAGATTGGGATAAACCAATGTGGGGTGCTGCAATATATGCTAAAGAACTGTTGAGTTTCCTTATTCGGGCATTCCAAAATGGTAGACATATTTTTATACAATCGCATCTGTGCACGTCGGCATATTTAAATTTGAGTGAGGACACCATAACTGCTGAACATAGCCTTAGTTCCGCTACTTGGGGTCAAACACAAAATCCTGTCACCATTCACCCCTCTTGATACTTGGCAATCATGCCTTTTCTCATTGTTCACCATCCAATTTTCTCCATTTCTGCTGTCCCTTGGGCCCTCCAAGTTTGAAACACCTTGTTTATATACTGATTACATAGGTCCTTGTACTAATGGTCAAACGATCTTATCTGATTTTTCCACATCTTGTCTATCTTAATGCCACCTCAGGCCTAAGAGGGCATTCATTTATCCTTATATATGGGCTTGTATTTGGAGGGAAAGGAATGACCGAAATTTGAGGATCGAGAGCGCTCATTGGAAGAGTTTAAGAGTTTTTTCCGGAAGACTTTATTTATGTGGGCCATTGTTATAGACTTTAATGGTCTCAGCTGGTTCATGATTTTCTTGTATCCTTTTCTAGCTTCCTAACTACGTGTAATCGCTCGATCGTATACTGCTTGTGTACTTGGGCTATGCTTATTTGCAATATCAATAAAATATCTTCTTGACTTACTAAAAATATATATATATATGGGGTTGTATTTTACCAATTCATTTAACCTCTTCATTTGTTGATTTTATGGAGTTACTGCCTACTGGTTTGTGAGACCTCTGAATGAAATGAGCTGTGGTTTGTGAGGGAACGTTCCTCTTACACCATCAAATGTTGCTTCACTTGATCCTTTTTCGTTTGCTTTACTCGAGGTGCTTAATACAGCTGTTAAGTTGTTTTCCTTTTCAGGTGGTGGGCTTTGATATTGTGGATGATGAAAGTAAACCAGAAAGGCGTCCGACTAAGCACATGCCAACACCAGCTGAATGGAGCCAATGAGTTCAATCCTGCATGATTCAAGTATTATGCTTGATTATTGCTATTGCAAGATCTTGTAGTATTCTCAACAAGGTCAGTACTTCTTAACTTCAACTTGTTCTGTTATTTTATAGAATCGCTTTAAATTTTTTGTTTATAATTTTGCATTTTTAGCCAAAAAATTAGAAAAGAAAAGTAAGACAACTTTCTAAGAAAATAAATATGTAGTTTAAACTTGATATCAAACTCTATATTTTCTTTTCAGCTTCGTGAATCAATAAGGAATGCCAACAATAAAATGCCTTCGGCCTTCCACTGTTGGAGAGGTTTTGATCCTACTGATATTTTGTTTCGGCTCCTATTCTTTATTCGGTTATTGAAGTGCTTCTGATTTTATGCTTTAACGTTTGCAGGCGGGTGATATCGACCATTTGGCTGCCACATTTCTTCTGTGCCATAATATTTCTCATGGGATTCATCTACGGAAATCTCCAGTTTTACAGTATTTGTATTACCTTGCACAGGTTCTGCCCACTTATTTTGCTCCCTCTCTCTCTGCCTCTCTCTTCCGCCCCCCCTTCTTCCATGGCACTAGTGTGATATCCTCCGGATCTCATGTCTGTCATAGTCTGCAGCCCTAAAGTTCATGGCACTATGGAGTTTCTTTTTTCTCTTTTTTCTGAATCCCTGTATCAATTGTGCTAATGTTACATTAAAATAAATAGTAATTTCCATTATCTTTTCAGATTGGACTGGCTATGTCACCTTTGAGCAATAACTCCCTTTTCTTGGACTATCATCGCAATCCTTTGCCCATGTTCTTCCAGCGTGGCCTAAATGTCTCACTCTCAACTGATGACCCTTTGCAAATCCATTTAACAAAAGAACCACTTGTGGAAGAATATAGTGTTGCTGCGAAGGTTTGTTGCATATTATTTTCTGTCGTTGCTCATGTTCATTATCTTAACGAATGATATTTTGCAGGTCTGGAAGCTCAGTGCTTGTGACCTCTGTGAGATAGCTAGAAATTCTGTCTATCAATCTGGGTTTTCACATGTCACAAAGGTGAGAACTTGACAAAAACAATCTTTGATGTTGGCCATTACATACCTGAATTTGGAAAAACCCATTCTACTGTAAATAAATTTGCGAATCTGAAACTCTTTAAAAGAAAGTTTCGCTATATTCTACTTTTTCCCTATCGGAAACTATTAAAATTTGTGAAGAGCATGGAAAAAATTTTCAAGGCTTACTAAGAAAAACCACGAGTCTCGTACATGGTCATGCTACTGCACAAGCAAAAGAAAGGAGAGAGCTATATTAGCTAGTCTCCAGAACAAGTCTTTTAATCGACGTTTAATATAGGGGCCATTGTTTGGTTGAATGGTCACATCTCGGGCTGTGTAGCACTACTGCATGGGTTTGAATCTTACAAATTATCACTTCATATCCAAACTAGGAGCCACCTAGATGGGACCATCAGTGGGTAGCTGATCCTGTTTCTGTCTCCGACCTGACATTGTGCTGCCTTCATTTAAATACAACTGATAGGAAGTGCTTCCATGAGAGGGACCACAAATTCCACAGCTATATTTGGGGCAGGAGATGAAAGTTCTTGCTATGAATTAGTGGATTTTTTTGTTGCCAACCATCCCCTTTTTATTCTCATTTGGGTGTGCATTTGGCATGGAGACGCAGAATAATTGCCAGTTGACGGTGGTTTACATATGGTATTAATGTAATGACAAATATTTCTATTATTATTTTGGTCCTTTTGCAGTTGCACTGGCTTGGTGATGGATATTTAATGAGAGGCCCTGAAGGAAATGATATTCATAAAACAAACGTACCCAACTTAAGGATTGCATTTCGTCACGAGGCAAGTTTGACCATTTCTCACGAGTCACAAGAACCATAAAGTGCAAGCAGTTTGATGTCTATTGTTTCCAGCTAATTAGGTAAATGTTTTGCAGACATGGAAGGAAGAGATGCAGTGTGTCTATTCAGGAAAAGCCAGGTTTCCTGAAGAAATCGAGTGATGAAGCAATCGATGCAGAATATGAAACGCTGTATAAGTTCGGCTTGATGTCAATTTTATGCATGGCTTATGTCTACTAAGTACTATTGTCACATTACCCGGGGCGCCATCTTCTAGTCCTCTGCTTCATTCAATGTAAGAGTTTGTAAAGAGTGGCAGTTTCAAGAGGAAATCTTGTTTCAGCTTTGAGGACTTTTTTTTTAGAGAAAATATTATAGTGGTCTCGCAGTGCAAAAACGTGCTCGGCCAATTATGTTCAGGTCAAGTGGGTATTATTAGGGGTGAGCACCGACTGATCCGATTAGTCTTTAGGACCGACCCGACCCGGCTTTGAGGACTAGAAAGACGGCCTGACCCGACCCGGCCTGCGTTTGATGAGCAATTCACGAGCGTCGATTATAATTTTAACCAAGTGAAATTATTTGCCATTCTATACAAGACACAAACGCAGAGTGAGAGAGAAAGCGAGAGTGAGAGGAGGAAGTCGAAACGAAACCGTAATTGTTGAGTCATCGCTGCAGCTGCGTTCCTGGAGTGGGAGAGCTTGTCGTGGCTGCAGTTGCATTCTTGGAGTAGGAGAGCTCGTCATGGCTGCAGCTGCGTTCCTGGAGTCATCGCTGCGTGGATCCTGTCGGCTCTAGCTGTGGCACTCGCGGGTGACGGTGACAATGGTGGCCCCGCGATGAAATGGGTTCTCCTCTCAAGTGCTGTATTGTCGCTTTCATCGGACCCATGATGAAATTGGCATTTTTTGCAGAGCTTTCGATATGGGTTTTGGGGGGATTTCTGGATGGTGCTTGGACCGAGCTCCTCACGATTGATGCAAGCAAGCTCTGCTTTTCTTCTTCAATTTAAGCGTTCATTCGTTCGTGTAGTTTATCAGGTTTGGTTATTTTTCCGTGATGAAATGCTATGTTTTGTTCTTTTTGTTCCAAATCGGCATAAAATTGAGGATTTTCCTTGTGGTTGAACAATGGATCAACAATCCGTATAATATGCTCCAACTCATGCTTTAAATCGATGGCAAGTGGTGATGACGACAGAGAGAAATGGGGAAGGCTGGCAGCTAGGGTTTGAGATCAATTTTGAAAACGTGTAGTCGGTTTCAGCGGGTTCGACCTGCAATCTATTTCAAAGCTCTTTTTCGGGTCGGTTCGGATCGGGTCTTACGGACGGACCGGGTTACATACTTTTTTGCACAGCCCTAGGTATTATGATTTGAAAGGGGCGATTCTGATTTGAATTGCAAGCCTTGTTATTTTGTTCTAGCCTTCTAGGGTATGATCTTCAGAAACTGAATTCCTTTTGGAGCATCTGCCGTATGATCTGGGCTGGATTCTTGCCTTAAATCTTTGCTGACTTGAAGTGGAGAATGACACATGAAAAGGTGTTCCCTCCTCTAGACCGTCCCCTTGGGGGCACGTAAAGAGCCTTTTGCATATGGAGTGCTCCTAAGGGCACTTTTTTATATATTATTTTGTTGTGGAAAGAGCAACTAAGCTGATATTTGCTTTTGACATTTGTTTGGAAAAACAGAAATGCTATTGTCAAGTCAAGTTGGTCCCGATTGGCTCCCGACAAAAAAATTTTCCTTTTTTTTTTTTTGTTTTAGCTTAATGATTAAGTTTTTGTTTTTTGTTTTTTTAGTGATTAAGGAATTGTTTTTAATGATGTAGTGAATTGTTTTTTAGTACGCAAAGTTGCTTACAATTAGATTTTTTCCTTGATTTTAATATATTATAGTAATGAAACAATTAAAATATTTTATTAAATTTTGAAAAAAGAAAGAAAATGTGGAATAAACTATTATAAAGTTTAAAAAAAATTCCTGAATATAATTTTTATTTTAAAATTTGTAAAAGTAGTATTGTTTTTGTGTTTTGTTTGAGAGTCTGAAAAAGTTGTAATGATTTGTTAATAATTAGATAAGATATGAAATTAAAAATTGTTTTATATTTCAATAATGTTTAGGAAAGAAGTATATCTGAGATATATAAAGATATGTTGAGTTGCAGACCTAAATGCCATTCAAACTATAAGATTTCAGTTGGGCAATTAATTTCCGTGTTTACCGCCCTTGAAGAAAGGTATATTAATTGACTTACCACTTACGCAAATGCTTTTTCCAAATTAGCTAAAACTTGTGCCACGTGTAATTATAATTTTATGTGTAAGTTTTTTTAATTAAAATATTAAATATTAAATACAAATAGTATTTTCGTTTTAGCAAAAGCTGCGTCTACTGTTTAATTCTTCGAAATATCATCCAATAAAAAATAAAAAAAAAATTAAAGACAATCTAAAATAATATTTGGATAAGTCGCATAGTTACATCCGATCATAGTCCTATAGATTCCGCCCCCAATAATTTTCATCAATATTTTTCGGAATGATTGTATGCTAGATTCTTCAGAAAATGTTTACTATTTAAACACAATTTTAAATTTTTAAGGGTGCCTCCTCTTTTTAATCATTCTTTTTATGTGATGTCACATAATTAAAAAAATTATTTTTTATTTTTTATTTATCTAACAATCATTTGAATTCTTTTTTTAAATTATAAAATATCATGTCAAAAAATAATACATTACTAATTAAAAAATAAAAAATAATATTTTTTGTTTAAATAACATTAAATACAGTGTTAAAATGTATAATTATAAAAATATAATAAAATACACCCCAAAACTATACAAATCTCTCTTTTATTTTTAAAAAATTATTTTCATCAGTTATTATTCACTATTTCACACTTCACATCCTATAAAAAATATTCACGTATTCTATAAAAAATACCTTACACTTATTAAAAAAAAATATAAATATAGAATATAAAAATAAATAATAACGGATGCACAATAAATCCTTTTCTATTGTCGCTGCCCTAACTAAAACCCTTATCCAGCACCTGTGATCCGTCCAACTCTCAAATTAAATTTAAAAGCCTCCTCCCTATCATTTGCACTCTCTCGCTCTTTACCCAAGGCTAAAACTAAAAGACCTTCCCAAGAGCCGCTTTCGCTGCCTTCCCTCCCCCTACACCAAAAACCCGTACCTTTTCCACCACCAAACCCCGGTGGTGCTCTCCTCTCCTCCTTTTTAGCCAAAACCCTTCCTCCGATCGAATCCAATGGCGGATTGCGCGGCCTCTGACGTGTCGGAAGGCCCAGTCCTCAGCTTTCTCAACAAGCGCCTCCGAGCCCTGCGCAAGAAACAAAACCGTATCCTCCAGATGGAGGAAGCCATCTCCCAAGGCAAACCCATCAACAAGGAGCAAGAGGAAGTCCTCCGCTCCAAACCCACCGTCTCCAGCCTCATCGACGAGCTCGAGAAGCTCCGCCAGCCCCTCTCTCAAGCCGTCTCCGAGGAGCTCAGCCTTGCCGCCCAGCGCCAACATCTCTCCTCCGATTCCGCCCCCGCCTCCACCGTCGATCCCGAAAACTCCAACGACGATGACGACCACCACCACCAGCGCAAAAATGACGAGCCCGGCCTCAGAATCGTTGAGGATCTCCTCCATCTGCTTTACTTCGGGTCCCTGTTCGACGTGAAGTCGCAGAGCGATTTCACTGCGACTATTCTGACTCGGACGCACGAGCGAGGGTGTTGCTTGACCTACGATTACGTCACCGACGATGCTACGGATCTGCTGGGTGAGAGGGACTTGAATTCTTTATCGGCGTTGGGCGGCTTGTTGATATCGCGCCCGGTCGATTCGGGCTTGTCGCACAAGAATGCCTTGCAGCGCTGCATCGAGCACGCAAAGCTCTGGCTTGCCAACTCCGATCAGCCCATCGAGCCCAATTCCAATCTTACTTGTAAATATTTTAGTGTAGTCCGCCTTCTTTATTATTAGTGAATGATTTTATATAATTGTTCGATTACTTTGTAAAAAAACTGGTTTTGTTTTTTCATTTTGTAGATTCGGATTTGAGAGAGAGGCTGAACAAGATTATGGCTTCGGACTATTTCACCACCACGCCAGAGATGAAAGATCCGGTGGAAGTTGCTGCGGCAGCTGCTGCTGGAAATTATGCTTCTTTCCAGGTACCGATCTCAGCGCCCACCCAAGTGGAAGGCTCAGTCGCAGAATTCCTGCATTCGGTATAGCTTTTATACTCCTATTTTGTTTTTATAATGTATGTTTGTTTTGTGCTATATATGACACACTACATTTGCAATTTCATTTTTATGTTTTTTGTTTCTAATAGTTGCTTCATTGTGTACGGTCTTGAGTTATTAGTTTCAAGTAGGTATGAGCTTTTATTAATGCCATGGCTGAGGCGTTTTGCACATCGTGGTATCAGTTGGCTTGCATTTCAACCATAATTTATTCAACTTTTTAAGGATTTAGAGGAATCCTCAGCAATAGTAGATTGTCTTTCTCTGTGGAAATAGTGGAAATCAACTGCATCTAGAAGTGGAAGTCAATTTAATTTGATAACATTTTTTAGCATTACACATTCCGAGTGAAGATAAGGATGACAACTCTTATCTTGGTATTTGCTTCCTGTGAATGTTGATTAGTTGGAACTCCGACTGTTCCAAACTAGAGATGTGAGAAGCTAAAGTTTGACTGCTAATTCCCCTTTGTGTGGTGTCCTGTAATTTGTAAAAGTGGTGCATTATTTATTGATTTATTGTTATTATTATATGCCAGTGTAGAACGAGTTCATCAACTCATGGTGTGTAATACGGAAGCACTGGAATAACGATATCGGTCTCTATAAAGTCTACACAGCTTGATATACAAAAGCAATGAAGCATATCAAGACGTTACTACACAGCTTGATATGCTTCGTTTTGTGAAGCTATTACATTTAAGTTATTAATTTAACTAATTTTAAAGTGCATATATGTGCAAAAAGGAACATAAAAAAGCAGGGCAACGATGAAAAGTTGAATTATCTTCTGAGAATTAGACAAAAAATGCTTAAAAAACCATGACTTGCCATTTCTCAAAAGAAGAATTGCACTTCTATGGATTTTTTTATCCGTACCCGTCTAGGGAATTTCCAATTACGATGACAACACCGTAAGAACCTGCCTCTTATTTCTTCTATAAACGTGGGTGTTGAGTATTTGTTGACAGAATTTTGTAATCCTAAATTTTTTTGATAAGTATAATCCTCATATTAAATATCCCTGTGTCCATGATTGACTGGTTTTCACACTTGAGCTTATGACCAACTGTCAATATGGGTGCTCCAGCAATACTGCTCTATCAATATATGTTATGTTTATAGTGTATTTTTGGTTCATCCATTGGTTCAATGGTGTTTTCATTATAGAATAGTAAATTTAAAGTCAAGTTAGAACTTTTAAAAAATATGGATCACTGAATCTGAATGTTCCTTCCTCTTTTTTTTTGTTTTTATTGGCACTGGGTGTTCGGGAACAGCGCCAAAGAGATAAATGTTCTTGATTTATGACAAAACAAATTGTTGAATTTGAAAGAAGACCAAATTCTGTAAAAGAAATAAAATTTCCTAATATATGATAAAAGGTATCCATCCCTGTAACGCATAATATTTAACTCAATAATGTTTAAATTATGATAATTGTTTGCACACCACAAAGTCTTGCTTTTTTGTAATTGGTGTATCTCTTTTATGATTAAAAAAATGAATAGGAAACTTCTTGGTAGCTTTTTGTAACACCCCGTTCCCATAGGATAGAGATGTTACTAACATTCATAACATAATGTCCGGTAAAGAGATTCATATCCTGAAATACCTCATTTATTGAAAAGCGATAAAATGTTAAAACTGAATTGAACATAATTGTCTCGAAAACTGAACGTAAAGCAAAAGAACATAAACTAATCCTATGAATGACGTAAAAGAGATCTAATTCTTGTGTGAATATCACTTATTCCTTCCTAATTCTTTGTACTAAATCTACTCCTGGCCATCCAGCTCTGCATCGTCATAAACATCAACTGTAAAAATTAGACATGAAAGAAAACAAGAAGACAAACAAAAATGAGTCGAATACTCAGTAAATAGCACATCATACTGTAAAACATAATCTAGCCTAGCATGGATTTAGTTTCTGAAGACTCTTAACAAAATACATATAGCATCACAATTTCCCAATCATACACGTAATACAACTTTATGAAAAACTTCACATATATACATATATCGTCACATATTCACATAGCACATATATATTCATCATTATGAGCGGAAGCATACATAATCAGGGCAAACATGTAACTTGAATGCATAATAACTTGTTTATCTTGTCTTAACATGGAGTGAAACACACTTGAGTCTGTGTTTCATTTAACTGGGTAACATGGAATGAAACACGCTTGAGTCCGTGTTTCACTTAACTGAGTAACATGGAGTGAGACACGCTTGAGTCTGTGTTTCACTTAACTGAGTAACATGGAGTGAAGCACGCTTGAGTCCGTGTTTCACTTAATTGAAATACATGGAGTGAAACACGCTTGAGTCCGTGTTTCACTTAATTTGTGGTTAACCACGCTTGAGTATGTGGCACCGTAACATTTCTTATCTTTCTTAATGCATGAGAATTTATTAGGCTTTATGAACATTTCTATCATGGCATATTCTTGTACATGACATAGCATAACATGACATATTCTTGTATATGACATAGCATAATCATGGCATATTCTTGTACATGGCATAGCATGACATATCATAACATTTTCTTATACATGGCATAGCATAACATGACATAACATGCTCTGAACGTTTTATGACATTCCATGACATACATGATCCAAGTACTACATGAACATGGCATACATGATCTAAGTACTATATGAACATGGCATACATATCTATGTATTATATGGACATGGCTTGTATAATCTAACTATTCCATTACATGGCATACTTGACTTGAATTACTATATGAACATCTCATGACTTTCATATGATTTTAGTAACATTCAATCAATTGAACAACAAATTCATTCATTCAAGCATAATCTCTTATTTCATCAAAGATCGTAAGAGGAATCTAACCTTGACTTGCCTCTTAGCGTAGCGTAGTCAACCATCATAAGCACATCATATTTTTATACATAACAATAATATTCACAGTATGCATGCGTTTATATGATCATACTATTTACCTCTTAGCGTTGCTTCTTGATTTCCAACTTGTAGCGCGTTACCTATAGGAGGTACTAAATGTTACTAATTTCCTAGAAAAGTGTATCGTAATATTCCATGTAATTAAATACATATAATGGAACTTAACTAAAATAATATGCTTCATAGCATACTTTAAAAAAGAAAACATACTTTAAAATCCCTTTAGACTTACTGCTGTAAAATGGTTTATAAACTTCCCCCTGATTTACGAAATGTGGACCCTTAGGGCAATAACTCTTACAACACAGCCCACCCTTAAGGCAAATCCAATTTAAAATCACATGTTTAATTGAACTCACCCAGCCAATATAGGAAATCAGCCTACGTAATGCACAGGTTTAAAACATGAAATTTCCCAAAGACACTGTAGACTACACTGTAATTACTTTAAAACAAAGTTTCTTCAATAGGATTTACGGAGACCTACGAACAATTGTTTTTTAAGGGTATTTTGGGAAAACTGAAACAAAAGAAAATAAAGAGAGAACATAGGCTTACGGGAGAGGGGCTGTGCGATGCTCACCGAGAGAGGGCTGAGTGCAACGGCAGCTCTGGGTGGCTGGGAGTGACTGGTGACGCAACTGAGGGGGTCCCTATGGTGGTGCGACACCGAGAGAGGAGAGAGAGAGAGAGAGAGAGAGAGAGAGAGAGAGTTTAGAGAGAGAACTATCAAACCGAAGACACTAGGGAGAGAAAATGGTGGCTGACGGTGATGGGCTTACCGGAAGGGAGTGGGCTCGACGGGGTTGGGCTGGCCGGCAGTTTCTGGCACCGTGGGTGGTGCTTCGACGTCCTATGGTGGTCGGCGGCGGCTGGGCAGGAACTAAGGCTTAAGCGAAAGTGAGTTCTTCGTATTTATTTATTTGTGTGTTTAAAACAGAGGGTTTAATGGGATTTTATAGACGATGGGGAGGGAAGCGGCTTGAGTCCTCAGTAGATATGCTAGGGTTTGAAGTTGGCTACACTTGGAAAAATTATTCCTACGAGAATTAGGATTCTGAGAGGAACTTAATGAGTTGAGTTGTAGTTTCAAACTAGGAGACTAATCAATATGGAAACTAATGGATAACTATACAAAAGTTTTGATAGGAAAAAGAATCATCGATTTAACAGATAACATATTTCCTAAAATGATATTAAAAATAATAAAGAATAAAAATAATTAAATAGATAAATATAAATAATAATAATAATAAAATAAAATAAAATATAAAATACTAGTTTTAAGCCCTAAATTTGGACCCGTATGTTACACTTTTACTTTTGGCTTTTCTTTGTTCCTTGCTCTTGATTGTTTGGATGTAAGCTATGCTTCTTTGTAATGTCATTAATCTCTGCTTATATGTGGACCCGGGTGATTTTAGATGTTCTTCAATTCATTCTCATTAAAAGTTTCTTGTTGTTTTAATCTAAGACAAATAAACTAGTGTTTATCATGGGCCAACATTTTCCTTCAGAAATCATTTGAACTGAACACAATAAATAGCCTGAGCTCATTGGAAAACACTCATTTAAAACTTCCCCTTGCTATTTCAACCCGCCTTCATACCACTTTGACCCTCGATGACTGAGTTGTGCCATCCAACCAATGGGATCAAGTTCTACTCCATACCTTATCGAAGGAGTATCATTCTTTATAATTGATTCTCTTATGAACCGCAACATCATTCTCTCGTCATGGTGGTGTGCTAGGAGACAACTTTCTCATTGTGTGATAACTCGTATAAGGGTAGGTGGTGTATGTGATCCCGCATTGCTTGGAAAGAAGAAGTTCTTGCTCTTTATAGTGATTCCAAATGGGGCTTCAATTGCATAATTGACTAGTCTTTTTGAGTACAGGCCTAGATGGCTTGGGCCTCCTTTGGGGCGTTACAAATTATATCAGAGCCTATCCAACCAGAAAATGTGGGACTTGAGTAATGCCACTTGGGACGGACTGACTCGATGAGGACATCAGGAATTTTTTTTTGGGGGCGGGGGGAGGAGATTGTGACACCCTGTATAAGTGATAAGGGTAGGGAAGGAGAAGTTCTTGCTATTTATAATGGTTCCAATGAGGTTCAAATTGTATTATTGGCTATTCCTTTTGGAGTATAGGTTCAGGTGTGGCTTGTGCCTCCCTTGGGGTGTTACACATTGATTATGCAACCTTTGTTGTAGGTACACTAAAATCTTTCATTTCATATGTTCTAGTACTGTGAACTTCCATATCATTTCTTTCATACACTAACACGTACATGGTATTTAATAGGTATTCATATCCATAACATATAACATGTGCAATACTTCATAAGATCATAATATTTGTTATTCAAATTTCCCTGAACATGTAAAGCATTTCGTAGAACATATACAAATCATTCATGAAGTTGTATAAATAAAAGAGTTTTATTCTAACACATTATCATACTTTCATTCTTAAACTTAACAAAAGAAAGCTCGATGTATACTTTTTCGTGCAATAATTTCACAGCATTTTATTATAATCACATAATGCAATACATTGAAGCAACACAAAGAAATGTTTCAAATAAAGATTTCTTAAAAAATATTCAAGCATTTTGCATTCACCAAATCTGCTTACCCAGGTGGTCCTCTTGCATTCACTTGGCTTCCTTAACCAAAACAGATATATTTCGTTAATTTTCTTAGTATGAAGGGACTATAATCAAAAGTGAATTTGAGCAGTAAACATAATGTACTTCCAGGTTGATATTGATGAAGGATTGTTATTGCATGCTAATCCTAAGGCCAAACTAAGGACTTGAGAACATTGTTTACATGTATTTACTCCTGACATCTAAGACTAAAAAAACCCTAAAATCATAGCACTCTGTTACTGGTCACTGACCATTTGCAGTCAGTAACCCCTAATTTATAAATTATAATATCCTATCATACAAACTGCAAAAACTATGAAATTGTACAAAATAAAACCATCATATCTTATGTTTTAATCCACCAAATCGTGCTTAGACTTGTCCTACAAACAATTTGATAAATTGTGCTTATATCAGTGCTCACCTCATCTCCTAGCAGTACCCGTGATAACTTCTTTGATTTTCCTTTCTCCCTTCTTCTTTTATGTGTCTGTGATTGAGCTAATTCAGCTTCATCACATACTTGTGTACTTGTGCTTGCTTGCATCTGTGGGAGAAGTCAATAAGTTAGAATTTATGAAAATAAAGGATGCATTGGATGCTGGTTAGAAGCATTTATCTTGAAAGCATTCTGACATGTTTCAAGTCAACATACTAAAACCATATCAAACAGTATTCTAAGCGTTAGTCCTGAGAAGCTCGGGCCTTCCTGTAATGATCAGCACTTCACATAATAGTCATGCTTGTTTTGCAATTTTAGTGGAAGGATCCGTATCAGGTGATCATAATTTTAACGAGTCTTCTCAACATGTTGTAGACAAAATCAGCTTTCACCACAAAAGAAAAGCTGAACCTTACTGTTGTTTAAATATAATGGGTACTCTCATCCATCATTTTTTACTTAAAGATCCGACAAGTTCATTTCTTCTTAACAAAATGAAACCCTCTGCCTTAATTCCACCAAGAAGAGTGAAAGAAAAGGAAGCCTAGCATTTTCTTTGTGGCAGCATCCAGCTTTATGGCTATGGATACAAATTGTCAAGCTTCGACTCCTAGTCATTACATTCAGAGAAGATTTCTTTCCCCCATTTTACAATAGAATAGTTGGTTCCAATGTTAACTTCTGGGGGCATTTAAGAAAGATTTATTTAAAGAAAAGAATTTGAAATGCGTGCCATATTTAAATTTTTATCTGTCATGGGAGAGATGGAGTATGTATTGCTACTTATGATAATTAGTCCTTTTTGTTCTAATGTAAAATTTTAAATTTCTCCCCCCTGGTTATGCATTTTCTTTTAACTTTCTTGTATCTTCTGCAGGACCAAGACTCGGAAAATTTTCAAGGACACGAGACTGGCGATGATGAATCTAGTCCTGTGGATGAACTACAAAAGGTGCTCTAAATTAACTTGATACAGTCCTTTTTACTGCAACTTTCTATGCCTTTGATTGAAAGGGCGTGGTTTCTGCTTGGCAGGATGAAGAGAGAGAAAATGCAGCAGAGATTGTCTCGGTTCAACAAGAACAAACCGAATCACAGGCAGAACTGGAGCATAGTGAGATAGATCCACAATCAAAGGCACAACAATACATTCCTAGAAGAATGTATCAGAATCAAAGAGGTGGTCGTGGTGGTAGTGGGGGTGGCCGCCGGGGTTATTCCAACGGCCGTGGAGGTCGTAGCAGTGGCAGGGGAAGTGGTACCTATGTGAATGGTCGCAACCAATATTATGAGCAGCCTGGAAATTATTATCCTAGGAATATTTATAACAATAGGGGAAGGGGTGGAAGGGGTGGTGGGCAGTATTATAACAACCATGGCTCAGCAGTTCCAGGTGGGCATTCGCCAGCTGATGTTGGGGTGCGTTCATGACATTACTCACCAGGTGTTCGTATGGTGTTTGGTACCGTCTTGATGGGTGGGTGGCGAATTGTTTTTGTTTTTGTTTTTTTTTTTGCTTTGTACAAAACATATTTTGAATGTTGGTTGCAGTTGATGAATTTACCATCCCGGACCACCCTTCTGTAGTTCGGTTAATGAAAACTTCTCATCAGAAACCTTTTGGGAGAAAAGGTAGGCTTTTTTTTTTTTTTTTTTTTTTTTTAATTTTCCTCTTTTCTTTGCAATATTATTTATTAAAAAAATTCAATCACTGGCCTTCTTCAAGTAATACCCCGATTGTTATCGTCTCCATCATCGAGAGTGAGCAGTGCTTCAGCTCATGAACCCAAGTATGGAGAGAATCTAGCTAGAGCTTGATAAACTGTTTGTTGCAGTTTCTTATCTGATTTGATTGAACATTTTAACTAGATTTCAGGATAGCAGAAGAGTTTAGGTTTCGGTTTCGGTTTCGGTTTCGGTTTCAGTTTCAGTTTCATTCAATAATTGAATCAGTCTCTCGGAATTCGTTACATCTCTTCGCTCTCTATGTAAACGAGCTAGGGAATGCATAATGGGAATGAAGAAAGACTTGTGTATTATTATTATTTTATGAGGAACCCCAAGGTACCCTCTCCCTCTCGAGAGCTCATGGACATGTGACTCGGGTCTATTTAAAAAAAAAAAAAAACCTCTACCTCTGGAGGTCGTGCAAAGACATCAAATCATGTCTTTATCCAATTAAAGATCATACCTATTGCATATACATATAGAAATGGAATTAGATTGATGATCATGACTTAAAATTTGCACCACTTTTCCAGAGTAGAGAGAGAGAGAACATATGTAGTGAATGAGAGAAGTTAGACATGACAACACTAATTAAAGCAAGCAACAAGTGATGCTCCATTAACATTTCTCTCTAATACATGATGAGAATGTCGGAATCAGAGCTCAACTCAACGGTTATGGTAATGAAGAAATGGTGATTATAAAGTGGGGCGCGCTCCTGTATATGCACTATATATATATATAATATATATATATATATATATGTCCTACTAGTGAGTAAGCAAGTTGCATCATAAAATGTTTGAAAGAATGCTTGTGGATGTTTAGGGGTATAACTGGTCCGGTTCGGTCCGGTTTTGAATAAAATCTAGGATCGAACCGGTATGTACCGGTTTTGTATTTTCCAAAACCGATTACGCACCGGTTACCCTCCTAAACCGGTTTTTCGATTTTTTTAAAATGTAAGTTTCACAATTTGTTATTAAAAATTTGTTTATAAAAAAAAAAAAACTGATTTAAAAAAAACTGTTTTATACTTTTATTAATATATTAGACTATATAATAGTATTAATATTAGATTATTGGTATAGTTATAAGTTATATATTAGTATTAGTTATAAACTTTTAGTGATTTAGTATTAACATTTTATGTAATAATTTATAAATTATAATAAGAAATTATTTCATATATGAATATATATAATTATATATATTATATATAAAAATTTCACATAAAAATTTATAATTATACATAATATATAAAACTTATATATATTAATATATATATAATATTTTTTTATAAAACTTATATATACAATAATACAAATATTATTTTATATATATATTTTATATCAACCGGTCCGGTCCGAAAAATCTTAAAACCGAAACCGGACTAGAACCGGCCAGTTTTCACATTCTAAGAACCGGTTCAAAACCGGTAAAACCGATCCGGTCCGGACCGATTTTCCGATTTTTCAATTTGAATTTACACTTCTAATGTTCATGTTTTCTTCTACTTTGTGGGGTCATTGAGAATATTCTTTCTCGACATAGACCCCTTCATAAAATGTGTTCTCAAGGTGACCGCCAAAATAAATAATGCATGCCATTGCCTCTCTTCATTCCTTGCCATTTTTCTCATTTTATAAATAAATAAATAAATAAATAGAATTAAAATTGCATACAGAATATAACTTGCAAAAAAAGGGGATGTAAATGGCCAGATTCTAAATTTCTAATTGGGACCATTTCCAAAAAAGTATGCTCTCCGAAACTCTTATAGCCGCAACTTAGATGCTTGCTCTATCAGACAAATAGACATGCAAGGCACGTGGACATAATTTATTATTTTATTTTTGGAGAGTTGTGCATAGTTTTTTATGGTACAGTTTCTTTTATTTTTACAGATGAAATGAAATGAGTTGAGATGAAAATTAAAAATTAAATAAAATATTATTATAATATATTTTTTTAATATTATTTTTATTTTAAAATTTAAAAAAATTAAATTATTTATTTTATTTTATATAAAAATTTTAAAAAATTATAATGATTAAATGAGATAAAAGTAGATAAGTTGAAAAGTTATATAAAAACAAACTAGGCCTAAGATTGACCTTAATTCTATTAAATGCATGGAGATTTTAATGACCTATGACTTCTCATCCATCAAATCACATAAAAATAAGGTTCTTGCATTGCATTGAGCCATCAGCCCCTTACTGTTATCACGTCCATAGTTATAATCTCTAGGAGAAGTTTATTTATTTATTTTTAGCAATCTTACTAACTTACTCCGCATCCTAGATTTTATATTTGTTGATGTGACACATAATTTTAAAAGTAGCAATTACTTAAATAAAAGTCACTTATAAATGTGCTACATGGTAAGTATTGTTAAGGATGAAAACATCTAGAACTACAAACATCGTTTCTCAATTCAGTGCATCTTACTTTATAAGCGGTTTTGCCAATTTCCACTTATGGACTTTGTCACATAAGTTCAAAATATATATATATTTTTTTGGGATATGCTACATAATGTCACGCTAAATCATAAATTAGTTTTTTTTTTTTGTGATTCTCTCCATAGGTGTAAGATTTTTCTTTCACATCACACATTTAACTCTACATACAATAGTTTGGATATCCATCATTAAATTTAAATACAATTACATATAAAAAGAAAGAATTATATATTCTTAGTGTATTTTTAAAATGATTTCCATCTCAATTTAGTGGTGACTTTTTATGGAGGAAGAAAAAAAATACCGAAATTTAAAAAATATAAATCTATTTTTATTTAGTTTTTAGATAAAATCTATTTTTATTTTGGGGTGCTTAATGCTTATCCCTCAACTATTTTTTAAATTAGAGCCAACGGTCCATACAATAGAATAGTCACATCATGAAGCATAAACGAATCCAATACTGATCTATGAGATTACAGTCGTGAACGGTATGTCTTTCCTTGTCAAACTCCATCCTATATAAAGCCCTCCCCATTTAGAGCTCAAGCCAAAGCTTTCGAGATTCCAGAGTTCGTAGCTACAAGAAAAGAAATCTGCAATATTAAGAAAGAAGCAAGGAAAAAATGGGAGGCAACGTTTACGAATTGCAGAAGCTTAATGGATCAATGGCATCTCGTGTTACTGCCTTCCATTCAAAAGAGCAATGGAAATCCCACTTCCAGGCCTTTAAGGACACCAACAAGCTGGTAATTAATTCAAATATTGTTCTTAATTATCTAAAGATTCATAATCTGTTATTTTTTTTTGGTACTGATATTGGATTTGGTTTCTGCATGGTGCTGTAGTCGGTGGTTTATTTCACTGCTACATGGTGTGGAGCATGTAGATTCATCGAGCCAGCCTTCAAGGAGTTTTCTGCAGAATATAAAGATGCAGAGTTCATCAAGATTGATGTGGACGAGTTGGAGGTAACATGGCTAGCTCTTTTCCTTTTTTAACTAGAAATATTTGATTTTGAGACTCTTTTTGAAGCATGATTGCTAACATTTTAATGGTGAAAACAGTCTGTGGCATGGGGACTCGAGGTGGGGACATTGCCAACATTTTTGCTGGTGAAGAAAGGAAAGGAGGTGGAGAGGGTGGTGGGGGTTAGGAAGGACGAACTTCAGAAGATGATTGTGAAACACAGGGCATGAGGACCACCAATCATGCGTGGAGCATCAATCCTGCTAGCTGGGCACTGCTATAACTATAACTATAACTATATATATATATAATAAATATAGATAGAAGCTACTATTGGGAGCATCCATTTTGCACACATAATGTGGCATCATCTAGACCACACATCTCCTCAAGTGAGTATTGGGAACAATCAACTAGAAGCAGCCACGCAGTGAGTGCAAAGTATGCACTGCTATAGTAGCTTCTTTCTAGCATTACTCATATATATGTATTCATTCCAACTACAACTACTTGAAAACGAGAGCTCAAAATAATACACACCCATTTACATATATAGGCTAAATAAGACGGTGTCTTTTCTCTTCCTTGTTAATGTAATATGCGTGAGCTTTTCTCACTTTAATTTCTGTGAGTTCAATTTTTACTCTCTCTCTCTCTCATGTCATCGAGCACAAGAAATCATGTTGGAGTGAGGGATCTAAGATAATTAAGTTTATTAAATAAAAAAAATACTCTTATGATGTAAAAGATATAAATCCAGAAAACATAAAAGCAAGCGTTCGAAAAGTAAGAGACTAGTACTCATGTTAGCAAATTAAAATTAATAATTTCATTAGGTATTTTATTTATATTTTATAAGTTTATAAACTTATGACATATTTTATTTTATTAATTGTAATTTATTAGTAACATAAACGATGAGTATCACAACAAAGTTTCATGTTCTGAAAATTATATAGTTTATTATATGGATATAGAAGGTATACATATGCTTGAAGAGAATGTCCCACAAATACTCATTTGTTTTCACAATCATTCTCATCTCATCTCATCTAATCATCACAATTTTTCTAAATTCTAATATAAAATAAAATAAATAATTCAATGTTTTCAAATCTCAAAATAAAAATAATATTAAAAAAAATATTCTAATAATATTTTATTTAATTTTTTTTTTTTTCAACTCATCTCATTTGTAAAAACAGACGAGGCTAAATGTGTATTTTTTATCCTTTTAATAGTTAATTCTCACGTCATTCTCTCATGTGGTATCAAATAGTAATAAGATCATTTTTTACTTATCTCGAGGATAATAATTAAGAGGACAACAAATAGCATTCTTCAATGCCCAAATCCCATGATTAAAATTAGATTTCGTCAATGTTTTCAAGCAGCCGAATTCTAAACACTTCAACTTGGATGGACCCAATAAGATTATCATCTCTCCAAAATCCTACAAGATATCGGTTGAAACTCTAGAGTCCGCCCATCAAATTATTCATTGGAACTGGTAACTCCGAAATTAAACCGAAACAATTTCATATTATTAATACAGGTATTTTTTATAACAGTAGATGTCCGGTCCAGCTTGCACGCACCTCGACTAATCCCATAAGGCCTTGAAGTTAACGACCAGAAAACCTCCAATAAACCTAAGGAGACTCAAACTGGTGACTATTGGAGAGCAAACCCAAAGCCGGACCAGCTGAACTATCCCTCAAGGTTTTATTAATACAGGTTGGGAAAGGATTGTCGAATAGACAAAACAAAATGAACAAATACAGTAACGAACGTCTAAAAAGAAGGGCAGATGTTAGCATATTGAACCACATAACTTCCAAATACACCATTTAAAATGTTTTCCTCGCAATGGCACATTAAAAACCACAATCTTTACATTCCTAACACACAAATTTTAAATTAGATAACCCAAAGTCATCTAGTGACAGGCAATGCAGTAGCTGAGGATGCTCTGCTTTTTCCTATGCTACTTTGTGCTACCAACAAAAAATGGCATCCCTTCAAACCTCCTTCCTACTATGCACAATCCTCCTTTTTTATTAGTGAAGCCCGTATATTTACATTTAACAGACCTTGCAATATCAATCAGAGTTTCAGGATAGTTATAACCCTAGCCTTCAACAGAACTAGTTATCAGCTCCGCCAAGAGCTCTCCTCAAGTCAGATTTCTGTTCTTCTGTGAGCCTCGATGGGAACTTGACGTCAAACTTAATTACAATGTTTCCTTTCTTGCTTGGTTCCTTTGAGTTGGGCATTCCTTCATTTGGGATCACCATCTCATGGCCGGGTTTTACAATATCAGTCACTGAGATTGCAAGATTCCGTCCATCCAAGGTTGTCAGATTAAGAGTTACCCCAGCAAGAGCCTCCATTAGCGATATTTTCTGAGTGACCACCAGATCATTTCCATTTCTCTTGAAAATAGCATGAGGTTTCTCGTCCACCACAAAAATTAGATCAGCTGGAGTAACGCCAGGTTCTTGGTTTCCTTTCTCAGGAAAAGTAATTTTCGTGCCCTTCTTCCAACCAGGTTTGATATCTATTTTTAGGATTTCTTCAACAGTCTTAGGTCTACTGCAAAAAGATTGCTTGTATTAGTGAAACCATGAAGGGAAAAATTGGTAAGTAAAGCCATGAAAAAAAAAATCATACTACCTAAATGCAGTGGCATTTAAGAGTAAACAAACCAATTAAGACATTTTTATTATAAGTAAGAATAAACAAACCAATTAAGACATTGTTGCGTCCCTAGAGCCCAGGATGGATCTAGGGACGCAACAAGGTTACAGCTAATTTAGGTCAGCCACAGCCCAAAAACCTAACCAACACAAGGTTGCTTTTGAAATTCAACCAAGGACAAACGAAACCCCGATAGAACAAAGATTTTATTTCCATTAATCTAATATTAGGTAGGAGAAACCCCCGCGGGGGGGGGGGGGGGGTTGAAAACAAATGCTGTCAGTTTCAGACAAATTCATAACTTAAAATAGCTTGCAACTGCAATTAACTGAGATCTGTAAACTTGCAGTTCTATCATCAAGACAAAGCTAACAAAATCAACCAGGCTAAATAAACCTGGCATAGTCTATTCAGCTATACACAGAACTGTGTTCCTTAATCCTTAGTGCCTACAAATGACAACTTCTCTATATGAATAACAGACGGCACAAACCAATCGAGATCTCTTTGATTGAGGTAGATGAGAATGATTGAAGCCTTGTCTGTAGTTAATGGATGGCCAAGAGAAGTCACGTCATGTCAAGGTAGATGGATACTATGTATCCTTTATCATATGAATAGAGTAGACATCCCCTTAGACGTCCATGTATCCTTTATCATCTCCTGAGTTGAGAAAGACAGAGAGAGAACAGATGGATACTATCCCCTATATTTAGCAATAAACCCTATCTATTGATAGAAAGATCTCCGTTAAATACTCAACTTTTCGTTTTTTTTTTTACAGGAGTTCCTCATATCCAAGGCAGCTTACCACTTGTCTTCACACCCCCCCTCACCCCCCCCCCCCCCCCCCAAACCAAAAAATACACCACCATTCGACTAGTGTTGGGTGGGGGCTAGCCTGTTTACCTTTTAAATCAAACGTAGTAAGGGCATCATAGCTACTTACATGATAAAGGAAACTGAAGAACCAACCATTAGTCAATAGGAGTCTATTTCCCTCTCTGCAAATACCTTGGGTCCTTGTGCAGTCCTCTGGTTTCAACCCCAACACCTTCTGATAGTTCACATGAATGCATGAGGGACTATCCTTTCTCTCACTTGCACGTGTATTTTACTCTCAAGACAACAGTCTTTCCCTTCTATAAAGCAAAGCAAAGCAAAGCAAAGCGCATGGCGCTGAAGTGAAGAAGCTCAAAAAAACACACTTAAACACAATGTTGCGCATGGCATAAAACATATGCTTTTCACTATGAGTAGATTGATTGAACATAATAAACAGAAATCAAAGATTTTCCCTCTTTGGCTATCTGTGTCGTTAGGAGTAAGAGCATGAGAAGCCAAAAATGATCATCATATTTTTTTTGAACCATAAGGCGAGAGAACACATGTTGACTAACCAACAGGTTCCACAGAATAGCCTGAAAGTTTCCCGGTGAATTCATACAGCCCTCATATACTTCTATCGGACATTGAGTCACATGGTGAAGATGGTGAGACTTGTCAAAAAAATCTCATGATACTAATAGCAAGAAAGTCACATGATATAGGAACCTTAACCGTGGCATTCAAAACGTACACATCGTGTTTAATTCCGACAAACAGTTGAATCAATTTCAAGGTCAAGTATTCTACTTTAATCCCTGCAAGTTATAGAAACAAACGAGGATAAGAGAAGCTCAATTCGCCGTAATCACCAACTAAAAGGGAATTTGGTAAGAAAGTACATACTTTCCCATAAGAACACAACATCATAAAGGGAACAAAAACCCAGGCTGGCCTATCTTTTTGACATCTCCACATCAACCAATTAGTTAGTCAACCAAAATTAAATATTTGAAAATTTGAAACAGTATAGTGAATTAGTAGCGCCTCTCACAAAGTTATAAGCAGATTGTAGACGTTGGAATTCAAATGAGTGAAGCATTTTATTACTACATTTTGCGGAAAAAAAAATCACTGAGAATAGAAGAAAGTGAATGTACCCAAACTCATCAGGAACAGAGCGCGAAATTCTCATCTTCTTACGACAACCCTTGTAAAGCTCCTCCAAGGTACACACCAACTTGCTCTCGATCGCAGCCGCTTTCGGCTTCGCCTTCTTCTTCACCTGGCTCCTCCTTACTTCCTCCCCATTCCCGCTCCTGAACCTATCCCCGCCGGATCCGCTAAAAAGTTCCGCGAAAATGTCTTCGGCATCGCGGGGATTGTACCGGAAGCCCGAGTTACCAGCAGTGAAGGGCCCACCGGTGGAGTTAGGGCTGGCAAACTCGGCAGCTTGAAGGCCTTCCTCGCCGTAGAGGTCGTAGATCTGGCGCTTCTGAGGGTCACTGAGGACGTCGTAGGCCTCAGAGATCTGCTTGAACTTGGCCTCACTCTCATTCTTGTTGGCCGGGTTCTTGTCCGGGTGCCACTTCATCGCCAACCTTTTATACGCCTTCTTCAGGTCCTCCTCGCTGGCGTTCCGGCTCACCTTCAGCATGTTGTAGTAGTCCACCTCCATATCTCTCTCTCTCTTCTATGAAACTCTTTGGATTTTGAGGGGAATGCGAGGGAATTCTTCAATTATTTAATTAATACAGGACTTGGAGTGCTAGGTTCGTGAAGAATCACGAAGCTTCTTCCGCTGTGTTTATAGGAATGTGAATGAAGCTTTACTTGATTCGAAATTCAATGGAGGCCGGGCAGAGAAATCGGCGAGTCGGCCGTTGTCAACACTCAACAAGGCTTCAAAGCTTACGCGCTCCACTAAGCTAAGGAGCAGTGGCCACGGTTTTGTTACGTCTCTAACGATATTTTCTCTTTCCTTTAATGTGGAAATGCTTGTGTAACAGCAGCGCTATTGCAAATTCATGAATGTCCCTTCTCTCTCTCTTCTTTTTTTAATTATTATTATTATTATTACTATTTTTTTTTATAATATTTTTATTCCTCTAATTTCTCAGGCTCTTTGTAAACACACTCGTCATAATATCACTTAATAATTTTTCGAAGTATTTTTTTTTTACTTCGTGATTAAGTAATAATTTTTAATAATATTATGAATTTTTTTTTTATTTTTTAAAAATATTTAAAAATATTAAAAAACTATATATATAAAAAAAATATAAAATACATTAACATAGCTCCCAATTTGAGCTCTTAGCTGTAACTGTAGAGCTACTCATTATGATTTTAAAGTTCAAACATTTATCATCATAAATATTTATCTTATCATATCTTGTACGTTGAATTCGAAATTTGAAAGGGATACAATTTTGATCAGAAAATAGTATTGAATTTGGAAATAATAATTTTTGCACCCAATCATTTTCCTAATTTTAAATATTGACAACATTTTAAGAAAATTGACAACTATATCGTAGATTCCTTTTCATCATTATGTTTATTTTGAAAATAAATGAGAATTTAACATATAGTGGGACTCATAGTTAGTTGTATTTAGTATTACATACAATGTATTATTTTTAAAGGAAAATCTCATTTAATGTATGAAAGTCAAATATTCTAAAATAAGACATTATATATTTAAAATTAGATACAGACTAAAGTTTTAGAATTATATTTGTATAAAAACTCCACAATTTTAGTAGATTTTTATATAATATTTGTATGATATCGTTTTATTTGATTTTTTTTAAGTGCTTTATTTGATTTATTAAACTTATATATTACTTGGGTCCTTCTACTGTGCCGCCCAACTCTTACGGTTGGACGTGACCCTAGTGTAATTTTACTTTTTATTTTTTAATATTTTTTAAAAAATACAAAAAATTTATTAGTAGTCATTTTCTTAAACATTATAAAAAAGAAAAAAAATTAAAATATATGGGTGGTCAAACCTAGTGGACAAACACATGGGGCAAACTAGTATTTTCTATATTATATATAAAAAAATAGTACTAATTATTATAAGATTAATTTGCTAATTTACTTGAAACCAATATAAAACAGAAGGTATATAGTCAATAAATTTAATTACTTAATTAATTGGTATGCAAAATAGTAATAATTAATTTGTTTTTATATAATTAATACCAAAGAGTTTTGGATACTGTAAACTTCATATTGATATTTATTGTTGTATCTTTCAGTCGTTGAATTAGGCCATCAAATTAATGAATCTTTAAATATAAAAAACTAGTGATCTTTTTTTATTTTATTTTTTATTTTTATTTTTATCAGAACATCCTTCTTTGTTAGAAATAAAATCATTCATCACATTATTTCTGTAAATGAATGCAATTCATAATTAGATCCGGACCCTCTTCTAACCAAACTAACTCCTTCACAAGATAGAGCTAGCTTGGCCATTTGATATGCAACATGATTGCCTTCTCTAGGTGCATACGGGATACTCCACATATCTCTACCTTGGAATTAACCCTTAATATCTTTTATCATTTGACCATACCAAGACCAGCTCTCCTCATATTTTTGTACATCTTTGATTAATGCAAGAGCATCTCCTTCAAAAATGATCTGATCTAACCCAATTTCCAGATATAACTCCATAGCCCTCTCTAAAGCAAAAATCTCAACCATAAGTTCATAACAGCATGATTAACAAATATTTTTGGCATGCACAAAGAAGCAATTAATTCACCCTCCCAATTCCTGATCACAACTCTAGCTCCCATCTTTGAAATGTTCACATCTAGTGCCGCGTCCCAGTTTACTTTATAGAAGTTTATACTTGACTTTTTCCACCTGATAGCCCTATTTACTGGAACCTCTACTGGTATTGGATCTCTTGACCATCACTTGTGCCTGCTGAAAGCTCTCCACCTCTTCTCTTGCTCCTTGTAAAATTGATATGGGACTTTCAAACTTTCTTTCAAAAACATATATATTTCTCCTTAACCAAATCCTCCTAAGAACACATGCAGCTTCCTCCAATTCATTCCTTGGTAATCTTGTTGCCATCTCTTCCCATATATTATAAAAATCAACCTCTACACATTTCCATTTCTGTAAACTGTTCAAAGCATCTGCCCAAACATCTGAAGCATCACCACAACTCCATAGAGGGTGACAGCTTGTCTCCTCACATAGTTCACATATAGGACAGATTATTATCAGTAGCTTTCCTCCTAAAAAGGTTCCTCTTTGTAGGGAGTACTTCACTAACAGCTTTTTATAGAAAAACTTCAACTGGATTTGGAACTTTCAACTCCCAAATTTTCTTCCATCCAACTGAACCATTATTGCTAATTGACTGTTAACCTCCCATCACTCTCTATGTATGAACTGCCAAATAATATGCAGTCTTCACAGAGAACATGCCAGATTTTTTAGGACCGATTTTATCTTCTGAACCTCTCTTGCTTACAGGTAACCTATTGATTACTGCTGCCTCTTCTTCATCATCCCTTCATGAATCAGGTTTGTGTTCCAACAACCCTTATTATCAATCAACTCCTTAACAGTAGCTTCAGATGTGATTGAACCATATGAGTGGCAGGAGTTGGCATCCACTTGTCACCCCATATTTTAACCTTTTGACCATTCCCCAACCTCCATCTCATTATACCCTCTTTAATTAGATTCTCAGACCCCATATACTCATCCAAATCTGTGAAGGACCATAACCAAACTTAGCATCCAAAATACTACCTTGTTTAAAATATCTCTCTTTCATAATCTTGGTAGCTAATGACTTAGGATTTGTTAGCAACCTCCAGAACTGCTTTGCCAACATAGCTTGATTGAAGTTCTCAATATCTTTGAAACCCAACCCTCCTTCTCCCTTAGAAACTCCCACTTTACTCCATTTTTTCCACTGAATTTCCTTGTCTTGATTCATATGACCCCACCAAAACTGAGCCATCATAGTTGAGATTTTCTTACACAACTAATTAGGTAGTTTGAAAACACTCATTGCATAAGTAGGGATTGGTTGTATTATTGCTTTTATAAGAATTTCTTTGCTAGCCTGTGATAAAAAATGGTTCTTCCAACTATTAATCTTATCCCATACTTTCTCTCTTTAAGAGCATTAGTATTGGACTCATCAAATTCATCTTCAAATTTTGATGAAAATTATATGTTTTCCATATATCTAAAACTTCCTTATTTATAACTCTACATTGGATTAGCCATTAAATTCATCAAAATAATAATATAATATTATTTTTTTAATAATAATATTTTTATTTGTTTTTATATTTTATAATTACACTAATCATATGTTAATTAATAATTTAATTTGATTCTTACATTATTATTACAAGACGGTTGGAGATTAAACGTGAATAAAAACGACCGTTGGAGATTAAAAGTGAATAAAAAATAGATTTGATGGGTGGACAGTAGCCCTTCAAATTCGAAGAAACACATTCATTTACTGTAACTCAAAACTTCCCATTTATCTCTTTGGCTAATCCAATGCAGCTTTCTTTTGATGAAATTCATCATATTTTACATTTGGCTAGTCTTTTGATGAAGCAAATGCCAATGCTCTAATCCCTCTAAAAGTCTTATATTTAGACTTCGCAACCATTGTAAGTAATCCCATGTATTTCTCAGCATCCCCATAGACCCTTGCCCTAATGTCTTGTACTAATTCATCTCTAACAGCTAGACTTGTATTAGTATTGAAATAAATAGAAGTTTTTTGCATATTCAACTTCTGCCCAAAAGCATGTTCATACCTATCCAGAATTTGTTTGACAGATCTCCACTGCTACATATTTGATTTACAAAAAAGTATACAATCATTTGCAAAAAGTAGATGATTGATACTAATTACACCCTTACATAAACTCCTTTTATAGCCCTTGCCTTTCATAATTGTGAACCATAACACTTAACCCTTTTGTACACAATAGGAATAGGTAAGGAGACAAAGAGTCTCTTTGCCTAAGACCATTGGTAGGTATTATCATATTTCCTGGAAGTCCATTAACTAGTATTGAATACTTCACTGTTGATATACATTTCATTATTAACTCAGTCCACTTATCACCAAAACCAATCTTCTTCATAACTGCCCTCATGTATGCCCATTCAACTCTGTCATATGTTTTGGATATATCCAATTTTAGTGTATAAATGCACTCTAGTTATAAGAGATGATGTCTGGCAACACTTTCTTCAACCTATTAGCGAGGGTTTTAGCAATGATTTTATACAAAATATTGTATAAACTAATTGATCTAAAGTCACCCCTTGAGATATCTGAAAAATCCTTTTGACTGCTTTCCAATAAGTCAGTCCAGGATTAGATTGAAATCTACTGACCAAGCTAACTGCATAGCATATATCTGGTCGAGTACACATCATTGCGTACATCAAGCTACCAATAACGCTAGCATAGGGAACATGAGTCATCTTCTCTATCTCTCGTGGAGTCTTAGGACACATTTATTAGCATAAGGTCTCGCATTTAGCAATGAGGTTGTCAATGAGTTTACAATTACTCATTTGGAAGCACTCAAGAACCTTCTTTATGTAAGTCTATTGAGACAAACACAAAAGTCTCTTTAAATGATATCTATAGATTTTAACTCCCAAAATATATTTTGCCTCACCCATATCCTTTATCTCAAAATTGAGGGACAACCACTCCTTAGTGGCGACAATCATCCCCTTATAATTTTCAGGCATTAAAATGTCATCAACGTATAATGATAACAACACAAAACTCGTTTTGGACCGTTTTATATAAATACAGTGGTCTTCTGCGATCATTGTAAACTCATTCAAGAGAATGGTTCAATGGAATCAGAGATACCATTGTCTAGATGATTGTTTTAAGCCATATATATAGATCGTTTGAGCTTGCACACTTTGCGCTCTTGACCTCTGACCACAAAGCCCGTGGGTTGATCCATGATGAAATGTAGAAAAGAAAAAGGAGTACAAGACGTTTGTGAAAAGTTCTTAGAGAACTTTCTTACAGAGTATCCTTTCTCATTTCAAAAATCATTCACTACTTTTTCCACACAATACATCATGCACGAGATCAACATATATAGACCTTTACATAACAGAATTGTAGCCTATGGCCATACATATTTTGACACCTAGCTAGCCTAATCGCCTTTTCGGTTACAAAGAGATTCTTCAGAATTATTCTCCACACTTTTAGAAAGTTCCTTGGTGGCTTGCAATTCTACTGCCTTAACATCTCCCCATGATTCAAGCGACACTGAAGTGAGAGTGAGGCTTGATCGAAGATACATAAACCGATTAGTAGAGAGGGGTTTAGTGAGTATATCTGCAATATGATCTTTACTGGGCACAAACAAGACTTGTAGTGATTTTGCTGCCATTCTTTCATGCACAAAATGGTAGTCTAACTCCACATGTTTAGTTCGAGAATGCAAAACTGGGTTCATAGACAGATATGTGGCACCTAGATTGTCACACCTCAATGCAGGAGGAGTAGAGAGAAAAATGGCAAGTTCACCCAAGAGAGACTACAACCAAATAAGCTCACAAGCAATGTTAGCAACAGATTTATACTCGACTTTAATAGAAGACCGAGTAATTGTGGATTGTTTCTTAGATCCCCAAGAAATCAAATGGTTCCCAAAATACACACAAAAACCACCTGTGGATCGTCGATCATCAAGGCATCCAACCCAGTCGGCATCAGTAAAGGCAGATAATTGATGAGAAGAATTAGGAGAAAAACAAAGACCAATATATTGAGTATTATTGAGATAACACAGAATACGTTTGACGGTTGTCTAGTGGGGAAGCCGAGGACAATGTATGTATTGACAGACACGATTTACAGCAAATGAGATATCAGGTCTTGTAAAAGCAAGGTATTGTAAACTACCAACTACACTACGATACAATTGGGGATCCTCAAAAGTACAACCATTAAGAGTAGTAAGTTTTTCAGAAGCGGACATGGGAGTAGAAACACATTTGGAATTGTGCATGTTGGTTCGGTGTAACAAATCAGTTATATATTTGGACTGAGATAAAAATAAACCAGAGGCTGTTCTATGTACTTCAATACCTAAGAAATAATGTAGCAATCCAAGATCTTTAACAGGAAAAGAAACATGCAGGGCATTGATAAAATCTGATATTAGAGAAGAATGAGACCCAGTCATTAAGATATCATTGACATAGATGAGAATATACAGACAACCCAAATTAGTACGAATGATAAAAAAAGATGAATCAGAAAATGAACAACGAAAACTTAAAGATAACAATCTATCACTAAGCTTAGCAAACCAGGCTCGAGGAATCTGTTTTAAACCATATATAGACTTTTTCAACTTACAGATATGGTGCGGAAAGTCAAGATGCACAAACCCGGGAGGTTGTTTCATGTAAACTGCTTCTTCAAGATCTCCGTGCAGGAATGCATTCTGTATGTCCAACTGATAAAGTGCCTGGTTAGAAGAAACTGCTAGAGAGATAAGAAGATGAATAGTAGTAGGTTTTACAACAGGACCAAACGTCTTAGTATATAGATCTCTTCATCTAGTTTTTCATTGAGAAAAGTCGTCTTAACGTTCATCTGATAGAGTTCCAAATCCAAATGTGCTACAATGGCTAGAATCAGGTGAATTAAGGTAAACCTTACTACTGGAGAAAATGTTTCCTTATAATCTACACTCTCTTGTTGGGTATATTCTTTCATCACGAGATGAGTTTTATACATTTCTATTGACCCGTCCACTTTACGTTTGACCTTTAGAACCCATTTGTTCTTAATAGCCTTTTGCTCTGGCGGTGGGTCTACCAGATCCCAGACCTGATTAATCCTCATAGATTCCATCTCATCGTTTAATGCTTTCATCTACTCATCTTTAGTAGAAGATGAGAAAGCCTCTTGGATGGCTCTAGGCTCATCATCATCTTGTAGCCCCACAATGAAAATTTCTCATTCAATTCCAAATCGACGACGACGAACGTTTCCACGTGAGCTCCTACGTGGTTGAAGCTGTTGTGAATAACCAACAAGTGATATATTATTACTAGGAGCTAAATCACTCCACTGTTCCTAGGAGCTTGAGAAATATCATCATTCTCAACTAGGATGTTTGGAGTAGCTTCCTCTTGATCCACAAGTTATTGGAGTTCCAAACTCCTATCAACCTTGCCTCTCATTAAAAATTCATTCTCGATGAAATTCACATTTCGTGACTCAATTTCAGATACCGTTCCATCAAGTTGTTCACCGATTAATACGTATCCTTTAAAGTGATCAAGGTATCTTATAAAGGTACACTTCTTCCCTCTAGGACCCAGCTTTCCATATTTATGAAAATAATCGTGAACAAAGTCCGCTGAACCCCATGGCCGCAAGTTATTCAAGTTGGATTTCTCGCTGGTCCAAAGTTCATACGGAGTAGACTACACTGATTTGGAGGGTACTCGGTTAAGGATGTAGGCTACAGTCAAAAGTGCATCTCAAGTAGTGTCCGATTTGTCCTTTCCGCCATGCCATGTTGTTGTGGCGTTTATGGCATCGTCAACTACCTTTTAATTCATTTTTCATTACAGAGCATTTTAAATTGCTCAGATAAATATTTACGTCCATGGTCAGTTCTTAGAGCGTTTATACTCTTGTCTTATTGATTTTCTACCAAACTCATGTATTGTCTAAAACAATCCAATACTTCAGACTTATGGGAGATCAAATAAGCATGACCATATCGTGAAAAATTGTCTATGAATGTGATGAAATATACAACTCCGTGTCTCGCCCTCACATTCATTGGGCCACTAATATCTGAGTGGATTAATTGGAACAGAGAAGATGCTCTTGGTGCTTTTCCAAACGGTTTTCTTTTTTATTTTCCCATCAAACAATGTTCACATGTAGGCAACGAGACTTTAGCGAGATTGCCTATTAGGTTTTCTCTTGCTAACCGTGTCATCCTTTTTTGCCCAATATGACCAAGCCTAACATGCCATTTATTCGAATCTAAATTATCAGATTTAGTAAAAAAACAGTAGATTCATTCAAATTCGAATAATCCAAATCTATTATCATAAAACCGTCTGAAAGAAAAGCATAACTATAAAAAACATGACCCAAGAATATAGAAACACCATTGTTTTCAAATAAAATGCGGAAACCAAGTCTTATTAAAGTAACTACAGAAAGTAAATTTCGTCGTATTCCGGGAACGTATAACACATGATAGAGTAATATAATGTGGCAGCCTCGCAAGACTAGCTTGTAGGTACCAACTCTCAGCACCTCCACACTAGCTTAATTCCTCACATTGATATCACGACTCCCAATAGGAATTCGACAATACTCCACAAATCCGACTCTGTCTCTTGCTATGTGCTCGGTTGCTCCTGAATCAACAATCCACAAAAGATAGGAGTGAGCAACTATCACATGACTAGTTATATAAACAGAAAGAGAATAGTCAGATTGTACCTTCTTCGGCTCAGTATCACGAGCGAAGTGGCCTTTCTTTCTACAGTTAAAGCAGTCATGTTTGGATTTGTTCTTCCCGCGCTTGCCTCTCTTGCTACGCTTGAAAGTTCCTGACTCTTTTTGCACACATCCATTAGTTATCCCAAGTTTGTTATTCTTGCGCTTAGCCACATAGGATGAATGTTTAGGCTTAATAGCCTCTAGGCGTTCGGCCTCAAGTTTCAAATGACATGACATATCATCCAAGATTTTGATGTTCTCATTGTGCTTCAAATTCTAGCTCATTCTTTCCCAAGAATTGGGTAGTGAGCGTATCACCGCTTGGACTTATTGCTCATCAGTCAAATTGCTTCCAGCAACTTTGAGTTCACAGATCATTGATGACATCATTCTAAGATGCTGCTTTATCTTGTGTTCAAAGCGCATCTTGTAAGATTCAAATCTCATAGTCAATCCGCGCAACCTCATGGCAGAAGTTCTCTCGAACTTCACTTTCAGTGCTTGCCACATACTCTGAGCAATGTTGTACTCTTCGAACTCACTGATAAGGTCATTGTGCATGCTGCTTAACATAGTAAAGAGCGCACATCGATCCTTCTTGAGCCAATTCTCAAAGGCCTCATGATCCTCATGGTGTTGTTCAGAGTTCTCATTTTCAGGCTAAGTTAGGGAGTGAGTTAAGGTTTCTAAGACCTCTTGCTCATTCAAGACATATTGGATCTTACGATACCAAATGTCATAATTCTCCCCATCAAGTTTTTCTCCTTTGTTCAAATCCGCAATAATACCTTTTGATGCCATTTCACTACAAAACATGCACAAATTAAATATTACACACTTCAAAAAAATGTTGCGTTAATCTAAGTTAAAGAGAAAAAATAATTTAAACATGTCGCAAGATTGAAAATTCGTTAGGCTTCCTAATTATCTCTTGCGCCACAATTCCTAATTATTAACTTTCAACTTAATTTTCGCGCAATTTTAAATTATATGGGAGACTAAAGATTCAATTTAATTTCAACCATACTCCCACTAATTATCACTTCTAAAAAAATATTTGTAGGCCAAAACAAAAATAAATAGCCTTTACTTATCCAGTGATAATTTCATTAACCAATCATATATATATGAAGAAATAATTATGCAAAAAATAAAATTGAAAAAAAAAAACTCCAGCGCAATTAGTTCATAAATAAAATAAGAACCCTACCTATCACCAAAGGAAGTAGAAGCCCAGTGGTGCGCCTACCCATTGGATCCCTCTAGGTCATGGGTTCAAAACAAAAAACACTTTTTCTATTTTAACACAAAAAAACTCACGGGTTGGGCTAGAAAATGGGTTATAAGCTCCAAAAAAAAAAAAAAAAAACCTTCAAGCTTGTGTCTTGTTTAAAAAGTTTATCGGGCTGGGTTGAAAAATAAGCCCAAACTCAACCTTTTTTTTTTTTATTTAAACTGATTTGGAAAAGCCCAACATGATAAAACATGTTTTTGAAAAGAAAACCCAAATCAGTTTTTTTTTTTTAAATAACATGTCTTCAACCTCAATTTTTGGCCACTGTTTGTGTGAACAGTACCAAAAAAATATAGCAACCATTTGCCGCCTTTATAGTGAGCCGTCGGTTCACAAAGTAACTCCGGGATGGAAAGCACTCACCGATGTGCTCTGACCATCACTTCGAGTGGCAACCGTGGGGGGTTGCGCCCGTGGTGCATGCTGCACCACTGCGATGCACGCAACGACTATGGTGCGCGCAGCACCACACGATGTGCGCTGCTGCACGCGGTGCTCTCAGCGCTACACGGTGCAAGCAACACCCATGTGATTGTGCAGCAACTGTGCGGTGCGTACCACCATGGTGCATGCGGCATCTGGTGAGCACCAACACCGTGCACAACGTCACGGTGCAGTGCATGATGAATACAACATATATTGTATTCTAAAAAAACACAATACAATATGTATACAAATCAATAGATGAATGCATAAAAAAATTCATACTATCAAATACATCTAGTAATGGTGCGATGTTCATGTAAACGAAGATGAATAAAAACTTACGGAAAGAGATCATGGCATTCTAACGGTCTCAAACATGTTTTATAAACAGAGATTCATCACATTATATATACAATGATCAGATTCACAGATCGTAAGAAAAACAAATATCAATATTTACATGAACAAGAAAAAAAATAGAGACATATATCACTGGGAACAACTAACGATTGCTCTAATACCAATGTTAGAATTTATGTAAATATACACAGCGGAAGAAATACCTCAAGGATAATCTGTGTAGTTTTTCCACAAGTGAATCCAGTGTTCAAACCTCTGATTTCTCCTTTGTCTGGTGTGTGAGTGCTACGTAGATAAATCTAGAGACACACTCAATATGCCCACAACCTAAATATTTTCACTCACAAAATAGAGAGACTCCCAAAATGCCAAGATGATATCTGCCAAGGATGGAAAAAATCAATCCTCGCATGGTAACTATTGGCCAGCCAACGTTACAGCCATAACTCCAGGTATAATGCCTGGAGTAATGCCAGGCGTTATACCTGGCATCCCAATAAGGGAAGTGGCAGGGGCACGCCCACTAAGAGCGCCCATGCTTTATTACAAAGGCAAATCTATAATGCAACATGTATACAATTCAAGTCAATCCTGCCCTCCCTCTTCAATGTCCTTTGTCGGGGAATCATAATGATGGAGAGAACCGAGACTGAAATAAAAGTAGCACAAAATAAGAACCGAGACTGAAATAAAAGTAGCACAAAATAAGAAATCACCACGGCAAGGAAGAAATGTTCATTGCACCTGCAATTCTGAGGAACCCTCCAGGACAAATTTGACAATCTCTTCAAACTTGGTGGCAAAGACATAAATTGCTTCCAATCCTGGAGCAAAATCCTTAGATCATGGAGCTTGCTGTCTAGGCCATAACAACAATTTGCGTGCATTGTACAAACTTCATTCAAATCTTTGCTAGGTTCACAAAGCCCACCAAAATACGCAGTGTCCAAGAATTTCATCTTTAGTCCAATATCTAGGATGAAGGGATGAAACTTGATAATATTGAGGACATCCTGATCATGGTATCCAGGAAAAGTTTCATGCGAAGAGTACCAGAATTTGTAGAACTCTACTGATCGATTATTTGATTTTACATAGTTAAAGCCTCCGTTGGGTCTGTTATGTAAATCATCGGAGCTCCCTAAGAAAGAATCACAGGCTATTTGGAAATCCGCATCCAAATAAAACTGAGGAAATGGGTCTCTGAACCACATGACATCAGCATCCTGGAGGAAAAAGCGACCAAAAAGCCATTGAATATCAAGGAAAGTTCTTCACAAGACTGATTGCAATCAGATAAGAAACATGACAGTGATTACAGAGAATAAGTATCCTCAGACTAAAGCTGATAAAAATGAAACGTTCTTAAGCAATAAACACTACAATACCACCTAACAGATTGCAATGTTTTCCTTAGATAGAATAGCTTAGGAGTTTGTGCATGCTAGTATTGACTTGAAGCAGATACCAAAAAGAAAAGCTTTTAAAGTACTTGTAATCTGCAGTTCTTATCAGGTTGTCACCAATAGTCAAATCAGTTTTCTAATTTAAACATTATGCGAAAGAATGTGTTTCTACAATGCTTTCTGAGTTGTTTCAACTTCTGCCCCTGTTGCAGACCACAAGCTTCGGTGAAAAGTTTGACAGATTCTGAACTTTAGTTATGAAGAGAAAGAGTGAGAAAATGATATTTGTAGTCATAGTGCAAGCACCGCGCACTCCTATTGAAAAAAGTGAGTAAATATGAGATTCACATGAAAAAATTAATTTTTTTAATAGTAGACCCCACACTTCTTTAAAAAGAGTGCAAGGCGCTTGCACAACCCATGGCGGTATCAACATTACACTTTTTTATAATTTCAATAGAAAAATTTTTCTGAACGTATTATTTTCTTTTCTTTTATAGTTTTTGAGAATAGTTTATCCAAAGAAGAATGTGCTAGAGCCAATATGGGACCAAGCACTCAAGCCTAACTTTATAACTTACTCACTCTATAGACTATAAGAATTATTCCCTATTCCCATGTTGGATTGGGGTGTTATGTTCAATTCAGAGATCAACTTTAAATTCTCAGAGACTTTTGCTATTCCAAAAATCCCTCACATAATCCCATCTGCTTTCCTATCAACCATTCAGGTGTTGCTTTACTCCACGGACTCTGCTTTGTCAGTTGCAAGACTTGAAGAATACCCATTCCTCAAACACAGCCAGCTTTCTTCTTATTTGGCCCAAGAAATTCTGCAGTAAAAGTAGACACTACCATAATACATCTAATCCCATAAACTAGAACATTGATGTAGTGTACTCTCCAATGGTTGGCAATCTACATGCTCAACTCTCCAGCTATTCAATACCTAATGCCAACGGTTTTTTATATTAGGGGCTCCTTATCCAGTTCATCTAAAATGTTTTTTTTTTTCTCTCCCTCTCTCTCTCTCTCTCTCTCCAAATGTCCATTGACTGTATATGTGAAAGTAATGAGGATGTACACTCAGTTTGCCTACAAGTGAATTACTTACAAGCCAGGAAAGCTAGTTTCATCAGAAGAAAACAATTAGAAGTGGAATAAAAGGTAAATACACAATGAAGTTTGACAAATTCATGAAATAAGTTGTGGGCTTGAAGGGTGTACTTGTATGCAAAAGAAGAGGAATAGGAGATTACCGTGAAAACAAAATTGTAGCCCATCTCAAGAACAGAGCGCAGGAAATCAATCCTCTTCCACATCATCTTCAAGTAATCAGGGGTCATAAAGTAGGCCTCATGACGAAAATCGACTCCATCACTGACAAGAGAAAAGCAGTGTGTATGTATCACGAGACAACGCGCAAATGCCTTTTGATCCAAGGCAATAATCACCAAATGGTTCAAAAGTCTACGGGTATGATATCCAATTTTAAAGCTCTCTAGAAAGAGATCAATCACCGAATTTGGAGCTGCCCACGCTTCATTTATAGCTGTTATAATTACAGTCCTGTCTTCCATGGCAGCATCCTTCAAAACCTTTTCAAGCCTATATCCGTCACCAGCCTACCTTAGTTGCAAAATAAAGGGCAAACGACTCAATTAAGTCTTCTATAGAAAAATATAACGTGTGCAGCCTCAACGTCAAGCATGCACTCGACAGTTCATCAATTAATTACTTACAGTAAACTGCTTACCTAACAATGCATCAATTAATTGCTTAATTAAAGATAACAGGAAACTAAACTAACCGGAGGGGAATCGTCGAAGGCAGAGGAGAAGTTGAATGGAAAAAAAGAGGAGGAACCGGAGGTGGAAGATTGGAAGCGAGGGAGGAAGCGGACGAAGTCAGAAGCTCGGAAGAGAATCACGCAGGAGAGGGAGACGGCGACCAAGAAAAGAAAGCGGCGGAGGACTAGGGTGGCTGGCTGTTCGGGCAGCATTTTAAGAGTGGGGGAGGAAGAGTCACCGGTTCTTGGGAATGGCGTCGTCGCCGGAGGTGAAGGCTTCCTGTGGTAACTCAAACGGTGTGGGGGTCTCATGGAGCGCCAGGGTTGTTGATCGGAGCATACTAATAGGACGTGCAGAGAAGTTTCTCTGTTGGTTTACCTAGAGAAAAAGAAAAATGCTACCAAGAAGCCTTCCGTTTTAACCCACCCCGCACACCCTCCATGTCGGCTGTTGTAAATTGTCGATTTTATCCTTTAATTAAAACTCATCCTTTTTTTTCTCCACCAGCTCGAGAGAACATTTGGGCAGGAGGCAAAGGGATCTTCACCTAGGGCTCTTCACCTGTGTGAGAGCAAATCACGAAATCACCTAGGGCTCTTGTATTTGTTGCTGTTTTCCGTGGGTAGCTGTTAAGGTTTCTTTTCGGCAAGGCATCTCTTCTCAACTGTCGACGGAAATCACAAATTGAAAATGGCTGACAATCTCCTTCTTACAAACACAGAGAGAGAGGGAGAGACGTGATCACTGCTAGGGGTGAAGGTCCATCATTGCCATTTTACCAAGTTTTAAGTTCCATCAAGCTATGAGAGAGTATTCTGTCTCCCTACAAAAGGCTAGCCTTGCAGGAATCCAATCGGGGTCAGTTACTTGGGAGGCAATTGCTACAGATGCTTCTGAGTGTTCTTCTGTATTGTTATTGTACACTCTTATCTGCGTCGTTAATTACGTCTGGTCTTATCTGTTATTCTAAGGGGTGTGATTACCAAACGGTGTACCCCTTGGAATTATATCCTCTAACATGGTGATGGTTCCCATGAGGGGTGATGTTTAAGAAAGTGTCAATAGGCACAACCTTTTAATTTAAGTTAAAAGGTTGTATGTGATTGGTAAAGTGTCAAGAGATACAACCTTTTGATTTAGTCAAAAGGTTGTGTCACTCCTTAAGGTTGTGGCCTTTGGGTTACCATTGGTTTACCAATGGTTGTGCCATTTTCAATAGGTTGTGTCACTTCTTAAGGATGTGACCTTTGGGTTACCATTGGTTAAACCAATGGATGTGCCTTTTACCAACTGGTGCATGATGACCTATAAATAGAGGTCATTGGTGCACAAATAAGATCACTCAATTCCCTTTGTTCATCACCAACTTGTGGGACAAATACCCTCACGGGAGTATCACCATATTGTCGTAATTCCGCTTCTATTTGCTGTTTAATTACTCTACAGTGGTATCAGAGCCAGGTTATGTTAGAGGGAATTTTATCACGCATAACGAAGACGATAAATAGGCAAGTGCTTGGTTTGGCAACCACACTTGCATATTTTAATCATCTTCGTTTGTTTGAAAATCCGAGAGAGAAACTCTTTCAGATCACGGTGGGAGGTTTAGAATATACTGGTAATCTTCAAAATTTAGTAAATTGTTACTATTTTGAAGAAAATAGTTGGTATTATTTTACACAAAGGAATAGTGAATTAAATAGCCCATTTGCACACAAAGTCACTGTTTCGGCAGGCCGCCGGAGCCTCTCACCGCCGCTGGACTTCGTCGACCTCGGGAGCACGTCGGAGTCATCGTCGCTGGCCACCATTTGGTCGGACGGAACTGAGGACAACGCACGCAGGGTCACTGCAATGCGCCAGCGTGAGGTTGAAGAAGACCCAGGACAAAACGGTGCCGTTTCGTCCAACGGTCATCTCATTCAAATTCATCCAGGGCTAAACGACAGTGTCGTTCAGCCAACGGAGGTGAATTCCGGCAAAAACGACATTGTCGTTTTGCCCGTTCATGAGCCACTGGAGTCGAGCCATCAAGCCGAGCCGAGAACGGAGCCGTTGACCGAGCCGAGAACCGAGCCGTTGACCGAGCCGCCTCCAGAAGCCGATCTCCAGAACCCGGCTTGAACCGGCTGAACCGGTTCACCAGGGCAGAATTTTTCAATCGGGCCGTTCGAGATCATTTCAAGCCCGATTTCGTCCGTTCAAAAGCCGTTGTGCTCCAAATTTCAAGCCAAAATATTACAAAGCCCCTGTTGATTGAAATTATCGCCAGAAATTCTTTGAAAGAGGTGAAACATCAAGGAAATGTCGTGGATATCCTCGATCGGGGTGTCATTTTCATTATTCTCCTTATATAAAATATAATAGGAGAATTTCTAGGCTGCCACCTTGGATTAAATCCAAGGGTTATTATTACTAATTAAGTTTGTAATAATTTTAATTTTTTCACAGTTAAACTATTGTATTTAAATAGTACACATTTATTATTTCTACATTCTTCTTGTTAATTAATTTTTTAAGGTTTATTATTCTTGGCACCGAAGAAAAGTATTGATCCCTCGGGGATAGAAAAATTGAATGGAAGAAATTTCCGGGCCTGGAAAAGGCATATAACTTTTCTTCTAACCCATGAAAAAACCTTATATACATTAACAACACCAAAGCTATGGGAAGAAATTGTAGAAAATGATGAAAGTGAAAGTGGAAGCAGCGTTTCAAATGTAGATAAATGGATAGAACACAATGCATGGACAAAAGCTTTAATTTTGCATTGTATGAGTGATCACATTATTCCTTTATTTGAAGACTATGAAACTGCTAAAGAAATTATGGATGCAGTTGAAGCAAAATATGGTTTAAGGTCGGATACTTATATACAGTTATTATTGGATAAGTATAACCGGACTTGTATGAAAAAGAATGATGATATTGGCGATCATGTACTTCAAATGGAGTTGATGGCGAAAGAATTAAATGATACCGGTCATCCTCTCACTGATAAAATGCAAGTTACAACCATACTAAATAGTCTTCCTTCATCTTGGGATCACATTATTACTTCTTTAACACACCGTGGAAATGAAGTAACAATGATATCGCTTCCAGTACTTTTAGTACTTGAAGGAGAAAGGATGAAAAGAAGGAATAAAGATGGTGAATCATCCAATTTATTAATGGCTCAAGATAAGTGTTCTACACAGAATAAGATGAAGCCAAAACAGTTCAAGAAAAAGAAATGGTTAAAAAGAAAACAAAATAAACCATTTTCTGGAAACTGTTTTAAGTGTGGAAAGAAGGGTCATTACAAATCACAATGTCCTAACAAAGGAAAAGCACAAGAAAGCAAGGAAATTGTGATGACAATCTCAGAAGTAATGCTAGTGGAACCAGTGACAGATTCATGGTGGGTTGACTCTGCAGCGACAAGACATATATGTAGGAACAAAGATATGTTTGTCAAACTTGAAGATAAACAAACTGGAGAGCACAAAGTCTATATGGGCAACAATACATATTGCGATGTCTTGGGGCAAGGTACATGTAAATTCAAAGTGAATGGTTCCATTATTTTACTTAGTGATGTTCTATATGTACCTAGTATTCGTAGGAATTTAGTATCTGTGCCTGTACTAGATCAGAAAGGCTACACAGTTGAGTTTAAGTCTGGAACCGTTGTAATAAGTAAGGGAAATGTGTCAGTGAAAGGCGTGAAAGATCACAATATGTATGTACTGAATGTTGATATTAATAAAGTACCTATTTCTGAGTATTTGAATGTGTCTACAGATTGTGCATATTTATGGAATTTAAGATTAGGTCATATAAATAAAAATAAGATGATCAGAATGTATAAAAGTGGATTAATACCACAAATAAACTCAGATAATTTTGATATATGTGAACCATGTATCAAAGGAAAAATGAGTAGTAAATCCTTTTCAAAAAGTGGGAAATCCACGGATTTACTAGAAATTATACATTCTGATGTGTGTGGACCTTTTAAAACAAAAACTCATAGAGAAATGGAGTACTTTATTACTTTCACTGATGATTATTCAAGATATGGGCATATATACTTACTCAAGCATAAATCTGAAGCAATTGAGAAATTTAAAAAATTTAAATTAGAAGTAGAAACCCAGTTGGGTAGACCCATTAAAAGTTTGAATAGTGATAGGGGAGGAGAATTTGAAGCTTTAGACAATTTCTGCAAATTAAATGGTATAAGACATATTTATACTATGCCATATAAACCTCAACAAAATGGCATTGCAGAAAGGAGAAATAGAACTCTATTGGATATGGTGCGATCGATGATGGCATATGCTGATCTACCAATACATTTTTGGGGTGAAGCATTATCGACTGCTACATATATATATTAAATAGAGTTGAAACTAAAGCGAAACCTCTTACACCTTACGAATTATGGACGGGACATAAACCAGACTTAAGTAAGCTCAAAGTGTGGGGTTGTAAGGCACAAATGCTTATCCCAAGGCCACTAAGGGATAAATTAAAAAGTAAAACCTGGGAATGCAGGTTTATTGGGTATGTGAAAACGGAAGTGGCTACAGATTTTATCATTCTGAAAAAGGATTGATAGAAAGTAGGGATGCCGTTTTCTTGGAAAACACGAACCTTGTTACTCCTGTTGATCAAATAGATTTATTAAATGATTTAGAGAATCAACGGATCTCCACAGAATCTGACAATGAAAATAATGATATTATTCAAATCCAGAATAATAAAAGAAAGTCAGATGAAAATCAATCTTCAGGCATTGATGTTGGAGACAGTGAGAGTAAAAGATCCAGAAGACCATCAATATTATTTCAAGATCATTATGCACTAAATACCAGTTTGAAAAATTTAGATAATGATCCTGAAAATTTTTCTGAGGCAGTCAATAGTATTGATTCAGATAAATGGCTTGAGGCCATGAAAGATGAAATATAATCAATAAACAAAAATAATGTTTGGGAGTTAACAGATCTTCCAAAAGATAGAAAAGCTATTGGCTGTAAATGGGTTCTCAGAAGAAAATTTAAAGTTGATGGCAGTTTGGAAAGATACAAAGCAAGGTTAGTGGCCAAGGAATATACTCAACAACCAGGTGTAGACTTTGTGGATACATATTCGCCTGTGGCGAAGTTCACATCCGTAAGGATCATCATGTCTATTATTGCCAGGATGAATTTGGAATTACATCAGTTAGATGTAAAAATAGCTTTTCTTAATGGTGAATTAAAAGAGGATATCTTTATGATTCAACCAGAAGGATTCCAAATTAAAGGACATGAAGAGAAAGTCTACAGGTTGAGAAAGTCACTGTATGGACTTAAGCAATCTTCAAGACAGTGGTACTTGAAATTTCACCAAGCCATTTTGGAAATGGGATATGAAATGAGTCCACTAGATCACTGTGTATACATATGGAAAAATGATAATCAATTAACATTATTATCATTGTATGTTGATGATATATTACTGTCAAGTAATTGTCTAGATATGATGCATGCAACAAAGGAATTCTTGAAATCTAAATTTGAAATGAAAGACATGGGTGAAGCCGCTTATGTTCTTGGTATAAGAATTTCTAGGGATAGAAATTCAAATCTATTATATTTAGATCAAGAAAAATATCTAGAAAAAGTGCTTAAAAGATTTGGTATGGAAAATTGTAAATCTTTAAGTACGCCTGTTTGCAAAGCTCATACTTTAAATAAAAATATGTGTCCAAAAGATGATGAGGAAATAAGTGAAATGCTTAAAGTTCCCTATGCTCAAGCTGTGGGAAGCCTCATGTATGCAATGACAAGTACTAGACCAGATATTTGTCATGCAGTTGGTTTGGTAAGTAGATTTCAATCCAATTCAGGTAAAAAACATTGGCAAGCAGTGAAGCGTATATTGAGATATTTACAAGGTACCAAAAATTTGAAATTGTGCTTTGGAAACAGTGATATAGAATTAATCGGCTATAGTGATACTGATTTTGGAAGTGATGTAGATGATAGAAAATCTATAACTGAATATATATTTCTATTTGGTGGAACAACAGTTTCTTGGTTAAGTAAGAAACAGGGCTGTGTTGGTAAGTCTACTATGGAAGCAGAATATATTGCTTGTAGTACTGTAGTGAGTAATGCGGTGTGGATAAAACGCTTTGTTGAAAGCTTAAATTTGGGTATATCCACAGAACCAATCAATGTGTTTTATGATAATCAGTCTGCCATTTCTTTGATAAAAAATGTGGAACACAGAGTTCCAAGGGAAAACACATTGATGTGCATTATCACTATATTTTAGATATAGTGGAAAGAGGTGAGGTCAAGGTTAATTTTGTTTCCTCGACCGAGATGGTAGCAGATCCAATGACCAAAGGTTTATCTCTGGAGAAATTCAGAGAACATGTGACTAGAATGGGATTGAAAGAAACCTAGGTGAAGAAATCTTATGGTCAACATGCATAACTCAACAAATTCTCGGGACGCCTAGAAAATTAGAGTTATGAAGATACCCAAAAAATGAAAATTTTGGTCATTTGTAAAGTCACTGATAAGGTGATCAAGAAAAGCCTCAGGAATGGCCTTAGGGTGAGTACTTGATAAAATTTCAGTACAGATTGATTAATCAAGTAAAAGGTTGATCATGGTAAAGTCGCTGATAAGGTGATTAAGGAAAGACTCAGGTGAGCAAGTACTTAACGAAAATTCAGTGCCATTCACTAAAGTTTTAGTGAAATGTGATTTGATTACCCAAGTAAATAGTTAATCATTTGCAAAGTCGTTGATAAGGTGATTAGGGAAAAACCTCAGGAATAGCCTCTAGAGGAAGTACTTAACGAAAATTCTGCGCAGGTCGATACATATGTTATGTATTCGGCTGAAGTCGTCAATTGTGACAGAGATATGGATTGTTGATCCAGTCAAGGAGAATTGATGCCGTTCACTAAAAATTTTTAGTGAAATGTAGTCACCCCTAATATGTGATCAGTGGGAGCATATATGGTAAAGGGTGCGGTTAGATAAGGTAATGACAAAAACGTGTGCACGTAGAGGCTTGTCATGCTCTGACGCCGATCTGCAAGAGTTGCATATGAGAGTTGAGTAGTGGAAACTCATATTGGTACCAAGGTAAAATACTCAACTGGATCATCACCGTTTTGTGATCAAGTGGGAGATGTTATTCTAAGGGGTGTGATCACCAAACGGTGTACCCCTTGGAATTATATCCTCTAACATGGTGATGGTTCCCATGAGGGGTGATGTTTAAGGAAGTGTCAATAGGCACAACCTTTTGATTTAAGTTAAAAGGTTGTATGTGATTGGTAAAGTGTTAAGAGACACAACCTTTTGATTTAGTCAAAAGGTTGTGTCACTCCTTAAGGTTGTGGCCTTTGGGTTACCATTGGTTTACCAATGGTTGTGCCCTTTTCAATAGGTTGTGTCACTTCTTAAGGATGTGACCTTTGGGTTACCATTGGTTAAACCAATGGATGTGCCTTTTACCAACTGGTGCATGATGGCCTACAAATAGGGGTCATTGGTGCACAAATGAGATCACTCAATTCCCTTTGTTCATCACCAACTTGTGGGACAAATACCCTCACGGGAGTGTCACCATATTGTCGTAATTCCGCTTCTATTTGCTGTTTAATTACTCTACATTATCCACACTTGTGATTTACCGCTGCAGAATCTCGTGCGAGAGAGAGAGAGAGAGGGAAATGTGGTTGCCGAACTCGCGAAGAGAAGAACCTGTGCGAGAGTTTTGTAAACTCTCTGTTTTCTTTACAGAGAAAACAGCGCAAGGACTTGTTGTGGGCTCCGTATGGTCATGTATTTTGAGAAGGAAAAATATTTGCTGCAGTCTACATCCACGACCCACGGTGTTGAGTTGAAGAAAAAAAAAAATTTTGAAGGGTGTGTTGCGGATGTAGGATGATGCCCAGCATTACTCTTTTAAGAAATGAAATTCGCAGATGTGAGTCTGTAACTGCATTGGCTTTCAAAAAAAAATATAGGATTTATGTGAAAATAAATTAATTTTTTAATAATAAATTTTATTTTTTTTTAAAACGACTGGACGGCGTTTGCGCATTACACGATATGTAACATTACTCATATATTTTTTATTAGAGAAAGACTACTTTGCCTCCCTATTTTGCCCACTCTATTTGACTGCTGGTCAAATTTTTTTTTTACTTAATGATTAAAGAAGTGATTTTAAATATATGGATGTATTTTTTTAATTTTTTAAAAATATTTAAATGTATTAAAAAATATGAAAAAAAATGATTTTAAATATATTGATGTATTTTTTTTATTTTTTAAAAATATTTAAATATATTAAAAAAATGTGAAAAGAAAAAAGGTCAAAAAAAAAAAAAAACGGTGGGCGTAGTAGCCCACTCTTTTTATTATCTCTTCAATCAATATTAAATTGATTGCAGGAGCTCACATAGAATTTCATGAGTTCGTATACGAATAAAGTATTTTTCGACCTTTTTGCAACTAATAATTAAATTTCTCGTTTGTCTATTCAAATTAATTGAAGACCCAGTTAATAAACACTACATTAATAACAACTGTTATATCAAGATTTAACGATTCTTTTTCATTCAAAACAAAATTTACTAATATAATCTTTTTCGTGAATTGAAGCCTAGACGCTAGGATTTACAGCATTTTCATTTTAGAGAACAGAACCGCCAGATGCTTATAGCATCAAGCAAGTATCATTAGTCCTCTCCCCCACTTACTTCTGCTGGAAAAAAATTTGTCAAGTTATCTTAGCAAAACAGAATAAGGTATTCCTATTTTTTTGTTGATCAGGCGACATTTTTGTTACACAACTTCCACCACACTCCACATTCTATATTTTTTTAAATTTTTAATATTTTTAAATTTTTTTTTTTGAGTTTATTTTTTTAAAATTTTTTATATAATAAATATTTAATAAAAGAAAAAATAATAAAAATTAAAAATAATATCAAGTGTAGAATATTAAGAAGTTGTAAAGATTTTTTATTTTATTAATATAACTCCTCCCGTCAGCCAGTGTGCGGAGTGTGCTTTGGTAAGGGGTTTCTTCGTAGCAGGCCTCTGACCTAAATAGTAAGATAAGTTCGAATCAAAGCAACTGAAGAAGTTATATTTATTGAAAAGGTAAATGATATTTATAGTTGTAGAGAATGTAAATGATGCATATATAATTTTATGAAAAAAAAAGTAAATTAATAAGAGATTAAAAAAATTAATTTTTTAATAATAAATTTTATTATTTTTTAAAAAGATTACGCGATGCTCATTTTATAATTGTATTTATCATTATTCAATGACAAATGATATTAGTATGGAAATATGATATTTATATAAAAAATTAATTTTATAATATTAAATTTTATTTAAAAAAAAAAAAAGTGCATGTACAACTCAATACTATTACTCAAAGTTTTTTTTTAACAAAAATTATGAAGTGATATTAGAGTGTAAATAATATTATCCTTTTATCTGATGACAATATATCTTATAATTAAAATTATTTATATAAATATTCTATAAATAAGATAAAAGTATTATATTATATATGTTCTTGAATAATTTTCTTCTTTTTGTCGTTGTTTTCAAATTCAATAAAAAATATTAGTCAAGTCAGTATTTATGATTTTAAAGTTCAAACATTTTTCATTATAAAATTAGAAAAGACTATTTATACTTGTAATTTGATGCATGTAACCATTCGTGATGACATTTCAACTATTGAAATAGTGAAAATTTTGAAATGGCGTGTCAGTGATTAAAATAGTTAAAAAAAATTATTAAAATAGGATGGATACTCGATGTAGATAATATTGTGAGTAAAATTATACGTACATATAACACTATTGTAACATTTATCTTATTTAGTATGTTGAGTTCGAAATTTGAAAGGGAAAAAGTTTATAATTCTAGATCTAGTTAAAGCATGTATGGTGTGGAGAGTTGGGAATGACAACCAAATTAAAACCTGGAAGGATAAGTGGTTGTCAATGCCAACTTCCTACAGGGTTCAATCACCTATTTGAATCCTAGACTGTGACTCCAAAGTTAGTGAGCTGATAGAGGAGGGACGTGTTCAATGGAAGGAGGACATGGTGAATGAAGTATTTTGCAAAGAAGAGGCTACTATGGTTAAAAGAATCCCACTGGGTAGTTTGAATGCAGAGAAAATATACTTACAACTGTGAATTGTGTAACCGCCGCGTAATCGCTTTGAAAAAAATGAATAAAACATGGGACCCACATGAAAAAAATTATTTTTTTAATAGTGGACCCCACTCTTTTTCAAAGCGATTACGCGGCGGTTACACACTTCACGGTTGTATGTAGAATTACTCTTGAATGCAGATGACAGATTAATTTGGGGACCAACAATGAAACATGTAATAGTTGAAGCATGTGCACTTAGAAGGGCAATAACTATGAGTCAAGAACTGGGACTGTCTAATGTTGTTTTAGAATGTGGCTCAAAGGTGGTGGTAATAACTACAAATAGTCTAGAGGAAATCAATGCAGATTATGGTATTGTAATTGAGGATGTGCATAGTATACTTGCACAAAGACACAACTAGAGCATATGTTTTACTTTTAGAGAGGCAAATAATTTTGCTCATATGCTAGCAAAACTTGCTATTTCCATTTCGGGTGGACCTAAGCAAATTATTACTTTAGTTTTGAAGGAAAAATAATGTTAATGTCGTGTTTCGTACGTTTTTAGGTCTAGTTCCAGCAACTCAGGTTTTCAGAATTGAGCTTGCGAAAATAAAGAAGAAGGCAATTAGGAGAAGGTAGCCTTGAGGCTGGGGAGTCTCCAATGTCAAATTTAGTATAGTCTTTTAGAAGTTTGTAAATAACTAAAAGAGTCTAGGGATCAAAGAAAAATTTCTCGTACCTGGGAGTTGCTATTTATATCGAGATTCTGGGGAGACAGATTGTGTCTGCCCCCATGGAGTTCGTGTCCTTTTACTCTTCCTTTTGTCAGAGTCTTTTAATGCGGCGTGCCACTACGACGATTTCGTTGATGTGGCGTGTAGCTCGGGTAATGGTGCAATTAATGCGGCGTGTTTTCTTGATTTGTCTTACCCTGCTGGTATCCTTAGACCAGATGTCTCATTATCAGAAGATCGAGGGTCCTCTTACTTCCCCCCGTTTACGTGGACGAGTTCTCAAGGGTTAGACGCTGTTCGAAGGGTCTCTAGGTTGGTGAGTCTCATTCATCTGCAGTACGCACCCTCATGGAGGTTGCGTCTAGGGGGTTTACCAGTGGGCCGAACTGGAGAGTCTACTTGTTCTGAGATGAGCCTTCACTTCTTGTTCTCGTAATTGCCATTTTCAAGCCTGCTAAGATAGAGAGGAAAAAGCCGCCTACAAATATTGTAATGATCGATTATTTCATTCAATAAAGCACTCTGCTTTTGAGACTAACAAAAAAAGATACCTTAGATATTTTCAAATTTTAGATATGGATAAATTATAATGATTAAGATGCTATTTAAATTAAATTAAAACGATCTTAGGCCATAATCCAAACGATCAATTTTAAATAGAAACACATTTTAAGAAAATTGACAAACTATATCGTAGATTCCTTGTTCAATGTTGATGAAATTATATTGACCAAGAAAACAAAAAGAAAAAATGTAACATAACAGCAATATCCGCCGCTAGCCTGTGTAGGTGGCGATGGCCCTGACACTCACACCAAGCCGACCTCCTCCCATTCCATCTGCGTCCACAACCAACAACAACAACAACAACAAAAATGGCTACTCAGCTAACCATCAAAGTCGCAGCCGTCTTCTCACGCTGTTGAATGAATGTACGGACATGTCTCGGCTCAAACAAATCCACGCTCACACGCTCCGCACTACCTCGACCCACAATCGACGCTTTGTCTTTCTCTGTAGCCGAATCCTACACTTCTCGTCTCTAGTTGACATCGACTACTCTTTCCGGGTTTTCGAGCAAATCGAAAACCCCAATTCTTTCATGTGGAATGCTCTCATAAGGGCATGTGCTCGAAGCTTTGAGCGCAAAGAGGAGGCCATGCTGCTGTATTGTAGAATGTTAGAAGAAGGCATTGTCATGCCCGATAAACATACGTTTCCGTTTGTTTTAAAAGCTTGCGCGTACTTGTTTGCGCTGCTGGAAGGGAAGCAGGTGCATGCCCAGGCCTTGAAACTAGGGTATGATTCGGATGTGTACATTAGTAACAGTTTGATCCATTTGTACGGTACTTGTGGGTGCCTGGATTTAGCACATAAAGTGTTTGAAATTATGCCAGAAAAGAGCTTGGTTTCATGGAATGTTATAATCGATGCCTGTGTTAGTCTAGGTGAGTTTCATACATCACTGACACTATTTGGTGAGATGCAGAAAATGTTTGAGCCTGATGCTTACACGATGCAGAGTGTTATCAGTGCTTGTGCTGGTTTGCGTGCTCTGTCTTTGGGGATGTGGGCCCATGCTTGTGTGTTGAGAAAGTTTGGTGATGAAATGGTTGCTGATGTTTTGGTCAACAATTGCTTGGTGGATATGTACTGCAAATGTGGGTCATGGGAAATTGCTCAGCAAATCTTTGAGAGGATGGATAAACGGGATGTAAATTCATGGAATTCAATGATTTTAGGGTTAGCCATGCATGGAAAAGCTGAGGCAGCATTGGATTATTTTGTCCGTATGGTCAGGACAGGAAGGGTTGTGCCTGATTCTATCACATTTGTTGGTGTGTTGAGCGCATGCAACCATAGAGGTCTTGTAAATGAGGGCCGTCACTATTTTGAAGTGATGGTTACTGAGTACAAGATTGAACCCCAATTAGAGCACTATGGATGCCTTGTAGATCTCCTTGCCCGTGCTGGGATCATTGATGAAGCTTTGAAGTTGGTGTCCAATATGCCCACTAAACCTGATTTAGTAATTTGGAGGAGCCTTCTTGATGCTTGTTGTAAGAAGAATGCTGGAGTAGAGCTTAGTGAAGAATTGGCCTCACAAATCCTCGAGTCATCAGATGGAGGTGATTGCAGTGGTGTCTATGTGCTTTTGTCCAGAGTATATGCATCTGCCAGCCGGTGGGATAACGTTGGATTGGTTAGAAAACTGATGACTGATAAGGGTGTAACAAAAGAGCCTGGCTGTAGTTCAATAGAGATAGACGGTACTTCTCACGAATTTTTCGCTGGGGACACATCTCATCCTCAAACCAAAGAAATTTACCAGGTTTTGGATGTGATTGAAGAAAGACTAGAATCAGTGGGGCATGTAACTGACTTTTCACAAGCACCAATGGTTGATGAGTTAAATGATGAAAAACAACAAGCTCTTAGGCTTCACAGTGAGAGACTTGCCATTGCTTATGGGCTCTTAAGCTTGAAACCAGGTACCCCGATTCGTATATTTAAGAATCTTCGGGTATGCGATGACTGCCACAAGGTTACCAAATTAATATCCAGAATCTATAATGTGGAGATTATTGTGAGAGATCGTGCTCGGTTCCATCATTTTAAAGATGGCACCTGTTCTTGCATGGACTATTGGTGATGATTTTCAATTGTATGAAGAGTTATATAACTCATACATTCAGATGTATAAAGGTTAAAGAATTTGGAGCTCTGAGTTTGTAATGAGAATTAGAGTTCATTAGATACAAATTTCCTTCTGCATATGAATATACTGACACCTGGAAAAGAAGATACATAATTCTAAAAGACTGCTCCGTTAGCCTCCATATATCCTATTCATTACCAACCTTAGCAATTACTGATACTGGAAAAATAATGCATTCAGCTTGCAATCTCAGCTATCGTAATAAGCAAATGAGAGCATCATACATGCACTGGAACTGAGGGCTTCTGTCTCGGAACTGACTCAGACTGCAGCAGCAATTCTTATATTATATATATATATATATATATATATATATATTTTTTTTTTCTTTTACATGTACATATACCATGTTCGGTTTATTTTGACTGTACGATACCATTGAATGCAATGAGAGACCCATTCGTGTCCATGGCAACACGGACGGTGGACTCATTTAAGCCAAGATATTTGTTGAGATACGTGTCCTTTCATTTCATTTGAAATAGGTAATTTTCATTTCGAAGTATTTTACTTATTTAACTTGTTACTCTAATTCTTTTTTACTACATAATAATAAAAATGCGTCATGTTTTATACTATATGAATATTGTATAGGGCAATGCTAGGATGATTACCAAATGTGCCCTCCAAATGTGCACACTATTAAAAATGAGTTGTTTTAAAAAAATAAAAAATAAATTCTTTAATCATTTTTTAAACATCCTTAACCATTATAAAAAAATAAAATATAAATATAAATTCACTAATAGACATTTTCTTAACCATTATATATATATATATATATATATATATATATATATATGAGTGAGCATATTTATAGTCATACTATCACATATTGAGGACAAATGAAGAGGATTATATTCCATCTTGCTGTCAAGTCTTGTCTTTGTAATGGGCATAAGTATATCAATTGGCAGTGTTTTGCTCGACCTTTTGGCATTAGTCAATATTCGTATGCTTTTGGGATGTGTCAAAAGCTATAACTTAAATTGAGACTAAGGGTCTTTTTGGAGTTACGTTAGGAATTTTAAAAAGTACTTAAATAACCTTAAAAGCTCTTTAACATAAAAATAGATTGTTTGGATATTACATATTAAAATATTTTTAAATCTCAAATAAGTTAAAAGTACGTTTGAAAAAAAAAATCATTTGATACTTTTCCTCAAACATGCTTTTCAGGATATTCCGGAATGTGATTCAAATTTTAAAAACACTGTCAATGGACAAAAATACCCATACAACTTTAAGATAATTATAACTTTCAGACTTTTAAGGATATGGTCATAATCTTTAAAAAATCAAATAATCTTCATTTCTACATCAAAAAGTACTTTTTTAATTGTTTCCAAACAAATGTAACATGATTGAAAGTACTTGTAATATATGATTATCAAACAGTAAATAAGTTTTTAATGGTAGAACTTATTACTTAAACTATAAATTATAAGCCCTAAAGTTATAAGTTATATTTCTCACCGCAATCTCAAACATGCACTAAGACTCTTCAACTATGCCAGGTTTTTTATGGGGCCCGGTCTAGAACCCAGCTAACCGGGTTTCGGATGCAGTTTTATCTGGGCCAAAAACCGGATCACCTAAATCTTCCCTACCTAGGTCAGGTACAAGTATAGGAACAAGGTATCGAAAATGAGATTTGCTATACATCTGCCTACAGCCCGGCACACACTTCACAATTTTTTTTTTTTTTTACACTCAATGCATTGAGTGTGTGCCGGCTGAAGGCAGATGCAAATATTTTTCCATCGAAAATTTGGTGCCCGCAACTTGGTTTCTTTTTAAAGAAAAATTTAATTTTTGGACCAAAACGACGTTGTTCTAGGTTTAATATTAACATCACCTTAACCTACCCCCCCCCCCCCCCCCCGACTCTCTCTCTCTCTCTCTCTCTCTCTCTCTCTCTCTCTCTCTCTGTGCTAAAACCCTAGCCACTCTTCCTCTACCGAGATTGAAGCTTCGTCACTCGTGGCCCTCGTCTTCATCACTCAGTGTTGCACCGCCAATCATACATACAGCCTCTCTGTCGTCGATATCAAGAACTCAAGTTTAGTTTATCTTCATTTCTCCAAGCCTTCTCACCTCCCAGTCTTCTTCTTCTTCTCTTCTTTTTTTTTCCTACGAATTTGTGGTTTTGTTCTTGAAAGTTGGATTTTACCCCTTGATTTTGGTCTTGTTGAGTAGTATTTCTGGAGTTTGGATATTAAATAAAACTATTTTTTTTTTACTTTGATTAGTAATTTCTTTTTTACTTGGTTGTCATGGGTTTGTGATAATATTTTTAAAAAGTAGAGCTTTTTGTTTCGTTGATTCAGTTTTGTTTTTGGAATTTTGAATTTCAAAAGGTATATGAAGAACAATGTTTTGTTTTTCGTTTTGTTCTGGCATGAATTTTTCATACTGGAACAATAATTGACACGAATATGTGGAATGCTTCATTCTGGAGAGAATTCCAGCCTCTTTCGATGCATTCCGACCGGATTCTGGTGTTCCTTTTGAAAAGAATGTTTCGGTCTGAAATTAGTCATGATGGGAGCCCACCTATAACGCCCCAAATCCAAAACTATAAACGGACAAAGTTCCGCCTATATTTTTAAAACTTTCTCCATGTTTACAAATATATATTAAATACACAACCTCCAAACTATTTAAAACTATAATACAATGATTCTCAAAAATTCATTAACAAGTTCGGCTAGACTCATTAAATTCTAAATAATTACAATATAGATAATCCGACAAAAACTGTAAAAATAACTAAGACATGACAATAAGAAAATTCTCTATATAACCAAAGCCATTTTCAAGAAACAAAATCATCAAGCCCCAAAACTTCCAATCTCAAGTGACGAAACCATGTCCACTCTGGAATCTTTGGCTCAAAAGTTATCACCTCAAAAGAAGACACTTTCTACAACTCTGAAAAAGATGTGAAATGATGTGGTGAGCTATCACGTGCTTAGTAAGTAGCAATTTAATGGAAATGTGAGAATTGACAATTTTTTTGACTATATGAGAGTGAATAAGTTCCTAATAAAAATAATGCGCGTAATACAATTTTATCTTAAACAACATGTTTAGCCAAATATCATATTCAATGCTACATGATAATAGGGAAATCACCAATATACTACAAAGATATCATGCCACGAAGACATCATGTCGCGAGGGGCATCAATATACCACAAACATATCATGTCACAAGGGACGTCAAACATGTCACAAAGAAATTCATATCATGGGCTCAAGAATAAATAGTATGCTTACATTTAACTTTCAAGTTTTAATAAGTTACATAACATTTCTAAGACATTCCAACCATTACAAAATCTGCACAATTCCCACAAGTTGTACATAGCATAAAAATGTGCACAAATCAAAATTTTACACAGGTTTGAAATATAATACCAAAGTACACTGTTCCAAACAAAACCAATCAATTCTTTTAGCAAAATTCTATTAAAGATCCACTTACCTCGATTGCTAGTAAAAAACAATCACATGATATTCATTCACCAACGGTCACTCGGAACCTATTTCAAGACCATTATAATCTATTAACTTCTACACTAAAAATGATCACACTTAACTCTAAAATTGCACCCAACCCTTAATAACATGAATTTAGACTTGTCCTAAAAGATTATCTTCCAAAATTAATAAACCCCAAATTTCTAGATTGCAAACATGTTGCTAGACAGCACGTATACCAGCATCTATTCCCTTATTATTTCATCGTGAATAAAATCTAAGCTCAACCATATAACAATGACATTGTGACGCCCCAACCCCCTCGTACGGCAACTTGGGAACCGTGACGTCGGGATGATGACAACACGGGTCACACATCCCAACGATAAGTGCCAAGTGTGTGTACATGCAGAAAGTGTACAACAAAAACACAGTGGATAAATTAAAAGTAGTCAACTAAGTACCATAATTGTTTAATACAAATATCCAAAATAAATAGTCATTAAAAGTTATACAGTTATCCATTAAAAATATAATACAATTCATATACATACAAAAGTGGGAAACAAATTCCATAAATCCCAAAACCAACCACATGTCATTCCCTTCACGGAGTCGATCCCTCAGGCTCTTCGTCCTCATCTGCATCAAAATCTACGGTACCATAAAACGGTACCGCAGGGTATCGAATACCGTGAGATTATGAATCTCAGCAAGTAATCAACCAAGCAACCCAAGAGATGAAAAATACATTAATGCAGCCAACATGCATGCATATGATGAAATATGCATCAGACCCAAAATATCATTTCCCCGAAAATGATATTTTTCCAATGCATGCCAAAATCTCATTTTAGCCCAAAAATAATCCTTCATTTTCCCAAAAAATGATTCACACAAAATCCATCCATTTATCGGACACTGTAGGCGGGAATCGCAGGCGGGACTATACCACCATCCCTGCTTACCACCATCCTTACCGCGTGCACCGTAAGCGGAAATCACAGGCAAGACTCTACCACCATCCCTACTTACCACCATCCCTACAGTCTCTTTCCTTTCTCTCACATGAAAATCTATTTTTTCAAGTATACACATGAACATGTATGCAATTATGCGAAAACCCAGTTTTCAGTTACAAACATGATCATGCGTGCAAATATGCCATGTACGTGAACCGACACAATATCCAACAACCAACAATTCATAACACAATCCAAACACAAACAACTCCATGCTCCAATCCATCCGACCCCCTTACTCTTCGGACTCAGTTCGGCAAAACCAACTAGTTTACAGTGAAATGAGTTAGTGCAAAAATACATTTAAATCACGAAAGTTCATTGGAAAAATACTTACAGTGCTATATTATAATTTTTGAAGGATCATAGAGGTGCAAGAAGTGGCGGCACATCAACGTAACAGTGCAAAATGCACTGTGGCCGTTGGTCTCAAATACCCAATTTTGAACGGGGACAAACGAAGACCCGAGATTGCTAGGAAATGGCTTAGGGATGTCGGTGAAACTAATGGTGGTGGTGGTTGGCCGTGGGTGCCGGTGTAGAGGGCGGTTGAAGACCAAAAAGCCCAAAACGGAAATGTTGATAGTGGGGCTTCACCGGTGGCGGATTGGAGCTGGGGTTGGGTGCATTAGGTTGCTAGGAGGTCAATGATGATGTGGTGAAGAAATGGTGGCCAGAGGTGGCGCGACGGCGGCGCTAGAGCGAAGAGAAGGTTGCGGCTTCAAGCCGTGCGTGGGGACTCATGGCAGCACGAAAGGGACTGGGATTGAAGTGGGGTGGTCACCGGCTGGTGGGGAAGGGAAAGAGAGGGGCGGTGTCGATCACGGCGGCACGCGGTGGCAGTGGGTGGTGAGCAATGAACGAACGGGAGAGAAGAGAGAGAGGGAAGAAAAGAAAAGAAAAAGAGGAAAAAAGAAAAAGGGAAAAAAGAAAAAGTGAGGGAAAGAAATGACGTCCAATCCTCACATCTTGGGTCACACAAAATTATCCAACGAAAATTATTTCAAAACAATAAATTTAAATAAAATAGTTTAAACACAAAGACTAAGTAAAATAAAATAATTAAATCCAACGGCACAATAATTTTAAAACCCACAAACAACTAATTTAAATTAAATAATAATTTAAATGCATAACAATATTTAATATTAAGAAAGTATGCCAAAATAGATTTCACAACTTAAAAATCATGAAATAAACCAACGAGAAACCAAATAAAAATTAAAACAAGAGAACCAATATTTAAATTAATTAAAATAGTCATTTAGTTAAAATACACTAAAATACGGGATATCACAGACGTAAAAATGGATTAATTCTAAGTGAGAGGAAATGTGTACGAACTAGTAGGGGGTTTGTGCGAGAGAGAGAGTTAGAGAAGGGGGGATTTAGGTCACAAGAAGGGAGGGGAGGGGGAAGAAAATTGAAAGGGGGTTGGGCCTTTGGGGTGGGCTTTGTTTTAGGGCTAGGTTATTACATTCTTCCCTCATTCAATAAATTTTGCCCTTGAAATTTGATATATTATTCATAGAAAATAATTGTGGGCATTTTTGTTTCATTTCATCTACGTGTTCTTATGATGCTTCTCATAAAGTTTGATTCCCCCAAAGAACTTTCACAAATATTATTATTTTGGAGCATAGCACTTATTCTTTGGAATCCACAATTTGAATTGGGGTCTCTCCGTATGACAAATCTTTTTGGATTTGCAATGGCTCATAATGCAATATGTGCAAAGGATCATATACATATTTTCGTAGCATGGAGACATGAAAAACATTATGTATTCTAGAAAGTGCAAGAGGTAATATAACTTGACAAGCAACTGGACCGAATTTTTCGAAAATCTCAAATGGTCATACATAACGGGGACTCAACTTTTCTTGCTTACCAAATCTCATAATACCCTTCACTGGTGCAACTCGTAGAAATACTTAATCTTGAATCTCAAATTCCAACATTTCCTAACTCTTTTGTCTACTTTGAGCCGTCTGCAACCGATTCCGAATTAATTCTATATTTTCATAAGTCCGTTCTAAAATCTCTGGCCCTAAAAGTTTTCTTTCACCAACCTCGTCCCAACAAAGAGGAGATCTACCTCTCATAAAGAGCCTCATAAGGAGACATACCAATGCTCACCTAGTAAATATTGTTATAAGCAAACTCCACTACAGGTAAATGGTCAGTGTAACTCCTTTTAAAATCTATCATAGAAGCTCTTAACATATCCTCTAAGATTTAGATTGTTTGTTCAGATTGTCCATCTATCTTCTGGTGGAATGTTGTACTAAAAGTTAATTTCGCACTTAATGCTCGTTGGAATTTACTCTAAAATTGTGAGGTAATGGATCTCTATCTGAAATGATGGTTATTGGCACACCATGTAACCATACAATCTTTCATATATAAATTTGGGCAAACTTGTCGAGGTGATAGTTCACCTTAATTGGAAGAAAATGCATTGATTTTGTCAATCTATCTACTACTACCCAAATTGCATCTTAACCATTATTCGACCTCGGTAACCCTGACACAAAACCTATAGTTATATGCTCCCACTTCCATTCTGGAATAGGAATTGGTTGCAATAAACTTAAAGGTCTTTGGTGTTCCACTTTTACCTGTTGACATGTTATATATTGCTATACCAATCTGGCTATTTCTCGTTTCATGTTATTCCACTAATATGTACACTGAATATCTATGTACATTTTCGTACTCCATGGGTGTATAGTATAATGAGAATTATGGGCTTCTTCTAAAATTTATCCTTTTATTTATGGATCATTTGGTGCACACAGTCTATCTCTAAATCACAAAATACCATCATCTGACATGTTGAATTCAGACTTATTTCCACTTCGTACTTCCTCCATGATTTTTACCAATTTTGCATCATTGGCTTTACTATCTTTAATTTTCTTAATCAAAGTGGGTTGTACAAGATTGAGAATCCTTCACTATAACCTCAATCTCATACTTTTCTAGATCCAACATGATTTGCCTATGATTGGTCACTAAAGCAGCAATAGCACCAAGGGATTTCCTGCTAAGCGTGTTTGCCACTACATTTGCCTTACCAAAGTGGTAGTTGATTTTATAATCATAATCCTTAATTAATTCTAACCACTTTCATTGCCTCATATTTAATTCTTTTTGAGTAAGTAAATACTTCAGACTTTTGTGATCGATGTAAATTTCACACTTCTCACCATATAATAGTGCCTTCTAGTTTTTAATGCAAATACTACAATAGCCAACTCCAAGTCATGAGTAGGTTAATTTAGTTCATAGCCCTTTAATTGGCAGAATCATATGCAACCACTTTTCCTTGTTGCATCAACACACAACCTAATCCTTTATATGAGGAATCACTATCAATGACAAAATTACCAGAATCGAAGGGTATGGTTAACATAGGGGCAATATCTAACTTATGCTTAACTTCTTGAAAACTACATCGCATTCATTAGTCCACTCGAACTTAACATTTTTCCTAACTAGTTGAGTCAATGGCACTGCTATACGAGAGAAGCCCTATACAAACCTCCTATAATACCCCGCGAGACCAAAGAAACTACGAACTTCACTCATATTAGTTGGGCCAAGTCCATGTAGTCACAACCTCGATCTTACCCGGGTCTACCATTATTCAATCTTTGGATACCACATGTCCTAGGAAAGTGACTTGACTAAGTCAAAACTCACAATTCTTTAATTTGGCATATAGTTTTCTTTCCTTCAAATTTGTAGTACCAACCTTAACTATCATTCATGTTCCTCCCGACTCCTAGAATAGACCAAAATATCATCAATAAATAAAATTACAAATTGATTTAGATACTCTCAAAAAATTCTATTCATTAAATCCATGAAGGCAGACAGGGAATTGGTTAATCTAAATGGCATAACTAAAATTTTGTAATGCAATATTTAGCGTTAAAAGCCGTCTTTGGCACATCTTCCTTTTTCACATCCAAATGATAATATTCAGAACAAAAGTCAATCATAGAAAATAGTTGAGCTCATTTTAATTAATCAAATAAGTCATCAATGCCGGGAAGGGGGTATCTATTCCTTATAGTGACCTTATTTAACTCATGATAGTCTATGTATAATCCATACTCCTATCAATTTTCTTCATGAATAATATTGGAGCTTCTCAAAGTGATATACTCGGATGAATAAATCCCTTATCTAATAACACTTGCAATTGTTTCTTAAGTTCCTTTAACTCCATTGGTGCCATTCTATAAGGTGTCCTAGAAATAGGGTTGGTACTGGGGGTAAGATCAAAAGAAAAATCTATCTCTCGATCCGGGGTAATCCAGGTAAGTCCTTGGGAAATACTTCAGGGAAGTCTTTAACTACAGGTATATCTACAAGTTTCAACTCTTCCATTTGGATGTCTACTATGCTAGCCAAGAACCCATAACCTTCCTCCTAAGTAACCGGTTGACCTTTAAAACCTATATTATTCGTAATAGAGAGTTGGTGTCTAAACTCAGACTCTCCAAGAGGTTTAAACACTACTTCATTTTCAAAACAACGAATATTAGCATGATATGCAGCCAACCAACCCATTCCTAGAATAACATCAAAATCATGCATATCTAAGACTATCAAGTTTGCTAACAATTCCTTACCCTCAATAATAGTTATGCATAACCTGAGTACAAGATTTGTTATTAAAGTACTGTCTGCAGGAATTCAAAATACTAACTCATAATCAAGTAGTTTTGGTTCCCTATCACAATTCTTAACAAATATCCTGGAAACAAAGGAATGAGTCGATCCAGAATCAAAAAGTATGTTAGCATTTACGGAAAGTAAACTAAGTATACATGTGACCACCTTGTCCGTAGCCTGGGCATCTTGCATTGTCATAGCATATACTTGCCATTGAACTTGTTTTCTCATATTACTATTATTTTTCTAAATTAGCCGTGGTTGTTTATTATTTGGACATTCAAGAGCAAAATGAACTGATTGTTTACAAGTGTAACATAAATTGACCCCAGTAATGCATGGTTGCCCTCCATGATAATTTTCACAACGTAAATAAGGTCTTCCACTCATTTGATGGGAAGGATGTCCCTTTTTATCACCCTTATTAAAAATTCTTCTTTTAAAGCCTTGTCCTTGGTCCTTTCCTGGTTGGGCATTAGGTTGCAAGTATCTCTTTTTGTATACATTTGAAACATCTCTTAATCTTAAATCTTCTTCTAATGTCATGGCCCTCCTAACTATTTCAGGATATGTGCTAACACCTGAAACCAGTATGAGGTGACGTATTCTATCACTCAAATCCTTCTGAAATTTTTGAGCTCTTTTCCCTTTATCCAGAATCAAGTGTGGGGCAAAACGAGAGAGTTCGGTAAACTTGGTAGCATATTGCTCTATGGTCATGGGCCCTTCAACTAAGTTTGCAAACTCAGTTTCTTTTCAATCCTTTACCACTTCAGGTTAGTAGTTATCATTGAAAGTTTCTTTGAATTTATCCCAAGTAATGGTAATGCCTTCGCCAAGTTCTTCCTTTAATAGCAATTATGTACTATCCCACCACCTCTTAGCAGCATCCTCTAAGGTAAATGTAACATATCAAACTTTCTGTGTGTCAGTGTAGTTTAATACTCTTAACAGTTTCTCTATTCTCAATAAACATTTTTTCGCTACCACAAGATCCGACTCCCCAGAGAAGGTAGGGGGAGTTGTGTCATTTAAACTCTCCAAAAGAGCAAACCTCTCTTAGATTTTTATGTCTCCTAATACACCGAGCAATTCTAGAATATATTCTATCAGCCATTTCATTAATTTTATCTGTCTCAGCCGCAGCAAACATTTCTTTCTCTAAATTACATTCTGGGACTGAGATTTCACAGACTTATTCTTTTGCCTTAACGGAATATTTAACCTATTTAATCATAAAAATAGATTATATTAATAAGAACATAATAATAGGTCCAGCAAAAAATATTATACCAAGTTTTATAAAAAATCAATAAAGCTCATACCAACTTTAGACTCCAATAAAAAATATACGATGTCTTTAACCTATGCTTCAATTGTAATCACCATCCTTTCCTAAGTGTCTATAGAATCATAGGTTTAAGCTCTGATACCACCTTTGTAACGCCTCAAGCCCAAAATCATAAATAGACAAAGTTCCACCTATATTTTTAAAACTATCTCTCTATTTACAAATATATATGAAATATACAACCTCCAAACTATTCAACATTATAATAAAATTATTATCAAAAGGACAATGCTAGGGTGACTACCAAATGTACTAGTACAACTGAGTTTTTTTTTCTCTTATTTTTTTAATCATTTTTTAAACGTCCTTAACCATTAAGAAAAAAAATATACAAATTCACTAATAATCACTTACTCAACCACTAAGAAAAGTAAATAAAAATATATGAGTGGGTATATTTGGTAGGCATACTATCATTTTCCTTATAAAAAATTGATTCACAAGTTCGGCTAAAGTCATTAGATTCTAAATAACTACTCTACAGATAATCAGATAAAAAATGTAAAAATAACTAAGATATAACCATAAGAAAACTCTATGTACAACCAAAACCATCTTCAAGCAACAAGACCATCAAACCCCAAAACTTCCAACCTCAAGTGACTAAACCAAATTCACTCTAGAATCTTTGGTTCAAAAGTTATCACCTCAAAAGAAGACACTTTCTACAATTCTGAAAAGGATGTAGAATGAAGTGGTGAGTTGTCATGTGCTCAATAAGTAGCAATCTAATGAGAGTGTGGGAGTTGGCAATTTTATTGACTATAAGAGAGTGAATAAGTTTCCAATAAAAATAATGTGATCGATATAATTTTATCTCAAATAACATGTTCAACCAAATATCATATTCAAGGCGACATGATAATAGGAAAATCACCAATATACCACAATGGTATCATGCTATGAAGACATCATGCCTCAAGGGGCATCAATATACCACAAAGATATCATGCCACAAAGATATCAATTCACGAAGGATGTCAAACATGTTACAAAGACATTCATATCATGGGCTCAAGAATAAATAGCATGCTCACATTTAACTTTCAAAATTTCATAAGCCATATAGCATTTCTCAAACATTCTAACCATTACAAAATTTGCACAATTCCAATAAGCAGTGCCAAAATAGCATAAAAATGTGCACAAATCTAAAATTTACATAAGTTTGAAATATAATACGAAAGTGCACCATTCCAAACAAAACCAACCATTTCTTTTAGGAAAAATCCATTAAAGAGCCACTTACCTCGGTAAAAAATAATCACATGATATTCTTTCACCAACGGTCACTCGAAACCTATTTCAAGATCATTACAATATGTTAACTTCTACACTAAAAATGATCTCACTTAACTCTAAAATTTCACCTAATCCTTAATAACATGAAGAGAATACTTTCTTGCCGGTCGGGCTATGCAACCTCAAATAACAGCCCTCCAATAACAGCTCTTCACTTAAGTCCTTTAATTTACATGTCATGCGCCTGCCTACACTTGATAAAAAAATCACAAAACTCCCAAATCTTTCTCCTGCGCCCTCTTTGTCTTCCACCAAAGGACCCTCACCAAACCCAGAGTTTGACCCTGTCGAGCCGTGAAAGATGGAGATTGACCCCCTGAGCAGCGACGGATGGAGATCGACCCCCAAGCACCCATCCCAAATTTAAAGCTCCATCGACGGACTGATTTCGATTTGGGTACTGCGACGGACTGATTTCGATTTGGGTACTGCGACAGACTGATTTTGATTTGGGTACTGTGCCGGAAACCTCTATTTTTTATTTATCCGAAGGTGAAAACTCATTTCCTTAATTGCTTAACATATATTCTTATTTTCTTTTTTAATTTTATACTATATAGTTCTAAGGGTTTGGGATTGACCCTCTGATACAAGTCATTTAACTTCTATCCAGGGAACATTTGCATTATTTTCTTTTGTGGCCTTTTATATTATTTTTTTCTATGATTGGGATAATAATATTCATTTTCTTGATACAGATCTCCACCAGTCACCCATCCCAATTTGGATTATTCTTTGGAATGTGATATTTTCTTCTTCCATATTACCTTCACAATTCAACTTGTTTAATTCTTGTTTAATTCTGGAATGCTCTAGTATACATTTTGCTTTCTATTGTGTGATGAATATCATTGTAGATTGGACCACTAGGCTACTGTTCTTTTCTTTGATGTCTATGAGATAACTCATCGTCACTTAAATTGTTCATTTTGGCATTTGACATATGGTTCTCTGACATTAGATTTGAGTTTTTGTCCCATATTTACTTTCTTCTTGATTTTTCAGCAAATGACAAGTTCGTGTTCTAATTCAGGTTCAAGTTCGTGGACTTCATAAGGGAAAGACAAAGAAAGTTTGGATAGGCCACTTTGCTACTGTGGCATTCCATCGAAGCTCTGAATCTCTGGAGAGGGTAATAGTTTTGACAGAAGATTTTACAACTGCCCAAACTATAAGATCTATAAACAATGTGGCTTTTTTGAATGGATTGATCTTGAAAGTGAACAAAATTCATGCTGCAAGATGACGTTAGAGTTAGCTCAACGAAGGAGTGAGAGGTTACTTCATGAACATCAGTTGATTGAACAAGCCAAATATAAAGCAATTGAGAAGAAGTATAAGGGAACCTTAAAAGCGTTGTTGACATCGTGGTTGTTTTTTATTGCAATTTTGCTGTAATTCTTATGTATCCCAAAAATATTAGTGTATGTCAGGCAGTGTTTCAACTCATGTAAGTTGTTTTAGTTTTAGCTTTAGCTTTGGACAATTGATTTGTAATAAACATGTGATGTAATTAGTCGTGTTTGGCTTCCGCGTTGTTTGTTAAAAGTGCTATACTTATTTTTTAGTTAGCATGTGACCATTTCTTTAGAAATAATTAGCTTCCCCACTATCACTATCCAAACGGGGCCTTATTCTGTCATTTGACTGTCATGATCTTTCAAAATATTGAACAACGAAACATTATATTAAACCAAATGGAGAAGTAACTAGTAAATGTAGTCCTTCTATAATATAAAAAAAACTGATACACTATGCCATCAAAGTATGAAAACTTGATATATATAACATGATTTTTACATTCTTTTGGCACATCACAGTTATTACTAACAAAATTGGCCATCCAATCTCAAACCAAAGTAATAAAGTCATCCAAAATATCTAAGATCCACAGCTGGTGTCCAATTTGAATTGCAGAACAGAGATCAAAATAAGAGATTTTCTTAGAAACAACACATATCCTAGGGTACCTAAAATCAATAGCCATAGGCCTTGCTTGCTATCTGAATATTAACAACTTCAATTGGATGTAGTCCATCACAAGCTTAGATCTTTGTCATCCCAAGAATCACAAGCTTTACAACCCTCCTGCCACATTAATCACAAAACCAATAATTATATACAACTTAAGTTTTTAAAACATCATATTACATTTAAGGACTTATCTACATAATATAAAAACAAAAAAAATATATTAATCACATACATGCATATCAGAATGCGTCTAAAAAAACACCAGATTACAAGTAGACCAAGAGAAAATTAGAAAATTATCACAAGAGAAAATTACAAGCATTTTTACAAACACTTGCTAGCCCAGATTACAAGCAGACCAAGAAAAAAAAAAGAAAGTGTAATATTCAAACCATTGAATGGGCATATTGTGGGGGTGACGGAAACTGTGGTGGCGGCGACGTATTACAAGCAGACTGAAAATCACAAGTTTCGGGAATGGGTTTCGCAGTGGCAACGTATTACAAGTAGACCAAAATTCACAAGTTTTGGAAATGAGTTTCACAAATTTGCAGGGGGAAGGGGTTTCGGTTTCGCAGGGGAAGGGAGCAGTTTCGTAGGTTTGTAGGGGGAAGGGGTTTCAGTTTCGCAGGGGAAAGGAGGGGTTTCACAGGTTTGCAGGGGGAAGGAATTTCGGTTTCGCAGGGGAAGATTGGGTTTCATTTCAGATGGGTTTTAATCAGATGTGTTCTTCTGTAGTATTTATTTAGGCAGGTTTCCTACGTGTCTTAATATAATTAGGGGGTTGTTATATTGATAACTTCGAACGGGCTGTTCCGAAGAGGAATTTTAACATGAATTTACACTTGTCCTAAAAGATTATCCTCCAAAATTGATAAAACCCAAATTTCTAGATTACAAACATGTTGGACAACATGTATACCGGTCTCTATTCCTTTATTATTTCAACGTAAATAATATCTAAACTCAATCATATAACAGTGACGTAAACATGGATTAATTCTAGCTAATACCCACCACTAACATTTGAATATTAAATTCATTTTCAACACACCCTAAGAACAAATCAACTAAGTATATTCTCAACAATTCAAAGAACCAAATCTTAACAAATCTCATATTCGAAATTCATTACATATACTACTTATGAGGGAGAAGAATTTATTTAATATTTTCGTTGGTGGTGATAAAACGGCAAGGAAGAGTGGCTGTGTGTGAAGGTTATTACGTTGCAAGGACAAGAATTGAGAGGAAAACAGAGAATAGGGATGGAAATAAGTTACCACACACACACACAGTGGGAGAGAGATATATACAGGGGTTGAGAGAGATAGAGAGAGAGAGAGAGACGAGATGGGGGTGTGAGAGAGTGAGTCTGAGTGAGGGGAGGGGTGTGTGAACTAGAGGTCCGGGGGGGGGGGGGTTGTGCGAGAGAGAGTTAGAGAATGAGGGATCTAGGTCACGAGAAGGGAGGGGGGGGGGGGGGGGGGAGGAAGGGAAAAGGGTTGGTGGGCCTTTGGGGTAGCTTTTTTTTAGGGGGGTTGGGTTATTATACCATCTGTTGGTGACCGTTCAATTCTAGCTTGGGATGACTATTTCAGCTCCAGGAGACTATTTCATTAAGAGAGCCCACCTCGTGGATTGTGTGATACGTCAAGGTTATTTTTTTATCAGAGTGAGTGATCATAAAAAGGTAGCGATGGCATTGATTGGGTTAATTAATTAATTCATATTTTCTCCTATATGAATGGACCGAGAGTGATTCCATATTTTGTATGTTGATAGGAATCTGTGGATCTGATACTATTGGTCCATGGAGCCAATTTTAGCAACTACATTTTTATCAATATATATATATATATATATATATTACATATACATTCCAGTTATTTTGAAATACAATATATATATATATAATTAATTTATCCCTATAAAGACTATTCTGAAATGATACGCCTAAATATACTAGGATCGAAATATCCTATTCTAGTACTTTAACTTTGGTTGACAATGATATGTTTTAGTTAGGTGTCTTTACTATTTTTGTCATGTTATGAAGAATCAGCCTGCTCCTCTCAACTTTGCAAGCACTCTGGATGTAGTAAGGAAAATGGTAGCTTTGCACGTACACTGAAACGTACCGGTACCAAAATACTCCATTCTAATACCTCAACTTTGGTTGAAAAGAATATGCTTCAATTAAGTTTCTCTACTTTTTTTGTGTCATGTTATGAAGAATCAGCCTGCTCCTCTCAACTTTGCAGGCACTCTGGATGTAGTAAGGAAAATGCTAGGTTGCCCCTGAGTTTGACCGCTTGTATATTTTAATTTTTTTCTTAATGGTTAAGAAAGTGAGTACTAATAAATTTGTATATTTTTTAAAATTTTTAAATATGTTTAAAAAAAAGTGAAATTGGGGCACGCCCAACGATACATTCTGGACGACAGAGTAGCATGATCCATGTAGTAAACTATAATAGATAACTTTTACTGTACTTTTACGTGATTTGGAAGGTTCTCTGATTTATATTTCTATATGGTGTAGTGTTTACCTTTTTTTTTCTAGGGGTGGGCAGCGAGACCCTGCACCCTGTTCCCCTACCCCCGTTTGTCCCGTCCCGCGGGGCAAGACACCGACAGGAGCAAGGGGCGAGGCCATACCGCCCCGCACCCAATTTTTTTATATATAAATTATACTATTCAGATTTATAAATATATATTATTTTTACTATATATAAATATAGTAATATGTATTAAGTAAAACTTTTAGTTAATACTTGATGTAAGTGCTAGTGTAGTAAGGTGGCCCTTTTATAGATTTCCTTCACAATACAAGTCTCACACTTAAACAATGTGAGACTATTGTATTACCTTGGCAAGATTACTACACTACAACTTACACAATATGCACTAGTAAATTTAAAAACTATAATTTTTAAATTATAGTCATATTTAAAAATTTCAATTTACAATTTAGGTCCAAAAATGTATTTTTGATCAATTTTAGACCTAGGAATAATTGTTGGGCCTAGTGGATTGTAGTTCATTATTGAAAAAGGCGGGGGGCGGGGCTGATTAGGAATTTGCTGTATATGCGGGGGAGGGGGCGGGGAGGGGATACGGTGCGGGTAGCACCCTTACTTTTTTCAACATTTTATTGTAGTTTAGCAAACCTGTATTGAGCCATTTTTTTATTTTCCCATCATTTAAGTGAAGATTATTACTTTTTAAAAGCGGAAAAATGGATACAAATGCCTTTGTAGAGATAATAGAGGTTCTATTGTAATTATGGTTGTTTGGGGTGAGAATTGATGCTTTAGAGATGGGTCTCTCGCCGGCGTTCGACACAGTTTTTGGTTGCTACTATCCTATATTCTTGCTTTCCCTAACCAAGGATCAAGTTAAAATGGTCGTGAAAGTCTCCTTCAACCAGTCCAGACGAACAAAATGTAGTACACAACTCTCTACTGTGGCTTCTAGCTGTAATTTTATAGTCTATTTATCAGATAATGTAAAAACCGCTTCAAGTGACTTCCCTTTGCGGGAAATGGGTGGGAACCAATATTTTTGGCTCTAGATCCCTTTTTTATTTTTTTATTTTTCTTTTATGTTGTATATGTTGGCTTTGGGAAGATTGTAGGGAGCTCCCACCCCATCAAACTTTGTATCATGTAATCTTTACATGCTTAAAAAAAATAATAAGAAAAGATAATTGACGTTGGTAGTGCTAAGTGCTACTAATTAAATATAAACCCTCACAACTTCTATATAACATTATGAGTGATCAAAACATGGCCCACAAATCATGTGAGGGATCCCACATCACTACAACAGAATGTGTGTTTTGTGACAGAGGAAACTGTCACAAAAAAATGGCAAATCGTCACTAAACATATTTGGTGACGGTTTGAAACCGTCACCATGACCGTCACCTAAAGTGCGTCACAGAAAACATTTGGTGACGGTTTACTGTTCAACCGTCACAAAAAATATTTTTAGTGACGGTTGGAAGTGTTCCGTTCGGTACAACGTTCGAACGTTCCCTTTTTGTGACGGTTATGAACTGTCACAGAAAATCACGTTCGGACGTAAAATCAAACGTTCGGACGTTATACCCGACCGATTGGCGTTCGTTGGATATCGTGTTCGAACGTATCATATTTACGTTCGAATGTTAATGCGTCCGAACGTTAATTACAATAAACGTTCGAATATTTGTTCGAACGTAAAAGTAAATGTTCAAACGTAGCGCGTTTAATGTTCGGACGCTATTTCGAATGTAAACGAAGGAGCATCCGAATGCAAGTTCTTTGTTCGAACGTTAGTCGCTTTACTGTTCGAACGGTTTGTTCGTTTTAGCATGAGTACGTTCGAACGTATAGTTTAACGTTCGAACGATTCAATTGTATTTATGTTCGAACGTTTGTTACAGTGTGAACCAACGTTCGAACGATTTTTATTTACATTCGAACGTACAGATCATAAATACTAATTTCATAAAATTTAAAAACATAATACCAATTGTATCATATTACATACCCAATTAACAAGTAACAATGTCTTATAAAAGCACAAAATTAGATATTAAAACTAGTCAGAAATATTGATAAAATTTATTTCTTCTTTTTCCCTCACCCACGGGGATTCTGTTGCAACGACATAACACGCTCCATTTGCACCATCATCTCCCGTTGCACTTGCTCTTGCACTTCACTGCGTATTCTTTCCTCCTGGTCTCTCTATTGGTCCTGCAAACGCATCTCTAAATGAGACTGTCGTTCTAAGAGAGACTCTAACTCTTGTTGTCTCGACCTCATATACTCATTCTCACGCCGTGCAGCTTCTAAATCTGCCGTAAGATTATTAATTTGTGAAGCCGATGAGGTTGAGGAGGATGAACATTTATGCTTGATAGATCGTCCCAAACCTCTTGCCATACTAGACTGCGGCCCAAGCACTTGCGTGAATATGTCTATGTCACTAGGAGAGGATTCCTCAGAAGCCGACTGCATCTCCAACATTTTGCTCTGCAATTTAAAAGGTAATGATCGTAAATAATTAGTAACGTATTAAAAGAAATAGAAATAAGAAATAAACTATTAAAATGTTATATAAATAATTTATTTAACAAAATTAACACTGCTTACATAATTATCTGCAGTGACAGGATCCATCCACTCACTATGCTCATTAGTGTGAGCAGCAGCATAGACATGAATGGGGAAAAAGTTTTCAGGATCATCACGTTTCTAACAAAGCGACAATATTAGCAATTTTAAAAATATAATATTAGTACTTATCAGAAATAATATCAGGAAAATAAATGAATTCTATAATTTTTTAATTACCATTTTTTCAGCAAGACGGTGGAATGACCTTGAACCGGCACGATGGTGGACAGTCAGAACGGATCTATTCTGTACATTTGTAGAACTCAAGTGCTACAAAATATATTAAAAATGTTAATTGTAATATGTATACATATAATATATAAAACGAATATGAATATAAATAATTAAAAGATATAAATGTAAAATACCTGATAATCTGGAGATGCGAAAAGATCACAACACTTTCTCCAATCATCTAACTTCATCTGCTGAAAAGGATACTGCCCAGCCTCTTCCAACGTCTCAAACTTCTTGAAGTGGTCATGACATCGTCCTTTGTGACGTCGGAATAGTGTAGCCATCAACTCATTCACGGTTCTCAAATCCTCGCTACGGCCAAAGTCGAGGTCGAATTCATCCTAACAAGGGAATCAGGTAAAAAAATATAATATATTAATCTAGGTGAAAAAAATGTACTGAAAAGTAAACTCACCAGCACACGACTTCGAATGTGCTCCTTAATCTCATTCGGAACATCTCGCCATGAGCGCACATAAAATGGAGCATAAGCTCGAACTACTGTGCCAATATAGGAGGAAAGCGCTGCTGCACTATCATCCACTCCTCCAGTAGAATTATCAGGAATTGTGATCTTCAGTTTACCATGCCTTCTATTTTTTTCAAGAGAGATTCCACGTGTATAGCCACGACCGCGACGTGCAGATGCATCAACTACATGATAATAGATATACTATAATTATAATTATATAGTTATTGAGAAAAAAGTATAATTCTTAAAGAGTTACTTTTATTTGTTATTACTTAATTTGAAATATTATTATCATAATTTTTCAAATCCATATCACAACATATTCACAATAACTCACAAACTATTTACAAACTATACAAACAATAATCATAATATTTCAATTGTAAGCATAAAATAACATGCCACATGTATTAATAAAGCTTAAGGACAATATATTTGTAACAATGTAAACATATTCAAACGTCATTCACAAATAATAATTTAAATATTTCAAGTCCATATCACAACATATTCACAATAACTCACAATATATTCACAAAATAACATGCCACATGTATTAACATATTTCTAAAGTTGAGTAAGCAATAAACATGTATTAACAAAGCCTAATGAAAATATATTTCTAATAATAAACACAATATTTCAAATTCATATCACAACATATTTACAATAACTCACAAACTATTTACAAACTATACAAACAATAATCACAATATTTCAAGAGTAAGCATAAAATCACAACAACATATTGATAAAGTTTAGAAATAAACCTAGCACTCACAATATCCTCTTACAAATCAAAATCTTTCAACTTCCCAAAACAAGCAATCCTTCAAAAAAATACAACACTAACTTATTAGAAATATTCTATAACAAAAACACATTCTATAAATATCATAAAATTCAAATAAAGACAAGAAATAAAATTTTTTTCTTACCAAAACTCAACTCTCTCTAACTCTCTAACTCAACTCTCTCTCACTCTAACACTCTCTCTCTCTCTCTCTCTCTCTCTCTCTCTCTGTGTTGCGCTTACGGGAGAAGAAGAAATGATCTGCTTCCTCCCGTGCGCATACTGATTAAGTTCTAAAATTATTAGTTTAAACGTTCGAACGTTTAAGTTGTACGTCTGAACGTTATATTCTAAAATTATTCCCGCCCAGAACGTTCGGACGTTTACAGTACACGTTCGAACGTACCCTTCTTATGTATAACATAAAATCTAGCGGGAAAGTTCCCGCACTTTCCTCATATATGTTCGAATGTATCACAATTTTTCGTTCGAACGTTCGTAGATTTACAGATGAACGTTCAAACATTTAACTTAAACGTCCGAACGTACATTTCATCAAAGTGTTACCATATTTGAGCGGGAAATTTTCCGCACTAATTTAACTAACGTTCGAATGTTAACAGATTTGGTGTTCGGATGTACATAATTTTATGGTGATTTTCATCAAATAACGTTCGAACGTATAGTATAAACGTCCGAACGTCTGAATAATCACACAGATACCTTAATCGAGCGGGAAATTTCCCGCCTCTTAGTTTAACATTCGAACGTTAACTTGAAACGTTCGAACGTACGATTTCTACTATACTAACTTATAATATAATATATATACTACATTTTATATATTTATAACTATATACTACATTGTATAGTATGATAGCATAATACTTTAAATGAGAATATAAATATATATAATATATAAATTATACCATATATATAAATCAATAATATATATTAAATTGTTACTTATTAAATTTTTATTATATACTAACTTATACTATAATATATATACTACATTTTATATATCTATAACTATATACTACATTGTATAGTATGATAACATAATACTTTAAATGAGAACATAAATGTATATAATATATAAATTATACTATATATATAAATCAATAATATATATTAAATTGTTACTTATTAAATTCTTTATTATATACTAACTTATACTATAATATATATACTACATTTTATATATCTATAACTATATACTACATTGTATAGTATGATAGCATAATACTTTAAATGAGAACATAAATGTAACTAATATATAAACTATACCATATATATAAATCAATAATATATATTAAATTGTTACTTATTAAATTCTTTATTATATACTAACTTATACTATAATATATATACTACATTTTATATATCTATAACTATATATTCTTATTTATAGTATGATAGCATAATACTTTAAATGAGAACATAAATTTATATAATATATAAATTATACCATATATATAAATCAATAATATATATTAAATTGTTATTTATTAAATTCTTTATTATATACTAACTTATACTATAATATATATACTACATTTTATATATCTATAACTATATACTACATTGTATAGTATGATAGCATAATATTTTAAATGAGAACATAAATGTATATAATATATAAATTATACCATATATATAAATCAATAATATATATTAAATTGTTACTTATTAAATTCTTTATTATATACTAACTTATACTATAATATATATACTACATTTTATATATCTATACCTATATACTACATTGTATAGTATGATAGCATAATACTTTAAATGAGAACATAAATGTAACTAATATATAAACTATACCATATATATAAATCAATAATATATATTAAATTGTTACTTATTAAATTCTTTATTATATACTAACTTATACTATAATATATATACTACATTTTATATATTTATAACTATATACTACTTATTAAATCATCAATAAACACCATAAGCTCATAAACTATTCACAAAATTCACAAACAATAATCACAATTATTTCAAGAGTAAGCATAAAATCACAACAACATGTATAAACATATTGCTAAACGTTAGAAATATAACAAGCACTCACAAAAAAACCAATAATCTAATTGTCAATAATATTATATAACATCCTAATATATAACATAAACATTTGTAATATAATATTAAATTGAAAAACATTCGAACGTAATAATAAGTACGTTCAAACGTTCTGTGTATATAAGGCCAAAACCGAACGTCGAAACGACATTTCCAATACGTGTCATCGTCTACTCCGTTGCACGCCGCCACGCCTCCTTCACCGCCACCGTCAACTCCGCCACAACCGTCACTAAAATGTAGGCATTCATCTTTTATTCAAATAACATGTATTTTATTGAGATTTGGATTGAGATTTGAATTGAGTTTTGTTTAAAACCGGATAAGTGGTTGCCGGATTTTCAATTTCATTTTCCGGCCACCACGGCTAGTCATTGGCCGAATAGTCACCGTAGAAATGTTTCTTGAAGTGTATACTTCATTTCCACGGTGACATTTCGGTATTTAGAACCTTGTACAAAAATTTTTGAGATTTCAATAATGGCTGAGTCGACTCAGCCATTCTGCGTCGAAACGTTCAAACGTTTCACCAAGACATTCGAACGTACGACGTTTAAATTACAGAGCCGTTACGGCTTCCACGTTCGAACGTTAATTGTCTACGTCAGGACGTACTACTTTTTAAATATTATTAAACGACATACGTTCAAACGTGAATATTTTACTTTCGCACGTAAATTACATACGGTCGGACGTTTAATTATAACATCCGAACGTAATGATTTTCTACATTATTGATGTTTCGACGTTCGGACGTTCACATTTACGTTCATACGTAAAACAAATACGTTCGAACGTATTTGTTTTTACGTCCGAACGTACGTTAGCCAATATTTATTTACTGCTTATGTTCGAACGTACATTTTTACATTCGAACGTATTTGTTTTACGTTCGAACGTAAATTTATTGACATTATTTTACGTGCGGACGTATAAATAAACGTCCGAATGTTTTATCTTTAATGTTCGAATGTTAAAGATAAAACGTTTGAACGTTACGGCAGAGCAGCTTAAAATTAATACAAAAAAATGCATTATTGTAAATAATTTTTTTTTTCATTTTCTATTTTCAGGATATGACTCTTCCACTGCATACTAGGAAACGAGGGAGGGAAGGAGCCACGTCGGACACTGCCCGTATCGGAGCTCGTACTGTTATGGTAGAGCGAGAGGTCTTAATTAATGAGTTCGACGAACCTGAGAGATGTTTTCCTCAGTAGAGGCTGGGGAAATATCTGCACGTTTGAGGGGGAAGGTATACCCCTCAATGGTTCAAGAATTCTATATGGGAATGTGTGACATGCCTCAGGATGCATCCTCTCACACCGTGACTGTACGCGGTGTTTCCATTGAGGTATCAGCAGATGTCATCGGCGAGCACCTTGGGATTCGTCGAGGAGTTGAGACATTTGCACACTCGACACCCCGTGAGGATGTAGGCACTTCTACATCATCTACTGGCCGGGGATGTGAGCCAGCATCAGCCAGAGATGCAGGCCAGTCAGAGGCTGAGGATACTGGCGTCGAGGCTCGGGATGATGACCGAGACGAGGATTTCTACATCCTCACCGGGAGGGATCGCATGCAGATCGAGTGGAAGAACGCCTTCAACCAGAACCATCTGCTGCATTTCTTCCGCATGTTGCACCTTATTGTTGCAACAAATGTCGATCCTGTGGCTCATAAAACCACATTTAGTCGGCTTCGGGCACAATTTTTGATACTAGTGGCACGTGGAGATCCTATAGATTTGCCATTGCACATCTTTGAGAGGATCCGTTACGAGGCGAGCATCGTCTCCACGGATAATCTCTCATATGGTGTCCTCATCAGCCGACTATTAGTTGCACGGGGAGTGCCGACCCAGCCAGAGGAGCGGGTCAAAGATCAAATGAGCCCCCTCGACATGACCACGCATCGACGTAGCATTGGACATGCGAGGGGACGTCAGCCACCCCTGTAGAGGATCTAGTTCCTCCGACGCAGCCTGAGCCAGGTCATGTCGGGAGTAGTAGTCAGCATACGCCGAGTACATCTGCAGGAGATGTGCGGCCTGCTTGGGTTGATGCAGTCATCTCACAGCTGACTGCGCATATCGATCATAAGATCGATCGATCGCTCGAGGCTATATCGGCGTCTGTTGCTGAACTCACCCATCGTGTAACTATCCTCAACGACAAGGTTGATACCTTGACTGAGGAGGTACGGAGTTCGACTTTTGCGGATAACGTTATCATCTGACTGTTGTTTACTACATTCTATCAAATTTTGTATTTTATTTTTAATATTTGTAACGAAAAATATTATTGAATATTTCTATCGTTTTTTAATTTCAATTTTTAATCTTCTTTGATGTTATATTTTCCAACTTTAATACTAAATCACTGCATTTCAAATATATATAAATCAATAATATATATTTATATATTACAAAGTGTGTATATATAAATATATACAATTCAATTTTTTAGACTTGTTCACAAATTATGCACAATAAAAATCACATAATTTTTAAATTAAAGTCATTTAATTTAAATTTACAATGAACGTTCGAATGTTATTACTTAACGTTCGAACATTGGTGCAAACATTTTACGTTCGAACGTAAAATTAATAACATTCGAACGGTTGCGCCAAAACATTTTACGTTCAAACGTAAACAGACATAACGTTCGAACGTATATGTAACGTTCGAACGCATATTTCCCATATGATGGAACGTAAAAAAAATCTCATTCTATCTTTAGTGACGGTTTCCAGAAACTGTCACAGAAAATGCCTTTTAGTGACGGTCTAGGGACTGTCATAATTTCTCAACCGTCACTAAAAAGCAATTATGTTGTAGTGCATGTAGGTTCTCCTATCATTCATTCCAGATGTGATTAGTTTCAGTTGGGCACTTGGACTTACCATTTTATTTGTGACATTGTCTTGAACATCCACTTGTCATAACTTCTCTCATTTTTGGTTTATTTAGTTTTTGATAAATTTACTTATCCGGTTTTAATATTTTAGATTGTTGAGGTAGCACGTAACTTCATCTAGTACTAGAGTACGTACCTTGAATCCTTTGAAGAGTTCGTTGTCTCCAGATACTGTTGAAACTCTCATTTGCACTCAAAATTAGTTATGAACCAAACCAGTCGACATCCAAAAGTTAGAAGAATGCGTACAATCGATTAACCTTGAAGATAAATTTATATATAAGTTACTTGAAACTTGAAATCTTGTTTGTATTGATTTATTATCTATTTAACTCGGTTTTTTCATATTTTCAATGTAAGCCATAAGTTTGTTGATGATGAGGACCAAGCATCAATTATAAGCATCAATTATATGTTTTTTCATATATTACTAAATTTGTAATAAACATTTACAAAGATTGGTTTTATTTAAATTATTTTTTGATCCTTTGCAATTCTATAGACGTAAACACGTTGTAGAACCATGTAAACTTGTGTCGTCCATGTGTGATTGATTCCACCTTTTGTTTTACTTTTTCTCTTACTATCATTCATTGGGACAACATACGAATGGGTGATCTATGCCCAAAATTTACCATCATTGTCCATTGACACACTAGACCTAAAATGTGCATGGGAACAAGGAAAGAGTTGAAAGGGCCTATACTTATATATTTTCCGATCATAATTATAAAATCAGTTCTATTTACTTTAAGTTAATATTTCTCTAAATCCAGTTAGCCTTATCAATCTTTCAAGTATACTTGTGCGCGCAAGTGATGATTCTTAAACTCGAATTAGTCAGATTACCCTTCAACAGTGGTCACAGTGGAGATAAATTTTCTATAAGCATGAGATTTTAGATCGGTGTTACAATGAAAAAATAAAGGAAAATATATGAAAATAAAAGAAACTCAAACTATTATGAAGTTGTGATTCAACACTGATGAGTCCTATAAAATTCACCGAGTCAAACATATATAAATCTACAATGAAGTGTGTACAAATTACAATCTCTCATCCTCCATTTTTGCTCTTCATTACAAGGAGTAGGGGGAGTGGAGGAGAAGAAGGAGATACCAAAAGAAGCCAGTTTGCCCAAAAATTATATATGTTATCTCCTACTGTGTTTCCCCTCTTAATTGCTAGCTTTTGCTGCTCCACTTTATTGAACTTTATGCCTCATGTCTTGTATATCCCTTATTTAAATGCATGGGGATGATGCTAGCTAGATTTTACATATAAATATATATATATATATATATATATATATATATACATATGTATTTATGTTCCTAATTACAACACTTGAAATCTTAAACTCACTTATGCTTAACATGCTAATTTCATGATCCCGTAAGAATAGAAATAATGTAATTAAGACTTAATTAAACATAAATAAAAAGGAATAAGACGAAATATGAAAAGCAAAAGCATATAATAAAGTGTAAGAAATTCTATATAACCTACCTAATACCACTTAAAAGGTCGGGCATCGATGTTCACAGTAACTAGCAAGACTAAATGGATATATATTTAACAAAATCTAGCCAGCGTTTATGACCAAAGATCTGCATGAAATCCAGAAGACATAGTCCACCACCACGTAGTAATTAATGGAAGGTTGTACGTAGTTCCATGCACGTACCTTTAGTTGTCACAACGCCAGCAGATTAAAAGCTGTCTCGATCGGTAAAACACTTTCGGTCTTCAATTTCATCTTTATTAATGGAGGAGTTTGCAGCCATAATGCTGGGGAAATTATGGAAAGGGCTGCAGGCAACTAAAGAGAGTTGCTGTGAGAAGAGAAAATACCAAAGGACTGAAGAGGGACAAGTGAAGGTACGTAGTAGACCAACATGTCCAAAAATTCACGTACGTGCAAGCTGCAAATCTAGATCAATGCAACATTCATACGATCGACTCATCAACTCAATCCTGCCCTCCCTCTTCAATGTCCTTCGCCCAGGAATCATAATGTGTGAGAGAACTGAGACTGAAATAAAGTTTCATTAACTGAATAAGCATAATGTGTTAAGCACTGATGATTTTACAATGAAATCAGCGTACGGCAAGGAATTTGAAATGTTCATTGCACCTGCAATTCTGAGGAACCTTCCAGGACAAATTTGACGATCTCTTCACACTTGGTGGCAAAGACATAAACTGCTTCCAATCCTTGAGCATAATCCTTAGATCATGGAGCTTGCTGTCTAGGCCAAAACAGCAATTTGCGTGCATTGTACAAACTTTATTCAGATCTTTGCTAGGTTCACAAAGCCCACCAAAATACGCAGTGTCCAAGAATTTCATCTTTAGTCCAATATCTAGGATGAAGGGTTGAGATTTGATGATATTGAGGACATCCTGATCATGGTATCCAGGAAAAGTTTCATGCGAAGAGTACCAGAATTTGTAGAATTCTACTGACCGATTATTTGATTTTACATAGTTAAAGCCTCCGTTGGGTCTGTTATGTACATCATCAGAGCTCCCTAAGAAAAAATCACAGGCTATTTGGAAATCCGCATCCAAGTAAAATTGAGGAAATGGGTCTCTGAACCACATGATATCAGCATCCTGGAGGAAAAAGCAACCAAAAAGCCATTGAATATCAAGGAAACTTATAATTAGGGTATTCGCACTTCATGAAGCATGCCCATGTGTATTGTTTGAGGACCCTACTATGTGGAGATTAGGATTTGGACATCAAGTTTGGGATTTAGAGTACTGAAAAAGGTCCCCAACAGGAGATTAGGCCAAAGCCCACAAGCCCATTAGGCACATGCCCACTAGGCCCAAGCCCAAGTAGGACCGTTGGGTAGACTCAGTTTGCCTACAAGTGAATTACTTAGAAGCCAGGAAAGCTAGTTTCATCGGAGAAAAACAATTTATAAAAGTAGAATGAAAGGCAAAGACACAATGAAGTTTGACAAATTCATGAAATGAATTGTGGGCTTGAGGGGGTTTACTTGTTGTATGCAAAAGAAGAGGAAGATCAGGAGATTACCGTGAAAACAAAATTGTAGCCCATCTCAAGAACAGAGCGCAGGAAATCAATCCTTTTCCACATCATCTTCAAGTAATCAGGGGTCATAAAGTAGGCCTCATGACGAAAATCGACTCCATCGCTGACAAGAGAAAAGCAGTGTGTATGTATCACGAGACAACGCGCAAATGCCTTTTGATCCAAGGCAAGAATCACCAAATGGTTCAAAAGTCTACGGGTCTGATCTCCAGTTTTAAAGCTCTCTAGAAAGAGATCGATCACCGAATTTGGAGCTGCCCACGCTTCATTTATAGCTGTTATAATAACAGTCCTGTCTTCCATGGCAGCATCCTTCAAAACCTTTTCAAGCCTATATCCTTCACCAGCCTACCTTAGTTGCAAAATAAAGGTCAAAACTACTCAATTAACGCCATGCATGCACTCTAACGGTTTATCAATTAATTACTTACGGTAAACTGCTTATCTAACAATGCATCAATTAATTGCTTAATTAAGGATAACAGGAAACTAAACTAACCGGAGGTGAATCGTCGAAGTTGAATGGAAAAGAAGAGGCGGGAGTACCGGAGGTGGAAAATTGGAATCGTGTGAGGAAACGGACGAAGTCAGAAGCTCGGAAGAGAATCACGCAGGAGAGAGAGACGGCGACCAAGATAAGAAGGCGGCGGAGGATTAGGGTGGCCTGCTGTTCGGGCAGCATTTTAAGAGCGGGGGAGGAAGAGTCACCGGTAAACAGTATGGAGTTTGTAAAATGACTCAAACACAGGCTTTTATATCTCATGCATGCGTATTCTTCTCCAACTGATCCAGAGGTGCTGAGGAATAATCGCGGTTACCATTGCTTTGTTGTGATATTATCCTTGACACTATGTAACCAACACTAGCGAAAAAACAGCATTTTCTCATCTCTATCATCGTTAGTCCTAATTTCACACTAATATTTATGCTGAATACTTAATTCTGCTATTCTCTCGGTTTATTTTACAGGAAGTTGACTGCATATTTTCACCTCCGCGTTTCGCCAATGACCCCCCGAAGGACAGTATCTCTTACTAATTAAGCTAGCATCCAACAAGGCTTCTAATAAGAATCTAGTAATTATAGAAGGGTTGCTTAGTCGGTATTCACATCTATAGAGAATCCAGATGCCACTCATTTTTGGAACATTTCTGTAACATCTCAACCATCATCGGGGACATTCTTCTTAACTCTCGACATCATCAAGATTGGAAATTTACTAAAATTCATCGATCTCAAAATCGATGTACGCACTCAGTGCCGCAATGGGCAGTTACCAATAATGTTTCTAGAAGCCTACCTATTAATAATATTCCTAGTTATTTTTTGTATATTGATAGTGGAAAGGATCCACCTTGAACTTTTGTACTTTTTATATATATTTATAAAATGCTTGATTAGGAAAAAAAAATCCAAAACTTTGGATTCTCTGTCTTTCCTGAACCATCTTAGCAACCAACCACTGACGCTTTTGTTGAAAGTATGATCACTAAAGCCTGGAAAGTGAGTTGAGATGAATTGAGATGATTTATGAACAATAATAAGATATTTAAGTTGAGATAAGATAAATTATAAATGGTTTGAGTTAAAATATTTTATAGAGTTTTGAGAAAGTAGAGAAAAAATTTTGAGTTGAAATATTATAAAGTTAAAATATTATTAGAATATAAATTTTTAATATTATTTTTATTTTGAGATTTGAAAAAAATGAACTGTTTTTTGTGTTTTATTTAAAAGTTTGAGAAAAATGTAATAATTAGATAATGATTAGATAAAAAAGTTGAATATTTAAAATTAAAAAGTGTTGTTGTTTGAATATTGAAATGAGACAAAATCACATGAGATGGAAGCATCTCTCCATCTAAACTAGGCCTAATAATACATTGTACGATCGACCGTCCAAACTGTTTTTTATTTTTTAACAATCATGTGTCGTAATTAAGACCTTATTAGCAGTTAATCCATTATAGTGTCCATTCAATATTCCCATAATTTTTCTTCCCAAGTACATTTGCTTTCTTCTTTAATTCAGGCACCGTTTCTTCAAATGTCTCAGACTCTCAGGTCCTGCATGTCCAAGATAATTGCTAACACGTTGCCTTTGCGTTGGGATATAATTTCAATAATAAATTTATTTCTTCCTATCCTGTCGTGGTTTAACACTTCGAAGTGAGGCAGTTTGCAATATGAATGCAGCACACATTGGGATCTAAGTAACTCTGCCAAAAGCCTCCATATGATCAATCTTTAAGTGTTGTGTAGATGGACTCGTTTTCACATTAGATGGGTTCATCTTCGTGAAAAACTTACATCATATCACATAATTTAAGATTCTTATTGTGAGAGAAGAACAGCCATGAATAAAATTAAAAAATCAAATGACTTTATGCTAGTTTATTTGACAGACTTACACATTACTCAAAATGTTTAGTGAATCAATTATCAAGGCGCAGCTTGCAAATAGAATTTTTCAATAATTTTACAGCAAAATTAATTACACAAGCCTCAAAGAGCAACTGGGCGTACGTACCAGTTGATACAAAACCATCAAATCAAGGCTCGCCCAAAGGCAGAAAGCATGCAGAAGTTTTTACAACATAATCTCTCACTCACCCTATAGAAAGTATCTTTTGAATTGTTTCCGAGAAGAACCGGATTTGGAACATTATTGATCGAACATTACGACTCTCCATCATTAAAAAATTAAAAAAAAAAATGCACATGTGCTCTTAATTCTCTCCATTCTACTGATACATTCAGTACAAAACACAGCAGGCCGGTAAGATGGGCAAGCTGTTAAAATTGGTTCAGGATGCTTTGAGGTGGCATACGAACAGCAACAGGCCTGACTCAGAATGTACAGAACATTTGTTCGTGGATATTTTGAACAAAATTATGATGTCCACATGGTCTTCCTCATGATAAACCTTGTTTTGCAAAGTCCTTTGCCACTGTTCCACCAAAAATAAAAAATAAGGTAAAAGCCAAGACAAAGGAAGGAATATGCTATAATACACGTCACGACACAGTTATCTCTGTTTTTTTATTTATTTATTTATTTACCAAAACTTAAAATTACCAAAAGCGTAGCACTTTAGCCATTAGCCATTGCCTAGAAGTAGAGGACAGGGCTAACCTCAATCTTAAATAAATTTTGAGGACCCATCCGACCATTTGGTGATGGAAGGGTAAGAAACTGAGATAAATTTTTACATCTAAATTGTTGATACTTATACAAGCCAACCCATCACTTTCTTTTGCTAGCTTCCATTGTATGTTAAACATGTTACCCTTTTAACATACGACGAATCTCCCAATGTAAAACGTTAATTATGGTGCCTATCACCGGATTTCCAAAACACATGCTTACTTTTCCAAATGTTTAATCTACAGACATGACTTTGATAACCCTAGTTTTAGCTTCCAAAGCATGGTTACTGCACTCCTACACTCCATTCGATTGTTAATAAGATATAAGGAATTGTTGGGAATTTGGACCTCCCAAATTCATCCCCTAAGATCTATCTTTGCAGAAATATCGAAAAAAAATGAGAAATAATAACAACACAATAATTTAAGTGGAAAACTCTCGAAACAGGAAAAAAAACACCAGACCCAAAGAAGAAAATTCACTATGTGAAAAATTGTTACAATCACACAATTTTTCTCCTCGCTCCAAGGACACCCACATAGCTTCCCTACTAGTAAAATTTTAATTCTCACATCTACCCTTCTTACAAAAAGGACAACAGAGACATTTTATTAAAGTCACAATTTACTAACTAAGCTTATAACTTGGTGCACTTAATCAAGAAGTCTAATACTCCTTTTATAGGCGTTGGGTCTTGCTCCTCCTTCATTCCCCACCAATGTGGGACTAACAAGGAGCAAACCCAACAGGAATCAGGTCCGATCATTGTAATATACAACTTTTAGAGTCTTGAAGAATCTTTTACTGGCTGCCCACTTCCCAGTAGACAAACAGGGCACAAAAATGAAAAACGCGTAATCCGATGCTAAACAGGTCTAGTAACCTAGATATCGTAATTCCTACAAACTGATTTCGTATTCAAAAAATTTACTCAGCACAAAAGACATCATTTTTTTTTTTTATAAGTAATCAAAGATGTATTAATAAAGATAGGCAAACCCAAGTACACAGCAAAAGAAATATTATTTTACGAGCTATAAGATTTCTATCACGAAAAGTGAACTTAGAATTCAGGAAATACGGAACCAACTCAGGGTAGAAACTGACCTTTTGATGACGATAAAACCACTATGACATTCATAGACGCATTGTTTGGAGGAAGCTGCAAGCGAAGGGGATAAAGCTTTCCATTAAAACGATTACACACAATGATACCCTCTAATCCCGTCTCCTCCTCCAATTTACGGGTCAATTCATCGACCCCATTCCCCTTAAAAGTAAATGGATATCCCTCCACAGCTTCGTCGATCACAACACCATTATCATCGGCCACATGGTAGTAAATAGTCCTCCCATCCGACTTGGGTGGCGAACTCACATTAGGATCAGCAGACTGAAAAATCATGCGCACAAAATTCAAAATGATTGCAAAAAGAAAAAACCCCAAAAGGAAAGTTTCAAGCTTAATTGTGAAAATCTCCAACCTCTTGTCTTGAGAATTTCCCAGATTTGATGGAAGCCGGAGTTGGGGAGCTCGGATTTAACTCCAAAGAGTCGACATGTCGAACCGGTTCCGGAGGCGGAGATTTAGGACGCGGAGACTGAACCTGAATCTCAACGATATCGACATCCCAAAGTACCCAGTCCTGGGTGGCGGTCCTGTGAGGAATATCATGGGTCACAGAGTTCCGCCAGGGAGGGAGTCCGCCATTAGCCCTCAAGAAGTTGCCATACCGAGTCTTGAGCTTGACCTGGGTCCCTTCTCTAACGGGTTCCCACTCGACAGAGGAGTCGAGCCTCTGGGGCAAAGACTGGACCACCTTGCGACCGGTCATACCAAGCAAGAAGGGCTGGTTGGAGGCGGTGAGGTACTTGTTGTAGCAGCTCTTGAGGCGGATGATGCAGTCGGAGTCCGGCGAGAACTCGACGGTCCAGCGGGCAGTCTTGGAGGATCCATTTCGGTCTTGGGTGACGGACTCCTCGTCGTCCTCGGCTAGGAGATACTTGTCGTGGTGGCTACGGAGGCGCACCGCCTTTGCGTTGTGAAAGAGGCCCATTCCTGAGCGGAACTTGTTGGACATGCTCTGCGCCCACAAAATCCAAAATGCTGAGAATTGTGAAAAAGTAATCTTTGCGAAGGACAATATAAAAGTATTGATGTTATGTTTTTATCTTTTCCCAAATTATAAAATTTATTTAGAATAAAGAAATTCGTCCTAATAACACCGATGCTTTTTGCTCATATGGGGACAGAAAAACTTAAAAAAGGGTTGTCATTTTCCCATTTTAAATGCAACCTCATTTTCAACAAACTAAATGAAGAAAACGTAGTCGTGGTAAAGTCCATCCTTTCATTTCATTTCACACCTAAGTTGGAAAAATCTGGAAACTGTTACAATTTTCAAATCGATTGATAGTATCTTCTTTTATTAATATTAGATAAATACTTGATGCAAGTCATGGTCAAAAAATGATATTTTTAAGATAAATTTTATTTTTTTCAAATCACAAACACGACAGGATTTCTGTATGTATACATAGAAAAAATATATATAATCGTGAATTGTGTAACTGCTACGTAATCACTTTTAAAAAAGTGAATAAAACATGAGATCTACATAAAAAAATTAATATTTTAATAATAAATCTCACTTTTTTTTTAAAAATAATTACACAGTATTTACACACTTTATAATTGTATATAAAATAAATATAAAAAAATATATCTAAATTTTCATTGGAAGGCATCATCATCAATAATATATATGACCGGACACATCCTTTCATGTGTCGTATATATTATGAGATAAGTATCCGACGTGGATAAGCTGAGAAGGCCAAAGTCAGGATGAAATGATGAAAAAAAATATATATATTTACCAACGTGAAATACATAATTATCGTATAATTTTTTTAAAAATATAAGTAAATATAAAATTTACGTGATAAAAATTTAATTTTTTAATAATAAATTTCACTCATTTTTAAAAGAATTATATAATACTTGTATATTATATAAGAAAAAATATTTGCTGGAGCCTAACATCCTCAACACACCGTATTGAGTTGAAGAAAAAAAAAAATTCTGAAAGGTGTGCTGAGGCTTCCGGCTGGTGCCCAGCATTACTCATTTTATAACTATATATATATATATATATATATATATATATATATATATATATATATAGCATTACTTACGAAACCAATAATATGCATTAGGAGTGCAAGTTTGAGACAAATCTAGGGATGGTGGTGTGCTTTTGTAAAAGGTGGGTGCATGCGAGTTTGGTATTGGCCAGCTTTCGCCACCTCTCTAAATTAAAGTTAGTGCGGAAGGGTGGTTGATGGAAGAGGACGTCCATCTAATTTAGAGCAGAATAGCAGATGAGTAATGCTATATTTTATTTATTTATTTATTTCTAGATATAACTTTTAAATATATAAATTTTATACAAGTCTTTTATTATTATATTAAATTTATTATATTATTTTTAAAAAATATTGTAGCAGTGGCATTGCTTATACGCTAGAGTGAATCAGTGATAGATTATTGTAGTTTTGATGACCGTGCATGCACCACTGGACTGTCCTCAAGAAATTGAGATAATTTAACACTTGGAACCATTCCAAAATGCCGTATAAAGTAAGACACTCTATACACTTGTAGCTCTCATTTCACCATCAATGTGTAACACTAGAGTACTGGATCATATATATATATATATATATATATATATATATAAGAATAAATTAGATCAAGGAGAACTGTTTGGTTTATAAGAAAATTTATAAAACAGATCATTTTATATATTGATAAGCGTAATCAAGTAAGTAATTTTTTCTTTTAAAAATAATTGTAGTTTTGGCATCATAAGCTGCAAACTCTAATATTTTACCGCAAATTCTAGCGAAATCTGCTTATATACTAAAATGATCAATAAAAGATAATTACTACAGAAATTAAAAAAAAATTATATAAAAATAAATTCACAAAATAATGTAATTTTATGTTATCCTTTATATACTTTATGAAAAAAAATAATTTAATAATTTAATGTGATTAATCAAATCACCTCATTTTGTAAATTTATTTTTCTATAATTTGCTCAAATACTTCTCTCATCAAAATCATACACCTAGATTCTAAAAAGTAGGCTTGACTTATATCAGAAGATATATATTGAAGAGAATAATACTTGTAGTTGTGAGTATGCAAGCGATTGCACGTCGTTTTAAAAAAAGTGAATAAATATGATACCTACATGAAAATAAATTAATTTTTTAATAATAAATTTCACTATTTTTCAAAACAATTGACAACATTTATACATTCTACGATTATATATAATATTACTTTATATTCAGATGATAAGGTCATGCAACTAGTTCAGTAATATATATATATATATATATATATATATATATATATATACTAAAATCAAATACAATATATCCCTCTACCCAAACAAGAAAACTAGTTCAGTAATCAACTTGGACAAGGGATTAATTGCCAACCATTAATAATTAATCAAACTGCGAGAAAAAATAATAAACTAACCTGCTTTGAAGAAAATCTCGGTGAAGCAGTGGAGATAACCGACATGGGGGACTCCGGTTCCGAACCGAAGACCTCATCAGACAATGAAGACAAGCTCGACCGAGACGACATAAGCACCGACACCGACTCCACCGCCTCCACATCCCACAGGATCCAATTCTGCGTGGACGAGGTGTGCGGGTCGTCGTGCGTGATCGAGTTCCTCCACGGCGGCGTTCCCCCGTTCGCGCGGAGGTATTTCCCGCACCAGGTCCTCAGCTTCACCTGGAACCCGTCCCGTATCGGCTCCCACTCGTACTTCCAGTAGTAACCTTCATCCGGCTCGGTCTGGAGCACCTTGTACCCGGTCATACCTAGAAGAAACGCGAGGTCCGTGGCGGTGAGGTACTTTCCGTCGCAGCTCCTCAAGCGTATCGCGTGGTTTTTCCCTTCGACAAACTCCACGAACCATCTAGCTCTGCGCGAGGAGCCGCTTCGGCTCTGGCGTACCGTCTTCTGGTCGTCGTCGGCGTACAGGTACTTGTCCATGTGGCTTCGGAGCTTCACCGCGTTGGATTTGTTGAAAGACTCCATGGCCGAAGTTCAAAGATCAGTAACAATTAACCGCGCAACTCGTTTGAAGGGTATATATACCAACAACAATATCCTAACGGAGTTTGGACTATTCTTATTTCTTACTACCTTCAATTAAATAAATAAATATATATATTAATTAAGGAAAAGGTTAATACTGTAGTGTTCAAGTTGTTTCGTAGCGAGGAAGATTAGGAAATGTCAGATGTGGTCGAGGACTCTGAGAGGGTTGACGACGAAGGTGGACGTGTTGGAAAAATATACGGGGAGGGAGTGGCCAGTGGTATACGCGTGGGGCCGTACGGAAATTAATCAATCTAGAAGCTGCGTTAATTAGGCGAACGTTAAAAAGTTTTCCCAAAGTATATGTTTTTTGGGTTTGTACGAAACTTCTTTTTTCCTTCCTTTAATCCTTCATCATTTCCAGGAAAATGGTTTTATGTACTACGTCGAATCAAGAACGTGGAATTTCCTTTTGACCAGGTCAGAAAATTTATTTTAAAAAGTCACTTTTACGAATGAATTAGGAAAACAGAAAAAAAAAAAAAAAATGAGAGAGGAAAGTACCGAGAAGTGGGAAGTCATCCGGATTAAGGAAGCTTCGTTTGCTCTTAAGTTCATCTCACCTCATTATTATAATTTTTTTAAATTTTAATATAAAATATAATAAATAATTCAACTTTTTCAAATCTCAAAATAATAATAATATTAAAAAATAATATTCTAATAATATTTTATCATCTAAACTCAACTCAACTCAGTTTAATATCCAAACACAACCTTAAATAAATTGAGATAAGTTAGGATGATTTTCAGTGAGAGAAATAAAATATTATTATAATATTATTTTTATTATTATCATTATTTTGAGATTTGAAGAAATTAAATTATTTATCATGTTTTTTATGAAAATTTGAAAAAATTAAAATGATGAGATGAGATAAATTGAAATGAGTTAAAGTGAGTTTCAAAATGCCTAATTAGTTAAGTATATATTTGGAATTGTAGTGAGAATATAACTTATAACTTTAAGGCTTATAGCTTATAACTTAAATAATAAGTTTAATTTTATATTTCAAAAGTTATTTACTGTTTGATAAATATATATCTAAAGTACTTTTAAAGTTAGTTATATTAATTTTTTTAAAATATATAGTTATTGTATGATCTTTTCGATAAAAGTTTCAATTTAATGTTTTTAAAAAAAAGTAAATTTTGAATTTTTTTTAAATAATTAAAATATTTTTTTATAAATTTACTAAATATATATTTTTTTTCTTTAAAAATTTTTTTAAACAGTTAAAATCTTTTTAAACTTTCAAATTCAATCCTAAACAGGCAGTGTCGATTAGAGGATAGCATAGAGATTCGATAAGCCAGCAGAAAAGGGCATTTTTCTGTTCATGGAATTATTTGACATGGTTAAGGAATGGATCATCTTCAAGGAAACAACATCATAAAGAAGCACTGTCCGATTGTGATTGCAATTAATGGTGACAGATCACATCGAATAGATAATTCTTTTATCAAATATATATATATATATATTTTTTATTTTTATGAAGAAAATGTCTTTTTGTAGAGTTATAACTTACGACTCAATTTTATTTTATTTTATTTTTTTAATAGAGGATGCTCCAGTTGAATTATAAAACGTTCAATTTGATTATAAAATACTTAAAAAAATATTATAAAATTTTATACTTGTTTACATTTTCTAAGACATAAAATTCGAACAGAAATCCTCAATTTATGGAATCTTCTTATAATCTTCTTTTTTCTTATTCAAAGTGGCTTGTGCTGTGGTTTCCCACAAAGTACAAATTGCTGAAATGGAAGAAAAAGGAGCAAAGTCGAAGCAATGTTGGGGAGTGTGAAAGGCTGAAGTGCTGGACCTTGAAAAAGGTTAGGTCATTAATATAGCTCGTGGTGGAGCAGAGGACAGGAAGGGCTCCAATCCTTAATACAGTCATCAGGGCCCATTTCTGCACCTCTCATACTGGCTAGGCCCAACATCGGTTCATCACTATCAGTCACAGTCCGGTTACCCCTTTTTTTTTTTTAATAAAGAAAAACTAATGGTAAATTTATAATTACTAATTACTATGGAACTCTTTAAAAACCGTTACCACCGAAAGACGAAAAAAAAAATAATACTAGATATTTTGATTATAAAGAGATTTTATAAAAATAAATTAATATTGTTATGGACGTGTTTCACCGTCACCACCTCACGATCACCTGCAATCAAAGTGTAAAGAGCACGGAGTTCTGAGGGAACGTCTCCGATGCCTAAGTCAGTAATTTGGGAATAATAATGACAATAACAATAATCACATCCCTTTACTTACTTGGGTTTTCTCTTTATATAGAGCTTCGTAATCTATCTTTATTCCCATATAGATAGTGGTTATCTTTTATTCAAATTCAAATTTAGAGATGAGGATTCATCTCTTAGCATATTCGAATAATAACCTCCTTTATCTTTTACCATTGACTAGATAGCTACCTCGTTGGTATTAGCTTATCCAGTCGTTACCAGCCATGGGCTGGTTTCCTATGCACTAGGCTAGGCTCCTCGGTCATGATATGGACTTTAATTGTTGGTAAGGGCCCAAGCCCATCTTAGGGTTAACCGGTTGGGATATCCTCTCCAGTTATCCCGCAAAATCTCATTGTGCATGGCGTGATGAGACTTAATTATTAGGCGTCGTTTCTTTCTTCGAGGCGTGTCAGTACGTCGCTTCATTTCCTCTTCTCGGGCACGTCAACCGTCACCTCATTCCAACTCCTATTTATTGCTCATTTTCTCTCTTCTTTTGGTCTTTTGTCACGCTTCTTGCTTTCCACTTCTTCTCTGAGTTCTTGCACTTCTATTCTCTAGGTTCTTGCATTCCCTTTCCCTCTCTGAGTTCTTTGCCGCTTTGCGATTTCTTTCAATCCTTCCATGGCTTCCTCTTCTTCCAAGGGTAAGGTTGTTGCTACTCCGGACTCTTCACCACCCCGCGACTCTCCTCCCCAACTCGTCGTTGCTCCGCCGACTTCCATTTTTGTGGGTTCTCGCTAGTCTTCCGTCGTCATTGCGTGTGAGTTGGAGAAGGCTCGAAATAATTTCAACATCCCTAATTGCGTCGAGTTGACAGCTCCAACCTCCAACCAGAAACCTATCGACGCCAAATGTATAGCTATCTCTGTTTCCATTTATCTCGTTAAGTTCACCATGGGGGTTCATCTGCCTTTTGTGCGCCCTGTTCACGACGTGCTAGATGTCCTAGGGCTTGCTCTCACTCAGTTGGTGCCCAAAGCCTTGAGGATCTTGATGGCCTGCTGCGTTTTGTGGCGACAGGTGTTGGAACCTGTGGCGATGAGTACCCAGACCTAACAGCCCGTGAGTTTTTGTCTCTTCATGGGTTTAGGCGTCTGAATGGTAATTTATGCAGTTTTAGAGCTCGTCGGGCCTTAGTTGATTTAGAGCGCAAGTACTCTCATGTGAAGGAATGGACCAATAAAGTTTTCCTTATTACTGGCTCTAGCTGGGAGTTTCCCGCCGATGAAGTTCCTAATCGGGAATTTCCCATTAGGACCAATTGGTCTCCTGTCCCTAAGGGGGATGACTACAAAGTGTATCTTTTCTCTCGTGAGGAGGCCCGTGTTAGGTTGGTAGATTCTTGGGTTCAAGCCCACCCCAAACTGTGCCTTTCAGATTCGCTTTTGACCCCCAGTAACATTGAGAGGTTCGTGATGGTCCCCAGTCGGGCCCATAGTTTGGGGCGTGAATTTTTGGGTGCTCCCCCACCGGCGGGAGATTTGAAAAAGAAGAAACGTTCTGGCGAAGGCGAGAAGACACAAAGAAATGTTAAAATAACTCATGTCTCGCCTCGCTCCAATGAGTCCATCTCATCCAAAGGTGGTGTTCTACGGGGCATTGGGCCTACCATGCCTACTCCCCATTGGATGAACGGCCATGAGGACGTTATGGACCGCAACTCTTCAGGAGGTGCACCTGGGATTGGTGCATGAATCTGGCATTGAACACATTTTCTCGCAAACTCTTTCACATCTTTGAGTGCATGTGGCTAATAATACCATACCTTTACAATCTTTGCGGCGAGCGATCGTCCTCCTGAGTGACTCCCGTAAACCCTCATGTACTTCCCTCATCACATACTCAGCTTCTTCTTTTGTCACGCATCGCAACAATAGGTTTGAGAAACCTCGCCTGTAGAGTACCTCGTCAATGATGGTAAATCTGGTCTCCTTGCTTTTCAACTTTCTTGCCTCTTCCAGTGGTGAGGGAAGTTCTCCTGTCTCCAAATATTTTCTTGTATCATTAGCTCATCCTGGCGTGTTCCCCTTGATAAGTAAACTTTCTTCTCCTCTCACTGGTCTAGCCATTGCTTCTCCTATCCCACAGACGACGCTAACTGTTATGGACGTGTTTCACCGCCACCATCTCACGATCACCTGCAACCAAAGTGTAGAGAGCACGGGGGTCTGAGGGAACGCCTCCGATGCCTAAGTCAGTAATTTGGGGATAATAATGAAAATAAAAATAATCCGATCCACCTCCTATGCGATTGCTTTGTACTTCTCGGTACTAAAGTTTCTTTTCTTTTGCTTTACTGGGCATACTTTTGGGTCTACGTTCAACTCATGTTCGATGACTTCCTCGCCTATCCGGGGCATATCTTTATGACTCCATGCGAATACCTCTTTATGGTCTAGAAGGAAATCTATTAGTTGTTGTCTTTTCTTTTGTGCCAAATTTGTCCCTATCTTCACAGGGCTTTCGGGATGGTTTTGCTCAAAGGTGACCAGCTTTAGAGGCTCATCTACCTCCCCATGCTTCAGGGTATCTTCGTCCCTAATCTCTAACTTCGTCACCATTACCTGCGGTCCCAGCGGGAGGATTTTATGCTTTCCAAAATCCACTTTACTGACCTCCTTTTGCCCTTGTCTGAGCTCCTGCACATAACACTCTCTGACCAAGACCTGCTCGCCACGTACTTCACCTATTCCTCTTGGTCCGTGTACCTCGTCTGTTGGGAACTTCATCTTTAGATGATAGGTCAAGGTAATGGCATTTAATGCATTCAACGTGGGCCGCCCAATGATAGCATTATATGGCGACCAAGTTCTCACTACTAAAAACTCAGTCATCGCCATGGCAACATAAGGGTCTGTGCCCATAGATACTGGAACGTAATGGACCCCATTGGTTGTATTGCATCTCCAGTAAACCCTTTCAGTGTAGTTGGTGCTAGTTTCAACTGCTCTTCGCCGATTCCCATTTTGCTAAAAACATCCCAAAACAAGATATCCGTCGAACTTTCATTGTCAATCAATATTCTCCTAGTGGTAAAATTTGCCACCAACATCGTTACTACCAAAGCATCATCATGGGGGTACACAACCCCTCGGCAATCTACCTCGTTGAAATATATCGTGGGGGATCCTTGTACTCGGGGCTGTTTGACGGGCCTCTCTACGTTATAGATTTCTTCATAACTTGCCCACCTTGCATAGGTCTTTCTCCTTGAGGAAGTTAGGCCACCTTCTGCATATATGCGGGTGATAGTGTGTATCTCGCCCAGAGGTTGGTTTCTTTGGTTTTCATATGCGCTCGCTCTTCAGTCCCTAGGTTCATTGACCTCCTCTCCCTTTTCGGTGATTCCAGTCGATTGAGGCTCTTACTTTTTTCTTTTCTTGTGCTCATTTTTCCTTTCATTTGTTTACCGTGGGGGGTTCATGTTTTGGGCGATCAATCATTCTAACTCACCATTGTTCCTCATTTTTTCTACTTTTTGTTTCAGGTTGTAACAGTCATCGGTTTTGTGTCCCCTTGTCTTATGATAAGTGCAGTACTTCTTGGTTTACCGTTTTTTCTCAGCCGGTTCTTCTTCTTTTGTCTTTTTTGAATAGTGTACATAACCGCCATTATGCCTTCTTACACTACCATCCCGCCTTGACTCTTGTTGGCCTATCTTCGCCCTCTGTCCTCCATCTCGATTTTTCCTCTATCCTCCTTTTATTTCCCGCTCACTCATTCTTTCTGGTTGGGTGGTCAAGGCAATCAAGGTGTCTTCAGCTTTAACAAAATTATCAGCCCTATCCATGAACTCTCGTAAGGTAGAATGAGTTTTTCAGGCCAGCTCGACCATAAAAGGGCTCATTGGCCAAATACCTCCCAATAGTGCTGCTAGCATGATTTTCTCGTCTTGGTCGTTGGTTGTCAATTTTTCTTTATTGAAGCGTGTTAAATACGTTTTCAAGCTTTCATCCTCCCTTTGTTTAATAGTCAATAAGTAGGCGGCCTCCTGCGTTTTCTACTCGCCATGAATTGGGTCAAGAACTATCGGCCTAGCTCTTCGAAACTCTCTATGGAGCTTGGTTGCAGTGCACCAAACCATCCTCTCGCTGATCACTTTAGAGTCAGAAGGAAAGCTCTACAAGTAATTTCTCCCGGGAACCCGTGAAGCTTCATATGAGCTTTGAAAGTCTCAAAGTGCTCCATAGGATCTTTCGAGCTGTCGTATAGGTCCATTGTCGGGACTTTAATTTTTTGGACAATGCCATCGCCAGGATTTCCTTAGAAAACGGTAGATTTGTGTTTCACAACAATTGATCTATTGAAGAAGACATTCCTATCTTCTTGGCTATCTCCTCATATTTGTCCATTAAGCTACGTACGTCGTGGTGCAATTTCTTTGCTTCCTCGCTCTCTTGATGGGCTTTTCCCGCACTATTTGCCTCCATCTCTACCTTGTCAACTTGATTGGGTGTCGCATCCGCGCCTGACGGCCCATTTCGTGACTTAAGAGTCTCATTTTCCTTACGTAAGGAATCCATTTCCGTGATAAGCTTTTTTTTATCATTTCCTCCATTTTCACGATCTCCTCCTCCATGTTTTGTGAAATTTCTCCTTGATCTCAAGTTGCCTGAGACCGAGTAGTGATGGGCATGTGAAAAGCATGCCAAGTGTGAGACTTAATCAATCCCACAGACAGTGCCAACTGTTATGGACGAGTTTCATCACCACCACCTCACGATCACCTGCAACCAAAATGTAGATAACATGGGGATCTGAGGGAGCGTCTCTGATGCCTACGTCAGTAATTTGGAGATAATAATGACAATAACAATAATCCGATCCCTTTACTTACCTGGATTTTCCCTTTATATACAGCTCCGTGATCTATCTTTATTCCCTCATGGATAGTGGTTATCTTTTATTATTCAGATTCGAATAATAATCTCCTTTATCTTTTACCATTGACTGGATAGCTACCCCGTTGATATTAGCTTATCTAGTCATTACGGGCAATGGGCTGGTTTCCTTTGCACTGGGTTGGGCTCCTCGGTCATGATATGAGCTTTAATCGTTGGTAAGGTCCCAAACCCATCTTAGGGGCTAACCAGTTGGGACATCCTCTCAAAATATAAATTCATATGATGTGTTAATAAGGAAATTACAAAAGTTAAAAATAAAGTTTTGGACTCCCGTAACGATAATTTCTTTATATTATATTTTTTCTCATTTTAATGTGTTATAGAGTATTGATAAAATTGTTCTCATAATACAATAAAGCCTGCTAAATCATTGTTTTGAAGTAGCATCTTTTATAGAACAACTCAAAACACCAGTTTTTGAGAATTACAAGATAGAAAAGATTTTTTAGAAAGAAAAATTATTGTCTGATCTTACTCTTTGAAAAACTAAACAGATCAGTTATATCGCAACTCTAAGTTAATGGTAACCATTATAACGTATAACCTAAAATCCTTCAAAATGGTCATCAAATTGCCCACTTATTACTGATCATAATTTGCATCATAATGTCTAATTTTAAATCTCGAATTATAAAACATCTATTAATTATGATGCATTCAAACATCTAAAAAAATGTTAATTTTTTGTTATGTAACAGATAACAGATGCAGAGAACACTTAATATTTTCAAAATAAATGTAGAGCTCATTACGTCGATGCAAGTGCGCCTCATAGTGCCCTAATCCCATTGCCCTTGACGCGGGCTACTTATGTAGCTCTCTCTTCTTCACTTTTAACACAATATGAGTAGGATTCAATATAAACTATTTGTCTACACTTTATATGATCAATGTGAGACAAACACTTGATTCCTCATATACTTTAATGAGTTGACATTCTTTATCAATGTAAAAAATACTATATCTTAATGCTCAAACTAAGGAAATAAATATATTTGTTTGAAATACCCAAAATATATTTTGTTTATGTAATAAGATGAAACAATATTAAATTTATAATAAAAGTAATTTTATAATATGACGTAATACATTAAATTATGTCAATTTACAAGTTTATTTTTGTACAATCTTTTTGTAATTATAACATTTCTCTATATAAATTTTTATAATCCCATCCTTAATTACATAGACACAACTATTTTTATAATTTTGTTTTTTTAAATCGAGCACATTTTTGTAAAACAAAAGCCTACAGTATAGTTATTTTATAAAAGTATTCCCTATTTAATTTTAAAGATGTATAAAAGTTATTAAAAAGGTTATGTCTTTATCATTACGCTATGTGTTTTCCTTATTGTATTAGAAAATAAGTTCAATGTTGGTTTAATTTTTCAGTTTCAAAACAGAGTTTTTAAAATATATATTAAAACTTTATAAAGATTAAGCTGGTTTTTTTAATTCGACTTCATCTAAAAAAAGTTATATAGGAATAACGATATCAGGATTATTTTCTTGATCTAAACTCAATTTAAGGATATTTTCATGCTCATACTATTTATAAAAGAAGAAATATTGGTTATTACTAATCCTAAATATCTATTTACTTAAATGTGTTTGAAATGGTTATAGTTGACTAGCGCAACCAACGAAGGGCTATGAATGAAGAGATCCAACGTACTATTGACATTTCTTGATGGTAAGTTTGAATCACAACTTATCTAAAAAATTAAGTTAAAATGTAAATTTTATTATTTATTTTATATCCTAACACTCCCTCTCGCGTGTGGGACAGACTCTTCCTTAATGGGTAGCTCTAATACGTGAAATATTTAATTAAATAAAATAGAGTGTAGAGTTAAGATTTGAACTCAGGACCTTTGCTTTGATACTATGTAAAATCATCACTTATCCCAAAAGTTTAAATTGATAGGAATAGCTAGATTTTATTATTTATTTTATATCTTAAGGTTCGTTTAGATATTGAGATGAGATGAAATAAGATGATTTTAAATGAGTTGAATAAAATATTGTTAAACTATTATTTTTTTAATATTATTATTATTTTAGAATTTTAAAAAATTATAAGATGAGATAAAATGAGATGAGATGAATTGAGAGTATTTCTATATTCAAACTGATTGAACATAAGTTTTGTTAAAATCAAACCTGTTAGATGGGAACACGTGTTTTATAAGCAAACAAGACGTGTCCCTCGTTCAAGAAAATCCAATTTCTAGAACCAAGCCCTTCCTCCGTAACAGTACACGTGTCATATGACTGGCCAACATGGTCATTTAACATGTCGTATATGGTTATTTTTATATTATGTGAATTTAGAATAAATTATAATTTTGTTTCCACGAAATAACTGTATGGTAGAATTCTTCGTAAAAATTCTAAATTATTTGTTAGAAAGTTAAATAGTTTAGTTTTGGTTGTAATTACTTTTAAATAAATAAATTGAGAATCAAAGAGATAGAGTATTAGTATTGGATTCATTATTTTCATCTTCAAAATTTAATGAAAGTACATATTTTTTATAAATCTAAAACCTCTCTATCCATAACTCCACATTGGATTAGATATTGGATTCATTAAAATAATAATATAATATTATTTTGTTAATAATAATATTTTTTACTTTATTTTTTTTTATTTTACAATTATACTAACTATATGTTAATTAATAATTTAATTTGATACTTTAATTATTATTTTTCAATTTAAATATATTGTGGCTCAAAATTGAGAAACAATAATTTAAATAAATAAAATAATAGTTATAGAGTGTGAATAGTGAGTATTCAAATTTGAAGATGAATGAAAATGTACTGTAGCTAAAAACTTGACATTTGAGCATATGGTGAATCCAATGCCAATATTTTAAAACTAAAATCATCAAATTTTAAAAATTAGAATCATTTAATAAGTCCAATACTAGTACTCTTAGGATTCCGTCACCTACTCTCACCATCCGAAAAGATTGAGATCACTTTGTAAAATATTTACGATGAGGTTGAAAAAGTTTAAAAAAAAACTAAAAATTAAATAAAATATAATTTATTTTAAAAAAATTAAATTATTTATTTTATTTTATAAAAAAGATTTAAAAAAAACTACAATAATTAAATCAGATAAAATTAGAATAAACAAGCGGTAAAAGGTTAAAAACAGCGCTACGAAAAATTAACCCAAAAGAAAGCAAGAAGGCAGAGATTTCCACGAACCAGGACCCGCCTCGGTTCACGTGACCCTCAGCTATCTTCCCTAATCACGAGACACCATTTTCTGCAATCTCTCTGCAACTCCCCAGAAGCTCTATGGCTCTCTATACATGCCCCTCAAATCTCCTTTCTTTCTAGGTCACTTTCAGATCTCTGCCCAACTAAGTCCTCTTTCTTTCATTTCATGACTTCTGCAGCAGCGCTTCCTCGCCGTCTTCCATGCCTCCACCACTTTCTTCTTCCAATCTAGGCCTAGCCCTCTTCTTTCTGATACTGTACCCTTTGTTCAGAACTTCTGCAGCGGCTCAAAGATGCTCTCCAGCGACAGTGACGTCCGGATCTCCATGCCCACCTTTCACTTCCCCGCCTTCCTTCCCTTTCTCGTCCTCCCCTGGCTGCGGCCATCCTTCCTTCCAAATCAAATGTTCAACTCCCCACTCCATCATCTCCATTAATGACCTTTCTTTCTCGCTCGTCCACTACGAACCCAACTCCTCCACTCTCACACTGGCCCCGAATCCCTCCAATGAGACCACAACTAAATCAGCTGCACACAGAAAGTACTGCTCCGTTCCTGATTTTGTCTCGATCCCTAATCGCTCTATCAATCTCTCAGGCTCGCCGTTTCGAGTCTCCGATGGTTCTTGTGCTCGCCTCTCTCTTCTCCGACCTTGTTCTCCTCCAAGTCTCCCAAACTGCAGCCATTGCCCTTGGGAATGCAAGCTCATCAAGAACCCACTTCAGCTGCTCCATGGATGTGTGTCCACGCACCATTCCGTCTCGGAGCAGGGTTGCCAAAGCGACGTTTTGGGGTTCCTCGATAACTTTCTGATCAAATTTGGGTTCCAAGTGGAGTGGGACCAAGCTCAGGACACTTACTTTTCTAGGTGCCAAGAATGCAAGGCCAACAATGGAGTCTGTGGCTTCAATTCATCCGATCCAAAAAAGCAATTCATTTGCTTCGGCACCCAGAGCCGCTATTCCCCCTCATGGCTTCGTGAAGGCAGCCCGAAACGACTTGCGATCTTGTGCCTTATATTTGCAATGACATGTTTTCTCCTGCTCGCCGCAGTGATTCTCCGGTCTAGGCGGTTTAAACCATCAGTGATAGAAGAAGACGCAAACACTCTTTTCCTCCATCGCCATCGCTCAGCCAGTCTGCTCCCACCAGTTTTCACCTACGAAGAGCTCGAGTCCTCCACCAACCGATTTGACGTCAAGCGCAAAATCGGCGACGGTGGGTTCGGGTCCGTGTACCTGGGTCAGCTCTACGACGGCCGAATCGTAGCGGTCAAGTATCTCCACCGTGCATCCGCTGGACGAGCTTTCTCCACCAAGTCCTTCTGCAACGAAATCTTGATCCTCTCCTCCATTGATCATCCAAATCTCGTGAAGCTCCACGGCTATTGCAGCGACCCGAGAGGGCTTCTTTTGGTTTATGACTACGTCCCTAATGGTACTCTTGCAGACCACCTTCATGGCCCAAAGAGCTTGTTCCGAAAAGGGTCTTTGACTTGGCAAGTGAGAATTGACATGGCTATCCAGACTGCTATGGCAATCGAGTACTTGCACTTCTCAGTCGCTCCACCCATAGTTCACAGGGACATTACTTCTACAAATATTTTCGTGGAAAGAGATATGAGAATCAAAGTTGGTGACTTTGGGTTGTCTAGGCTGCTTGTTTTCCCAGAAACGTCGACGACGTCGGCATCCTCATCTGGGTATGTCTGGACGGGGCCTCAAGGTACGCCGGGGTACTTGGATCCAGACTATCACAAGTCGTGCCGGCTGACAGAGAAGAGTGATGTGTATAGCTTCGGGGTTGTATTGTTGGAGCTTATAACTGGGTCGAAGGCAGTCGACCAGAGCAGGGACAAGAGGGAGATGGCCCTGGCCGATCTGGTGGTCTCGAAGATCCACATGGGGCTGCTCAGCCAGGTGGTGGACCCCTTTCTGGCACTGGATGCGGAGGCCATTGGCGGCGTTCATGCGGTGGGCGAGCTGGCCTTCCGCTGCGTGGCGGCCGAGAAGGACGACCGTCCCGATGCGAAGGAGGTAGTCGAGGAGCTGAAAAGAATTCGGAGCCGTACACGTGTAGACATCCAAGCGCCGAACGCGATTGCCGGTGATGATGTGGTAAAAGGCTGATGTTTTGATAGGATTGTGATGTGATGTGGGAATCGGGGATTGGTAGGTGGTGGTTCAGATGCACATGTGTGGGTCTGACTTGCTGTTGACTAATGTTGCTTTTGTCAAAGATATTAATTAAAATTTCTGAAGCCTACATTACAAAAATTTTATTGCAGAAACTCCCCGCAAATGTTAGAATTGTCTGTAACTGTATGTATTATCTGTATGATTGAGATTTTCTATCCTTTTTTTTTTATATCCAAATATTGCATTTTACAATTTGGAGATGCACAGTTTGAGGACCCCACACTCACAATATTCAATGATGATTTGTGAGCAGCGTGAAATCCTTTGATAAAAAAAAAAAAAAAAATTATAGAAAAACCCACTTCTTTTCCTCATTTTGCATTTCAAGTCTCATCGTTTGCTGGGTTCACTCACTCTGGCTTTTGAGTATGGAGCAGCCTTATTTTCAATATTAAAAGCAAAAATTTTATTGAAAATGCTGGAATCAGCTCATGTTTGGATATTAGATGTTAAGAGTATTTTAAATTATCTGTAAATCGTAATAAAATAGTTTATGAATAATAGTGAAATAATTTATGAATAATAGTAAACTGTTTATATTGAAGTAGTATTAAAATATGAAGAACAATCTTGTTCCCAAATAAATTCTAAAACTTTAGTTTTGGGCAATACGGCTAGGAATTAGAATTTAAACCAACTTGGAGTCTTGGACTATGTTATGCATTTAGTTCCATTGTTTAACTATGGAAAAGTCTGAATCGCACACCAACCTCCACGTCAATTAGTAAAATGATGAGTTTTAATTAAATGAAACTTAGGTTTTGTTGTGCGTAGAAGGGGATCTGATTTTTGGGGAAGACGAAGGGGATCTGGTTTTGATGAAGGGGATTTGGTTTTTGGGGAAAATTTGAAAACACTTCCTATGGTGAAATTAGAGCACCCGACAATTATGAATACAACACGGACAAAGAAAAAAATGTAGAAAATGAAAGAGAGATGTGATATCCCTTCATAAAATGGCCTCCAATTATGAAAGTTCTTAGCAATTTCCAGTCATTCATTCTTTGAAATATAACATCCAACATATACTTACCATTGGTATGGAAAGAAACTATTAAGTCATAGGATGATTCACCTTTGAAGCAATTCTTTATTATCCGATCCACAAAATTTTTGGAGTCTACTCCCTACTGACTGTTCAAAAGCACTACGTACAGAGTTAATGCTCAATTTGCTATAGACTATTTGAAGTCTAACTGTCATGTCTATATCGTTATTAATAAGATCTTCATTAAACTCCTTGTTTTCCTTGAACTCAGAGGTGGATAATTTCTCATATTTCTCGCCCAAATATTCTTTTAGGCCATTTTCATTAGCATAAACCCCTGCACAAAGACATAATCGAGAATGGTACAACTATGGAGAAGAGGGAATTCAATGCATTTTGGGGAAACGAGTGTTTGGGTCATTGGATGTCGCAACTATGGCAGCGGCGGATGCAGCAGCAGACGCAACAACTAATGCGGCAGTGGTGGCGGAGGAGAAGCTTCGGGAGGAGGTGGTACTGCGAATGCGGTGGGGGAGCTTTTTGGGGGTTGAGAAAACAAGAACGGGAAGCGCAGATGGACATATTTTGGGGAAGGCGAAGGGGATCTGATATATATATTTTTTAATATAATAAGCCACATTAGCAATCGGTGCACAACCAGTACACAAGATTGCTTGTACCTAGAAGAACTGTTTAACTATTTAGTTTTAGACTTAAGTCATGAAAGAATAAAAGATTAAAATAAAGAAAAAAGAAAGTAATAATATAAAAAATAAAAGGATAATGAATAAATATAATTAGTAATAAGATTTTTTTAAAAAATATATTACTTAAGAAAAATTCTACTTATCATTCTCACACTATACAGTACACACCATACAAAATTTTTTATTTTTTTCTTATTAAATATGTGATATATGAATGATGAATAGAAGAATTTAATTAGTTTAAAAAGAAGAAATAAATAAATAAAAATAAATATAATATGTGATGTGTGGAAACGAGCTCAATGTAAAAAAAAAAAAAAAGGGCATCATCTCTCATCGAACGTCTAACATAAAATCCCTCCTCGAGTCCTTCGACACTGTCCACAATAGTGCTGTAATGTCAACAAAACTAATACTTTCTACCCGTTCGTTCCCCATTCAAGTTGAATTCAATGGCTCGAGGTTTACAAAAATAAAATAAAAAATTTCTACAGTTTCGAAGCTGTTGAGGTCAAACGGGTAGGCCTACCTCACAGTTGGACTAAAAAGAGTTACGTGGTTGATTTGATGAAGTTTATAGGCTCGAATTGCTATTTAATCATTTAACTTTATCACAAACTTACTTTCCCAACTCATCTATACTTACTTTGATATGTGCTTATACTTTAACACGAGACCCCAAACATATTATAACTACTCCATTTTGCACTTCATAATTCATAACTAACACAAGGCATTAATTTCCTACCAAAAAGAAGCATCAAATTAGAGAAAAACTTCTAATCGGTCATTCTGTTTTTCTTAAAAAAAAGTCTCTAATGGGTGGGTGCCACATAGGCCTTCTATTTGGCTAACGATAGGACTGCACAACACAAGATCGAGGGCTTATGCACAACGCTCAACTAATCCAAACAACATGCACCAGAATCAAATGAAAATGATTCATGCCAACAAATCCTTCATGAATGGGGAAAACTCCAAAAATAATTGACTTCATATAGAAAACTCTTCAAATATTATGCACTCTTGAATCATCTCTCTCTCTCTCTCTCATATTGTTTCTTGCTGCAAGCAAGTTGTATTCTTCCATCATACTCTCTTTCTTATTCAAAGAACGATCACCCTCGACATGATCGATTGGATATTCTTGAAAGAAATCTCCAATAATCCTTTTTTTTTTTAGCAATCTGATCTGGTTTACAGCCATTTGAAAGAGTAACAGGCCCACCAAATTGGAACAAGGAAACCCAGAGTTACTCGTATGCAATTTGGGAGGATTATCATTTTGCTCCCCTTCATTTCCTGGTGCTTCTTTTGGATGCGGTTTGGCTCTGACTGCCTTCTCTCTGCATTAGCTTTATTAAAAGCTTCATATTCAGCACCTGAGATTTGATGGTAAAAACTCGTTAGCATGATTTGTTGGCGACGAAACAGGTGCCTACTGAGTTGGTGGCGACGAAACTGGTAGGTGACGCAAAGCACGGTAGTGGGCGGTTTGAAGTTTGTGAGGGGCTCAGAAGGCCAAAGAAAGCCTTCTTCTTGTTACAAAAGGCTTTCTCCAACAGAACAAGCCCCTTGGTCACTTGTTCGATACTTCAATCAATGCCACTTTCTTTTCTCCTTGTGCACCAATCACGAGTCTCAAGCTTGTTTGGAAATAAATCTCATCTCAAAATTTTTATTTTATTTCATCTCATCTTTTTCCTAAACATAATTCAAGTATAAAATTTTCAAACTAATCATTATAAAATTTTCAAACTAATCATTACAACTTTTTCAAATTTTCAAATTTTCAAATAAAAAACAACTAAACTTTTTCAAATCTCCAAACAAAAATAATATTATAAAACTATATTTTAACTTTATAATATTTTTTATTCAACTTTTTCTCTCTCATTTCTCAAAATTCAAAAAATATTCAACTCAAACTATCTCAATATTATTCACAAACTATCTTATTACTATTCACAAAGTTTTCATCTCATCTCACTTTCCAAACTAGTCCGGAATGGGAACCATTGCACACACATTTGACATTTTTAATAATTATGCTACTAATTACAAGCAATATTTTATGGACTTTATATATAAAATACAAAATCATATCGCATGTGTAATTAGCATAAGTAAAGATCATGATCATCAACACAAAAACTCTGCAATTGGCTACTAATGCTTGATTAACCTATTTTCACCTACCACATGCTAGGGGTGGCCAACGGTGCCCGCCCCCGCACCCGCTGGGGGGCGCCAAATGCGGACAAGGGCATCTGCCCCTACATCTGGCAGGGGCGGGGGCGGGATGGTTATATAATTAAAAAAATGCCCCATCCATTTTGATGGCTGAGATTTATTTTTAAAACTAGCCATCTCAAAATGACGACATTTTGTCCATATCAAAACGACGCCGTTTTGATATGGGTTTTATTAACCCCCCTCTTAGCTCTCACCTGCGATCCTCATCTTATCTCTCTCCATCTCTCATCTCTGTAAACACTCCCAATACCTCGACGCTGCTCTCTCCCTTCCGTTCCGTTCATTCGTCACACACTGTCACCGTCGTTGTCTGTCGCCGTCATTCCCGATTAATAGTTTTTTTTTTTTTTGAGTTATGAAATATGGATTATGGAGGATGAGATTAAGCAACGTTTGGTAGCCAACATACCTCAACACTTTCCAAGTATTCTCGTACTATTGAAAATACTCCACATGCCAAACGCAATGAACTATCTTCGTATCAAAATCTTTCAAAAAATCACTATAATATTTATCACTATTATATATAAATAAAAATTAAAATCGATAATAGTATCACTATTATATATAAATAAAAAATAAAATCACTATAATATATATCACTATTAAATATAAATAAAAAAATAAAATCACTATAATATTTATCACTATAATATATAAATAAAAAATAAAATCACTATAATATTTATCACTATTATATATAAATAAAAATTAAAATCAATAATATTTATCACTATTATATATAAATAAAAAATAAAATCACTATAATATTTATCACTATTAAATATAAATAAAAAATAAAATCACTATAATAGTTCTCACTATTAAATATAAATAAAAAATAAAATCACTATAATATTTATCACTATTATATATAAATAAAAAATAAAATCACTATAATATATAAATAAAAAATAAAATCACTATAATATATAAAGAAAAAATAAGATTACTATAATATTTATCACTATTATATATATTAAAATAAAATCATTATAATATTTATCACTATTATATATAAATTAAAAATAAAATCATTATAATATTTATCATTATTATATATAAAAATAAAATAAAATCACTACAATATTTATTAATATTAAAAAATCACTATAATAAAATCACTATAATATTTATTACTAAAAATAAAATCACTATAATATTTATGGGACCCACACGATTTTCAACTATCTATCCAAAAGTCAACAACTCAACATACTTCACACATCCAAACAACTCAAAATACTCTCAATGGGACCCACAAACTCACTTCAATCTCTACTCATAACTATTCACAAACATTCTCAACACTTCTCAGATATTCTCACTACCCAAACGTAGCGGTCTGTTTGCAAACAGGTTAGGAGTACCTACAACCAACGCGCGCATGAGTTAAACTCCAAAGTCCAATTTAATTAGTTGTGTGCTTATCTTTTATAATCCAAAATCTCATGGCCTCTTTGTCAAAACATAAGCAGCAACTCAATAAAATCTGTATTAATTGCGGAAGCATCATATGCACTAGAAGGGCAGTACTGATCATTTTGTGCCAAGAACTGGGACTGCATGTCTAATGTTAATTTTACCAAAGGTGATTAACATGTGGTGGTAAAAGCTACAAATAGCCTAGATGCATGAGATCAATGCAGATTATGGTATTGCATGTGATTGAGGATAAGAGAAGAAAACGTTCAGAAAGACAACTGTAACATTTGTTTTTTTTTTAGTCTTTAAATTTTTTACACGTTTTTTATGGAAAAAAAAAAAAAAACAAAAAAGAACTTGTAGGGTTTTCGTATTTATCAATTATGAGTCTGTTTGACTATAAATAAAAATCATAAAAAATTATATGAATATAATTACAGTATTACTCAATACTATTAAAACCCTTAAATTAATTTATAGCCAATCCGAAACCTTAGACTCTAGAGAATTTAATTAAAACTCTAAATTAAAACCCCTAAATTAATTTAAGGTTTCAGATTGGAACCCTAAAATCTGAAACTCTAAACTAATTTAGGGTTACAATCCGAAACCCTAGAGAATTTCACACCAAAGAATTTACAAATTTCAATCATACAAACACATGCACAAATCAGTCATCCACAACACACAATTCACAATCTCATTCTCCAACTCCTCAATTTTATTTTATTTAATTTTTGGTAGCAGTGCTTTTAATTGTATAGGTTTATTACAAAATTTCTCTATTAACAAGTTGTTTACTGTTTGGTAAACATGTACTTAAAAGTGCCTTTAAAGTTAGTTATGATAAACAAGAACTTAAAACACTTTTGAAGTTAGTAACCGTATTTTTTAAAAATATAACATTATTTGTGGGAGTTTTTTAACAAAAACTTCAATTTGGTGCTCTTTTAAGTTGTCAATAACTTAAAAGACAACTTAAGTTGTTGTCTTAACAAAAGCTTCAATAATCAAGATGGTTGTTAATTATTATTAAGTTGTCAATAACTTAGGTAATAGATATGCAGTGAATTCTCTTTGTTGTGCTAACATACATATAGTATTCACATATAAAAGAAATATGTTGTTGGAGAGGGCCTGGTCTCTATTTGAAATTGATGGCATCACTATCTTTAGTGATTAACATTGATGCAGTAACTTCTATATCTATTTTTTTTATACAAGTAAAAGATTATATTAATAAAAATAAGCATAGCCCAAATAACTTCTATATCTATTAAATGTATGTAGTGATATTTTTCAGTCTCCTGATGCATGCAACTACAAATTGAGTGATTGTTGCATCAACTTTTTAAAAATTAATGAACTTGAGTGATTGTTACATGGTTTTAATTGTTTGAACTTGGTGTGATGTTACTTCATTTCAGATTTTTTTTTTCAGTTTTGGGGAATGGAAAATACGTCAGATTGTAGTGCTAGCTCTCGTACCCGTACCCCAACACCTATCCCTATGGACTCTTACCCTGCCGGGCTTGCCCTCTTGCCCCCATAAAGCAAGAAACATGTTTCTATACTATAGACCCACATTACTAAATTAGAGGGTGGTGATCCTAATAACTCCAAGATATGTGTAACTATTGAGGTAAAGTGTATGAATGTCATTATAGAAAAAATGGTACATCCCAAATAAAGGTACACTTAGAAGAACAATGCAAAAAAAAAATCCAATATTAAAATCTTTACAAGAGAAGAGTCAATCTAGACTAGAGATTAGATTTAAAAAAATGATGGATGAGAGTAGTGGGGGTGCAACATTGAAGGGATATACTAAGTATGATCCCGAAGAGTGTAGGAGACACCTAACTTGTATGGTTATCATGGACGAGCTACATTTTCAGTTTGTGGAGGGGAAAGGGTTCTAACCATGTTCTAAGTACTTGGAACCTAGGTTTAATCTTCTTTCTCGCCACACGGTGGCAAAGGATATAAAGAAACAATATATGTCAAAGAAAGAGTTGTTGAGGGGTCAATTGGTGGGTCAAATGGTTTGCCTCACCACCGATACTTGGACGTCGATCCAAAATTTTAATCATATGTCTTTGACTTTGCATTTTATTGATTGTGATTGGACATTGCATAAAAAAATTTTAAAGTTCCGTCAAATTTTTTATCACAAGGGTGAAATAATTAAAATGGTCTTAGAGGCCGCAATAAAAGAGTGACGGTTGGCACTAGTGGTGACCGTTACAATTAATAATGCCTCGTCTAACGATATCACGTTGGGACATTTTAAGACCTATCATAGAGAGGCAAATAAGACAATCATGGTTGGTGAGTGTTTGCATGTGAGATGTGCTGCACATATTCTGAATCTAATTATGACTGATGGTTTGAAAGACCTTGATGACTCGATTGCCCGAGTCAAAACTGCTGTAAGATTTGTGAGATATTCTCATACTAGATTGGATAAATTCAAGATTGTTGTGAGGTCTGTGGGCATAACATCTAAGAAGGGCATCTGTATTGATGTTCCTACAAGATGGAATTCAACCTTCTTGATGTTGGAGGCGACCCAAGAATATCAGTCGGCCTTTACATTATTGAGTGATGAAGATATTCAATATATCATATATTTTGATGAGCACAAGGGATTGGGGAAGCCTATGAAGATGATTGGGATATGGTTGCTACTTTTATTGATTTTTTTTTTTTTATTTCTATGAGGTCACAACGAAGCTATCTGGTTCTTTGTACCCTATATCCCCTCATTTCTGTAAGCAAATATGTAGGGTAAGAGAAGAATTGGATGACGTGTGTGCGAGTGACCATATTATGATGTAGGAGATGACATTAATAATGATGGTGAAGTATGACAAGTATTAGAGAGATTTCAGTAGATCTAATATTTTGTTATATGTGGCTGTTGTTCTTGACCCCCAATTTAAGATTGATGGCATGGTATACAGATTGAGAATTGCGCAAGGGAATGCATGAGCGGAACTTATTGCGGCAAGGGTTAAGGAAGCCCTTGTTAGACTGTTTGATGATTTTACCGTCTTCAGGGGTGATAATATTTTGACATGTACACCTAGCCCCCTCCCCCCTCCCATTTCCTCCAGAAGTCGGGGTTGAGAAAAAGCATAGGTTGAACTTGTGTGAGAGGTTGGAACACAACCCCATAATCCGTCATTCTACAGAGGCTCAGTCAGAGGCAGACATATACTTGGCAGCGGGTCTTCAACCATTTGCACGAGACTTTGATATATTAGCTTGGTGGAAGAGTCATGCCGTGAAGTATCTCGTCCTTGGAGAGATGACTTGCAGTATTTTGACCATCCCTATTAGCACTGTAGCCTCAGAGTCGGCCTTTAGTATCGGAGGGCGCATATTGGATTCATTCTAGAGTTCATTATCTGCTACCACTGTGGAGGCATTGATTTGCATGCAGAATTGGATCAAGGGGCTTCAATTCATATTCCGAATGTTCTTGACTTTTAGGAGGCCGACGAGGAGAAGGGTGGTGATAAGCCTAGATCTGGACCATCTGGTAATCGTGAATTTCATTTTCTTATTTTAATTTATTTAAATTCATTTAATCGGTATTAATTTCAAATTTAATTGTTGTAGCGATACATGAGACGGCGTCTACGACTAGCTCCGCTGCAGTATAACTTCGTGTTTATTGGACCCACCATTGCCATCTGTCATTGGTTTGCACAATTTGTTCCTTAATTATTTTTTGTATTTATATTTTATATAATGTTTTTTTATCTAATTATTTTGCTTGTATTTTTTTTAGTTTTTATAATCTCAATCTCATATGCCGAATCCTAATCTAACTTCCTAAGGACCCAATGATTACTCTCATATTGGTTAGTATTTTTAATGTTTGTAATTTTTACATTTCTAATATATGTTTTCATTTTTAATTTTTGTTTCATGTTTATGAATCTAATTTGTTTTCCTTTTAAATTATTAATGTTTCAAGGTTTATGATCTTGATTCTTTTAGTCTCACAGCAATCAACACAACTTACTTTTCTACCACCATGGGCCATGGCCGCCCCAAATTCCATTGAATAATGAAATGTTATTCTTTTGTTAATTTACTTAATTGTAATGTTACTACAATAGTACAATTTGTAATGTTTTTAGATGAATTTTTAATTTTGTAGTAGTTTTCTCTTAATTATCATTGCAATATACCAATAGGTTAGTTATGATTATTAGTTAATAGTTGCAACTTAGTAGTATATAATTAATAATTTTTATTATTATAAATTATTTTTTGTTATTTTTATTATTAAATTTTATATTTTATTTTTCATTTTTTTACTTAAATTATGGGCCCAAAATGACCCATTTTGGGCCTAGAGTTCTTATTGGGCTTGTGGGCCATTGATGTGGGCCGGGGGGGAGCGAGGCTGACAGCTGGGGTGTCCGCCCCGCACCCCGGTACCCGGACAGGGTACCCCACCCCAGCACATGCGGAGGCGGGGAGGGGGCTACCCCGTCCCGTAGGGGGTGGGTAGCACCCCTAACACACTGTAAGTAACCAACTAGGGCTAGACAGAGGGCACCGACATAAGGCTATACAAGAGTTTTATGTCATTGTTAGTGTATATGAGTTATATGAGTTCCACATTGGTTGAATAAGGCTCTTGTATAGCCTTTGGCCTTCTATATATAGCATAAGGAAAAAGCTTCAGATTGGATGGGTGCCAAACATGTTTTTGCACAGACCAATAAGGACATGTCACGTAGGCCTTCCATGGGAGAGTGAAATGAACGTTAATGCACCGAATCTCGTACTCAATCGAATCACCTCTCTCCTTCTCTCTCCTTCCCCCATCTGTGCTCCACTCCACCACTCCGAAAGCTCCAAAGAAATCGTCTTCAGGTTGAAAGGTAAAAAAAATTTGTGTTTGGTGCAGCGATTTCCTTCAATTTGTATTGTCTTTGCCCTTTTGGTAAAAAATGATCAACATTTTCTTTCTCCCCCTCAATCCTTCGTCTTTTCCTCTTCAAGCCCTCACTATGGGTCCCTTTTTTTTATTTTTTATTTTTTTCTTTCTGAAACTACATAGCTCGATCTCTCTCTCTCTCCAAGCTTCTTGGTATTTTTTTTCTTTGTTTTCCTAAAAACTACACAGCTCTCTCTCTCTCTCTCTTCAAGCTCCTTGGTATTTTTTTTTTGTTTTCCAAAAAACTACACAACTTTCTCTCTCCATCCTGTCGAACCCATTCCATCTCTGCGGCAAATGTGGTTTCATTGAGTTCAAAGCAAGATGTGCGGTCTGCTGTACAAGAAAGGGCACTGGCTCAAGCTTTAAAAACCTTCCCAAAGGAAGTCAATCAACATTAGTACAAGAAAGGCAATCAACCATCAGCATTACAACAACGGTGCCTGGGAAGAGTGTGAATAGTGCAAGAAAAATTTTACATTGCTAAATGAGAGTTTTAGAAATAAGAAAAATTCAGTATAATTGGTTGGATTTGTCTGAGGGTGCATAAAAATTGAAAATGCGCATGAGGGAAATGTTTTGGGGTACTATCTCATACTTAAATCTTCCATGGTAGGCAATATTCAAGCTATGCTGTACTTGCAGATAAATTTCTTCATCAAGTTTTGATACTGATTTTGTTCCTATGGGGGAGGAGTTCAAGATGGCAAGAGTTATGATGAGTTCAACGGAGGGGGAGGAGGAAGAGAGGGGAACAGATTTTGCTTCGTCGGTGGGGGTTGGGTTGGGGACAACGACAACAATTGTTGTCACAGTGAATATCAAGAATTGGGGGGGGGGGGGGGGCCTATGGATACATGCATGCACCTCTATTTTCATCTTGTTGAAATATTCGGTGCATTAACTTTCATTTCACTCTTCCATATAATGCCTACGTGGTATGTTCCTATTGGCCGGTGGAAAAACATGTTTGGCACCCATCCGGCCTGGCGCTAATTGATATATAGAATTGATTAATACAATTCTAATATGGCATCAAAGCCACTATTATGATCCTTTAAGTACTAGTTTTTATCCTTCTCAGCATTCTTCCGTTACCTCTATTTTCTAGGATTGAGTCATTCGAGTGGTTACTCACTGTCGTGAGATAGTTGCAATCGCTGTAAGGAAAACTACAAATTTTAAAATCTTTGTGCTTGAAGCTCCATTTTGATCACGCGACATACCATTGGGAAAATCTCATTGAGACTCACTCAACACCGTCAAAATCAATAAGACTGGAGCTTGCAGGCGCGCCCACGCGTCGTTTGAATTTTTTTGCCATGCCGCCCACATGCTTCACGCACCTTAAAGCTACACATCCACATGCTACATGCATGTGTCTCATCGCTGACGCCAGCCCTAGTCTTGTCAGCAGCCACGTCATTCTACCACGTTAGTAGCCAGGTGCCACGTCAACAACCTTCCATGTTAGCATTATTTACCATTGACCGATCACCACTGCATTGATTTTTTAGATCCAAGTGTTTTCTGCATATTTTCGCGTGCTGATCTCATTTTTGCGATCTATTTTTGTATATCTAATCTCATAATGGTTCAAAACAAAGAGATTCTTCATCCTATTCCTCTGATATTAGATGGTAGAAATCATTTAGTGTGGTCTTAGTCTTTTCGCAGCTTTCTTAATGGTCGTAAACTTTTGTTCTATTGCACGGGTGATTGGACAAAGCCAATGCCGAAAGGAGATGAATAAGCAGAACAATTTCAACAGTGTCTTCTCAAATGGGATAACCATAACCACCAGATCCTTATTTGGATGCGCAACACCTTCATTTCGACTATCTCCAACCTACTTGGTAGCTATAATGATGCTCTATCTGCTTGGACCATGTTAGCCAGACATTATGCTACTCCTAATGGGTCCAAAGAGTACCAACTTATGGTCGAGTTGTATTAGCTCAGATAGGAGCCTGGTCAATTCATCAATGACTTCTTTGATCATTTTTGTCACATTTGGAATCAGATTGATCTCTTTGAACCACTCTGAAAGGATCCCACTGTTACTGTATATGTTAGTGTTAGTGTATAGTGTCATATGAGTCTCATATTGGTCGAATAAGACTCTTGTATAGCTTTTAACCTCCTATATATAGACTATCTTGTAAAGCACAATTGATATATAGAACTGATTATTACAATTCTTACATTTATATATATATATTGAACTTTATTTCTGCTATATATAATATTTTACTGCTATTTTCAAGACATGAAAATATGATACTCACGGCTGACAAGAATGAGCATGACTACTCCATGCCCTAGCTCAGAGGATTCGGAGCCATCTCAACGTCAAGCTCGATTGCGAGTAATTACATGGCAAGAGGTTGAGCTTTAATTGGATTATGATGTGTGACGTGGGGACCAATAGCCAGGTTTGACTGTCTCACTGTGTTAGGCGAAAGCTTTTATTATTTATTTTTTTTAAGAAAATGTTTTTTACAATCTGAAATAAATCTCACCATTTTTTAAAAAAATATACGAAATTTGTAATCTTAAAACTGTAACTAGAGGGAAAAGTTAGAGGTAATTTTTACTTTTATCTTTTAAATGAACGATTCATGGCATCAAATAAATATAGAGGAAAAAGAATGAAAACAAGGTTAGAAGGGAAAATAGAAAAGTGGAGTTTAGATCGAAGCGGACAACTGCCAAGGGAAGCTGTTCTTTAATGTAACAGGGAGACGGGATGGTTGTGATTGGGGGCCATAACTGATAAAAAGACAATTTATGAAAGGGGGTGGGTCTAAAACTGGGCAGCACACAAACAACACATGCGACTGAGTGCAGAGGGCTGAACTTTTAAGACCTCAAGTTAAGAAAGTTGTCAATGCCATGCGTGTGATTATTGGAGTTGCAGTTTCATGAAAACACAAGAACCTTGCGTATTGGTCTATCTAATAGCGACAAGCCTAGATTCGTCTTGAAGATTTAATAGCTGGAAAATGTTAGTGTGGACAATTCCAATTAAAAAAGAAAGCAGATTCCAAGTCACCCCATGCTAAGCTAAGCTGAGCTAGTGGCACCGGAATCACCAACTGCACCAGCAGCTTTAGAAAACTAGGATGCAATGGAAAAAGAAAATCCCTCCCCACCAGTGCCCTATTATACCCAATGCTTTTGAGAAAGAGAGGGAAAAAAACAAAACCAATACCTTCTACTGGTCAACTTCAATGGCTTAAGGTCAAAAGAAGAACGACCAAAGCAATAACAATTGGTTGGGCTTTTTAACCTGGAATAGCTTTAAAGTCAAAAGATGAAAATGCAATCTCCCTAGGAGGGGAGGGAATCTTGTCTTTTCCATTACATGTAGACCCGCAGCTAGAAAAAGGGATGGAGGGAAATGAACACCATGTTTAAAATCTGATTACAAGGATGATACCTTAAACAGTTCCTTGTTCATATCCGAATTACATATTTTATACATCTTCCATAAAAACATGGAGCAAGTGTTGCGTCAAAAGTTCAGTACCTTTTTTCTATTCGTGGCATTTTTACATACAACTAATTCATCATGCATGGGGTGAAGAAACTCGGTGTGGGTACAACTTTAAAATAGTTTTGCAGGTGCTAAGACCAGCAAAGATTGTGAAGCATACCGGCTTATTTGAAATATGCAGTCTCCAAAGCCTGAGCCTTCTCCCCTGCAAGTGCAGCTTCCTTTCTTCCTGTAAGGTTATAGCCTCTCTCCTGAAGCAAAAGGAACAATTTATACTAATTTTTTTTTACTGTACTCGTCAAAGAACTTCTTAAAGCTACTGCATACAACTACCAAACAAGAAGCTCATACACAAGGCAAGAGTTATACCAGGAGGCGCCACATAAAAGGGACTCCTTCTCGCTTCTTGATCCGCTTTTCAATTATGTCAATTGCTAGAATTAAAAGGTAACAGTCAAAATAAAACCACGGTGAACGTCTGATGGTCACAAACAATTGATGTCTTACCCTTCACAGCTTGTCCAGTATTCAGCAACATACTGTACCAGACTTCATTGAATACATCAAGTTGTTCCCCAGATGCTCCAAGCATCTACCATAAAAGAGTAAAATTCACATTTATCCACCACGTAAAGGAAATCAGGAGTTTGGAGCTCAAGATCTGTCCTATATGATCATACCTTGCAGTTATTGGCATCAAAATCTGGACCAAGCAATTCCAATGCCTTTTTGTCATTTCCACTCCCATACTCGTACATGGATTCTGCAAGCTGAGAACAACAGATATGAAAAGGCACGAAAATCTCAAAAGAAAACCCCTCATTACTTTGTTTTAACTTGTCTCGGGGAAAATGAAAAACAAATGCAAAGTTGATAATATAATAAGGTTTAAGCTATATACAATGACGAAATATACACATTCGTAAATAATAATCATGATGTCCTGATCTCTTTCTTTGAAGATAGAAATACATGTGCAGTTCCCAGAAAATATTTTTCCCCCTTTTATTTGGCAAGCATGTTCACCATATATGTTTTTTGATCAGCAAACAAGATTTTATTGAAAATAATAATATGCATAGCCCAAGTACATGGGGTGTTCACCATATACATTACAAGGCAAATTCAATCAGCTCCAAGAAAAGTTGCTCTGACCCACCATGGATAGAGTTTGGTAGAGCCATGTGACGTGACCACTAGAAAAGTGCACAAATAATAGAAAAAAGATAAACTCATCATTATATGGCAAAGATAGCAGAAATCAGAACAAACCAGCATTACTCTCTGCATTAATTGCTGCTTCTTCTTGCTCATCCTAGAGAATCTACAAGATAATGGAATTTTGATAAACTAATCACTGAATTATATTTGAGAAGGTGGGGATAAAAAAGGATGCAAGATCCTTCTAACCTGGATTTCAAGCCCTTCAGTAAGTCCTCAGCTTTAGACAGCTCTCCAGTATTAGCTAGGGCCCATAAGATCAAGGAATCAAGGTGCCACTCTATATACCAGTTTGCCTGAGCTTTTTGGTACCCACATCCAGAAATTGCAGAACAATTAAATTATGCTTATCATGATATATACCATGACACGCAAGTGCTAATTGTGATTATACAATCAAGAGTACATAAAACACGCCATCCTACCAATTACATGTGATAAGAATTTGCTCCTTTCCACGGTCATATGAACCTATCATAAATTATAGCTCTTTTAACCTTTGAAGTAATCTATTTGTCTTTCACAATTCACGAATCTCTTTCTTATCTATGTCAACAGATGGTACTTCAACTTTCATATTTTTGGTCCATAGCAAGGGCAACTTTATAACAAGATGAACTACAATGCAGATATGGGGGCTTGAGCAACACGAAAGAAACTTATCACTCACCGAAGTCTGAACTGCCAAACTTAGAATGCAGAATGTAAGCAACATAATCAACAAAAGTCACATAGATGTTGAGAAATTACTCCTACTTTTAAAATCTACCATGGTTTTTGTGGTTTAGAGTTCCAAAGCATTTTGACGTAGTTGCATTTCGTTTGCACATTACATACTGTTCCTCCACAAATGTCATTGGACTGAGAAGAAGGATGTGTACTTTGAAAATTACCACACATGACATTAATGCTTGCTTGATTTGTTCAGTTTATGTTCAGGGGCTGTTTTGGAACCAAATAATTTGGCCTGCCTATTAAATCCAGAATAATTATCTATGTTTTAGTTTCTGTTATGGGGTTTTCTGGACAAAACGCCACATTCTAAATAGTTAACACCATGTTCCATAAACAAAAAAGCACGCGATGCATTAAAAAGCCTGATTGCATATTTTCTAACAGCATATAATAAATACGCATGAATAAAAGCAAAAATGCATGAACGAATCAATTGCCTAACCTGTCCTCTAATGCTATATAACACCAAAAACTCAATATTAATGAAATGACTCCCTTATTAACTACTGTAGAATTTCTATTGCAAAGGTGATTCATTGTGACTCACTTGAGCTGTAAGGCAACTTGCTAAGATCTTGAGACGGTCCTCAAAGGCATCAATTTCACCCCGTACGTACACTCGCAACAATAAACCGGCTGCATTTAAGTACACCTAGATGCTGAAGGAGTTAGGACTTAGAACCATAACATTAAGAAAAAAACGACAAAAAGAGAGTGGATTTTGTTAAAATTACACAAAATAGCACACCTCTGGACCCACAGCATCACTTTTTTCCAATTCCTTCCAAATACAATTATCATATATTTCTAAGACTCTTTGAATTGGAGAACCCCCTTCCAAGTAACAAAGAGCTACATGCCACCAGTTATGTGTCAGCCTGGAGATGAAAGATTATTAGGACCTCCAAGAAAGTGAGAAAGAGATTAAATTCATGTAAAGTATTATTCAGAAGAATTAATATGCATACATAAATGACGAACAAGAACTCCAAGAAGATGAGCATCTTTCCATGAACTCTACTGCTTCTTCAAACCGGCACTCATACTGTAGAAAATGGCACAGCTGCATAAAATTCATATCAATATCAATAATCCAGGTGCTGGTAAATAGTAAATCCTTCTTACTGCAAGAACTTATTGGCAGTAATACAAATTACCAATCTAATTATTCTGAATCATACTTTCATAAGGTTCATAATCAAATGTTGGAACTACGCTTGCATACATTATCAATGTCCTCCTAACTCATCATAGCTTTATTGCCCAATATAGAGAGCATTGAGGTGAGTATCGAACCACAATCCTTCTAAAATCCAAGATGCTCAATATTCTAATATTATATATTAAAGACTCCGATTTTAAAATTGAAGTAAAAAGCTCGAGAACAGGTGGATAAAAATCCTTTAAATGCACTTAAGTAATTTAACTCACGGCATGTTGTGCCCAGTAGTCTTGCCCGTTGATCTCAAATCCCTTTTTTGCAGCTTTCTCAGCATCTGCCATTTGGTTAAGCTCCAGCAAAGGAAAAGCAAGCATGCCATATATATAATTTTCTTCTTGATTTTTGGGTAGAACCTGTTCAATTTATAAATTGTACAGGACCAAATTGCCATGAGATAACTAATGTTCACAACCTCAAGTTAACATGCGTTGCAGCCACATCAAATGTCAAGTCCCATAAATACTTTGTCAACCTTGCTCTACGTACATGTGAAAAAAAAAATGGAAAAGGCTCTTTTAAAAATTTTCAGGAAATAACAAAAAAAGGCACCTGTTGAACAAGATTCAAGGACAGATCAGGTCGACCCATGTAAAAGGATAGCACTTGGGCCCTCTTCAGTGAAATGAGATCTCTTGGAAAATCTTTTACAAACTGCAAAAAGTGAGAGAAATTACACTATGATAAAGCTTGTGCATACACTAAATAGTGAACCTAAAGCAAACCACCATTGGAGATTGGGGCTCCCATCAATTAGTTTACTACAGAGTATAATCCCAACAAGTCAACAGCAGTGCAAATTTCTTAAATATAAAAAACTTGTGCATAAACCATGCAATGTCTGAAAAGCATAATCATGAACAAAGACTGAACGTCAAATCGTTAAAGCAATTGTTGGAAAGATTAAGTTTATGAACCCATCATTCATAAGTTTCATATATAACCTCACTATACGGGGCCTAGATTTGGTTATAGATTGTTTCAAATGCGTAACTCAGTTTATTAATGTTGTGACAGTTGCACTTGATCCCTCTAGAGTTACTTATCATTTTGGCAATGATAAGTATGTAGTAGAATGTTTGGCCACACTCTTTTGGCATAATCAAGCGTTCCCTACATGAACTTCAGATTTCGTTACCAAGAACTAGCGATTCTAATAAATGACCAAAGCGCGACCATTGAATACACTTGGAGGTCTTTAAAATGCTATCAGGAATTTGATTGCTTCTCTTGTCACACTATGGATATTAAGACCAACAAGTATTTCTGTTAATGCACTTTAAATCTGTCCATTTTATCATCAAGAAACCATTAGATAATTTACTTAGAAAAGAAATTGGATTCTAAAACATGAGGACCAAAGGAGAAGAACAGATTTCGATACAAGACGCAATTCATTACTAAAAAAGAAAAAAAGAATCAAAGAAAGTGAATAAATACATTTAACTTTTTTGTCTCAATAATTAGTAAAGAGGCTCACATACCTTAGAGTGTAACTCGATAGCGACATCGTCATCTCTATCTTTAGACATCAAATAACTGACGGCATCGAAAACTGCTTTCTCGTACGCGGTGGCTTGCGCCTGTGCATAACAATAAAATTTCGGTTAGAAGCAAAAACACAAAGAACAAAGGTACATTTCTGAACAAAACGAAGAGACTTACGAGACAGGACTTAGCGGCTTGGAGATGGGAAGGAGCTCGGGAAGGATCGGAGGAGCAGAGGAAGTGAGCGGCCAAAATGTTGGCCAATACGCAGTCTTTGTCATGGAACGGCGCTTCCAGAATCACTGACCTTCCTCTCCCATAAATAAGCACCTTCGTATCATTTCATATAAACGTCCAGAAACCCAAAACCCATTTCAGAATTTCAGATTTACAACATATATAACTGAGTCCGAAGCAAAAGAGAGAGTGAGAGACAGACCTGTTCATAGAAGGCGTTGATGGCAGAGATACAAGAATCCGAAGAGGTCCTGATCTCGTACCCCCACCTATCCAGTTTCACTCCATCCATCTCTCTCTCTCTCTCTCTCTCTCTCTCTCTGAATTAGTGGCCTAGGTTGTGTAAACGATAGAAGAAAGACGAGGAGAAGCGCCCCTGAAATAGTAAAACAGAACGTATTTCTTAGCGAACAGTGTTTCGGGACACCAAAGGGAAACCCAAGTCAGGTAGATGGCGAGGTGTTACTTGTCGCCTTCTGCTTGGATTTGGGTCATAGAAAGCACCCCGGGCCAACACACCGCACCCTGCCTGCAGCTTGCTATCAAAATGTCAGATTCTGTCTTGCCGTAAAGTGTCAAGATAGGGGCATCGATACTCCCCTTTCTTTCAATTGGCTTGGCAGCAACAACTTCGTGCCTCCATTAATACACTCACAATCTAAACAGGACTCATATGATCTTGACCAGCCGAAATGATTAAATAAGAGTAATGGTATAGAGAGGTTAGTAGTGCACATTATATAGTGTACACTTTACACTTATTGTATGACTATTTTTAGTTGATTGTTCTTAACACTCATTTGGAGAGATGTGTGGTTTAGATAATGCCATATCATGCGTGCAAAATGAATGTTCCTAATAGTGACTTCTATCTATATTTATTGATTAAATAATCATGGCACACGTCCGGAAATGCTTCATGATGCTACATTGTGGCTAATGATGGCCTTTTACGGTAACAACTAAAAAGGGCCAAAGGTGTGTAATGTGTATTCCTCCTAAATTGTTGATGCGATAGCTGATTACGATAGGAGCTGATACGGTAATAATTAATAATTTTTTTTTTAATGATCAAAAAAGTATTTTTTAATAGTATTATGAATTTTTTTTTAAATGTTTATAATAATTAAAAAAATATATGAAAAAAATAAAATAAAATAAAAATAAAAAATATGAAATACACCATTCGAAACACTTACTCGGGCCACTTTTTCGTGGCTGTAGCATAGCTCTTAGAGAATGTATTTTTTTTCATGCCAATTGTAAATAGAATTAAGTATAAATTATATTTACATTGATAAATTGTTAATTTTTTTTAGACTTGTCCATTTGGTTAAGATCTGATAAGATTAATAATTTCCAAATTTTAAGTAATTAAAATGTCGAACTGGAAATGTTACCTTAAAAATATCTTAAAACATATTTAGAGTTAAAAGTTTAATAAAATTAGTGTCAAATAGTTCTAAGGCTTTTGGACCAATAGAGATCAGTTGCTAGGCTTTTAATAAAGTGTGGCATCTCTTAGATTCTTAAATGAAATGAGAACATCTGTGAATAATAGTAAAATAATTTGAATAAATATGTTTTATAGAGTTTTAGAAAATGATAGAAAAAAAATTGAAGTTAAAATATTGTTATAATATAATTTTTCTTTTGGGATTTGAAAAAATTGAATTATTTTTTATATTTTGTTTGGAAGTCTAGAAAGTTGAAATAATTAAATAAAAATTTTAAAAATTTGAAATTGAAAAAAATGTTTGTATTTATCGTGTTTGGATATTGAAATGAAATTAAAAAATGTTGGTACTATCTAAACCATGGTGAAGTAGACGGATCCAACTCAAGGGCTAGATCCAACTGGTGAAGAAAGCAAGCCGTCCATTTGAAAGAAGGAGCAAACATAATTATGGGCTAGAATCATATGCTAAAATATTCTGGGCTACATACGTTGGGGGCGTTATTGGGCTTCTATATGGTCATTAAATGAAAAGCCTTTTCAGTTCCATAAACAAATATCTAAAAAAATGAAAAATACTATATATTCTGCTATAAAATGCGTTGCTTGTACGTATCATATTTATAACCAAAAAAATGCTTCGTCTGCAAATTATATTAAAAAGATCTCATAAATATATAACTAATTGTTAAATTATTTTCATTATAAAGTAAATATATGTAAAGATTTTATTTATCTATTTAATTATATAAAAGCCAAATTTTAACTTGCTGAATTGGCATTCAGTCAGCAAAAATGGGCTTAACAATCCATAAATTATTAGCATATCTTACAAACCAGCAAATCGTTTATTTGTAAAGATTCAAGCGGTGTAATGTACTAGCAAAATTGCAAACTGTTTATTTGCAAAGAGTCAAGAGGTGAAATGATTCAGCATATTTACAAAGGGTCAAGCAGTGCAATTGTCAACGTGCTCTATAGTTTATTTGCAAAGTTCGTCGAGGTAGTTAAAAACAAATGGCCAAGCACTCCGTTTTGCACCATCGAAACAGAGTAACCTTTCCCCCACAACCAAGCCACTCCACGGCGACAGACTTCGAAGAACCAAACGTCAATCGATGGAAAAGATTTAAAGCACCGCTTAGACGTCAATCGGTGTAAAAAAAATAAGAGCACCACTTAGACGAATCTACTTTTCAGGACTATAGTTCGGCATAATTCCGTTTATTTGCAAAGAGTCGAGAGATGCAATGATTCAGCATATTTACAAAGGGTCAAACGGTGCAATTGTCAACGTGCTCTATAGTTTATTTGCAAAGTTCGTTAAGATAGTTAAAAATAAATGGCCAAGCACTCCCATGCAGAGAAACAATAATCAGAGAAACCACTCCCAAGCACACTTCCAGACCTAAACCTGTGCCATAGATAGGAGAGTTCCTTACCAAGAGATCGTTTCGTGCGGCGACGGCCTGGGTGACTATCGACGGCGGCACAACTGAGAGTGAGAACGGAGAGAGAGAGAGAGAGAGAGAGAGAGAGAGAGAGAGAGAGAGAGAGAGAGAGAGCGGCGACTTGGGGGTGGCGTGGGGGTACCAGGTGGCGCTGCTTATGCAAGTGTCGACGTCGAGGTGGGGCTGGCGACGTGGCTCACGGTGGGTAGAAAATTCCTCTGTTTTCGGTGGTGTAAAGCAGAGCACCCGTTCCAAATTTTTGCGGTGGCTAGCATGGTGGCGTGGGCAGCTTTGTGGAGTATGTTGTCATTGCACGGTGGCTGATCAGGCTTGGCGGTTTTCGTCGTGCATGAGAGACTTGGCAGTGTTGGGTCATGGGTGGTTTTCGTCGTGCATGAGACTATGGTCATTGTGGTGGGGGGTTGCAACATAGAATCTAGCTTGGCTGTGGGGCTTCCCTATGGTGGTGAGGCTTGGCAGCGGCGTGAGGCTTTGGTCAATGCAACGAGGGAAGAATTGCGATGAGACTAGCATTTGCGATGAGTTTGCAATAAACTTATGTCCTCCCACACGCCGATTCCTCTCTCTTTTCTCAACCGTTCTTGAGCCTGATGAATCTTAAATTATTTTTTGCTACACAGAAGCCTTCACCGTGGTAGCCTCAGTCCAACCACCAGTTTCATCGCATTCTCTCCTTCCTCTTGGTGAGTCTGTCGCATGGCTTTCCGCTCAAGTAAATCTGTTTTTACCTCTCGGCCGGTGAGATATGCAGCTAAAAGCATCCATCTTCTTCCTGATATAAAAGTAAAAGGCATAAAAGCAACCATATTGAGCATTGACATTGGATTAGCCAAATGCCTTTTCATCTTTAAATTTAGCAAATATCATCCATATTTGCTCCACATTGAATTAGTTAAATTGTTTTCATCCAAACTACAAGTTACAGTAAATCCATTATTCTTTTCAAATATGAAAAGAACTATAGCAAGTCTAAAAGTATTTTTTGAGATTGTTATATTATAGATATGAGATTTTTATTCATATGAGATTTTACCATCTATATACATATGAGATTATTATATTATAGATTGTTAGATTGTGAAAATAAAAAGGAATATGATTTGCTGGAGGTTATTGAAGATATGAAAATAAAATAAAAAATAATTAAAAAATAAAATATTAAAAAATAATAATATTTTATTATTATAGAGAGTGTGATGACTAATGCAATGTAGACTTCAAGTTTTGAATGATTAGCTAAAGGTGAAAAAGTTACATATTAGTCAAAATTTAAAGAATATGATAGCCAATTCAATGCTAATGCTCTAAAGCATAAACGCAAATCTGACTTGCTTTTACTTCTTTATGGCTAAATTACGCTCCAACCCTTTATTTGTTTTTTTCAAAAGTGAATACTTTATTCTTTTGAAGACATTATTATTTATTGCTCTTGAATTCAAAATATGACAAAAAGTGATTGCTTACGAGATTTGGGCTTGATTTCACTTGAAGTTGTTTTAGTTTGGATTATTGTAGTAAATTGCAAAGGACTTGATTTAAGCATTTTGTTACTTATTTTAATAAATTTATATAAAATATAACTATTCACTAAGTTATAATTTGAAAATAAGATATATTAAGAATATTTAAATAATAATATTATTAGTTCTATATAAAAAACTCAAAATTATTTAAATTATTTTCTACAATATAATCCGTTAGTGACACGTCTTTTTAGAAATTTAGGGAGATAAAGATCATGTTTAAATATTTAGTTTTTGAGATATCGAGTTAAGTTGAGTTTTTCGTGAATCGAGTGTGGGATTATAGACCTCGGACTTTAGAAAGTTCTTATAGCTATCCATTTCAGGTTAATAGTTAATAGTTTTATTCGTTTCTCTTGACTCTTCCAATTTGAGAGATGGGTAGAATACATCTCATGGTGATCATTGTCATCATTGAGAAGATGACGCCTAGAATAAATTATTATGCACTTTTTTTAAGTACCCCAGTAGTCATAAATTTATTATTTTAATTAAAACTTTACGATCTCCATCGTAGTTGAATAAATTGTTAGGCAGCCTGGAAGGTGCAACCCTCGCACACCCCAGTGAAAAAAATGGTTAAATTTGAGTAACTGAAAGCAGTGAATATGCAAGTATTTGATTGATGATTTTGTTATACTTCTTGATTTGGTTGGTAGGTTTGCTGGCTTTAATGCCCATCTTTTGTGTGTTGTACAAGGTTTCAGTATTAGACGGATGCGTATGTTTCAGTAAACTCAAGCCAAGCATTAGATGGTGGAGGACAGAAGCTGTGGAGAGTGGATCGGCTCTGCAATGTTTTGGTTAGAAAGAATTTTGTATTCGGATATATACTAAATCCTATTTTATAATCTACATATTCGGATATATACAAATTCGGATATATTTTACAATCATTTCTCTATTTTATGACAATTCTTGCATTGCGAGCATTATAGGCTCGTATATATAACTTGGATAAAGGAAATTAATAGTGAAAAGATACATACAAATTAACAAAAGCCATGCACTGAGCTGTCATCAGTCACTGAATACGTACAATATTGACTAGCCTTTTACTGTATATATAGCACATAAAAACTAATTAACGCAGGTTGTTTATAATGTTCCCAGCGATTGCCTGATCTCAATAGCTATATTGGCGCCCGGTTCTCCGCCAATACTGCACGCTCTGCATGCGTTTCACATGCATGACTCCATTAAGGCTTCGACTATTACGTACACTCAATATATAGAAAAATGCTACTCACAACTGGATAGGGGAACCCTCACGGCATCGTGTCCGATGTGGCAATTAATGGAACGGCGTTGTGGCGCAACTTGCTTGAAGATGGAAGGGATTTTAAACTTCACAGAGCTAAACGTCGTCGTTTAGCCTCGTTTCCCTCGAAAACAGAAGGGGTCGCTTCGCCTTCTTTCCCATTTTGCCCATCACCACGAAAACTTACCCTTCACTCTGTCTTCTTCTTTCTCCTCTCCTCCACGAAGCCCCATCGTCCTCCACGAACTGGCCACCCCACGAAGCCGCCGCATACAAAGCCTTCGCCTTCTCTGCAGTCAGTCTTCGTGGTCTCCTTCGAACCCACGAACTCTCGTACCCACGAATCCCACAAACCAACAATTTTGTGAAGTCACTGTGTTTTGCAGTCTTCGTCTTCTCTGCAGTCAGTCTTCGTGGTCTCCACTAACCCACGAACCCTTGTACCCACGAACCAACGGTTTGCGAAGTCACTGTCTTCGTCTTCTATGAAATCTTCTCCACGAAGACACAGAGCCATGAAGCCACAGAGCCACATCCCCTTCGTCTTCTCTGTCTTCTCTTTGTCTTCTCCATGAACCCTCCTTCCCACAAACCCAAATCTTAAATCTCCTTCCCACAAAACCCCAAAACCCTAACCCTAACCCTAACCCCAAAACACTTTTTGTAATCATCGATCGGGCCGAGTTTCAAAGTATCATCACTGCAAAAATGTCGTTAGTTTTCTCCTTTTTCTATTCTTTGGTTTTACTTTCCAAATGTTTGGAAGTCAATAATTCTTTATCATACATTGTACATTTAGTCATGTAATATATTTCCTATGATGTATAATTCTTGCATTAACTATTTAGTCATGTAATTATTCAAATCACATACCATATCATCGTTGTTAAGTTGCCAATTTATAAATTCCACATGTATGAGAGTAGTAGCATCTCTATGGAATGTATAAAATAATATTTGAGCAAGGTGTTTTAGCAAATTTTATTTTATTAAGCTGTTTCTATAAAATGTTAGTGGGATGTTTTACTCTTGTCTATAACAGTCTCACTGCCATATTAAACTGTTACTCTTGTGTATTTACTCTTGTTTGTTTGGGATCAATCTCATATTTCTCAAGTAGGGAAGTAATGGCTATCAAACTGAAAATTTTACAATTAATGAATATAGAAACTCCTTGAGATGCTATAGGACATATTATTATTATTATTATTAATGTAATTTTGAGGATCAAATGACTGCAAACAAATGGGCATATATAAAGTAAGAGTCAAATAAGCAAAGCTAAAACTACGTATCAATATGGGCCCTCCTAATGGACACAGTCTAGCATGATAGCATGAACATAATCAGTTTGAAAAACGTCCCAATATACTATTTTTAGAACTGAACAAGCAGGGTTCAGTTCTCAATTTCTCTCTGAAAGTTTTATTAGACTATCAACTATTTTTAAAATAGGCACCCTTTCAATTGTCATAGTGTTCTTTAAACTTCACAGAACATCACTAAAATCTTAAACTGCTATTGTTATTGGGATGCTTACTTCCAGTTTAAAACGTTAAACTGCTACTGTTAAACTGCTACTGTTATTGGAATGCTTACTTCCACATTAAAAGTTTAAACTGTTACTGTTATTGGGATGCTTACTTCCACATTAAAATGTTAAACTGCTACTGTTATTAGGATGCTTACTTCCACATTAAAAGTTTAAACTGTTACTATTATTGGGATGCTTACTTCCATATTAAAATGTTAAACTACTACTGTTATTGGGATGCTTGCTTCCACATTAAAATGTTAAACTGTTACTGTTATTGGGAAGCGTGTATCTGAATAATTCAACGAATTCCTCTCGGCAGTTGAATTTTCTGTACTATTGAAATTACTGCCATACGAGGATGTCATCATCGATATCTTCATCTTCCTTTGGTAAACGTGCTTTGGGCATACCATTCTGTTTGTTATGAAGCAGTTTGTAATGGAAATGTTATGAGCAGTTTGTAAAGCAGTTTATAATATATATTGAGCAGTTTGTTTGATAGTTTGTATGGATATTGGTTGTTGATAAGCAGTTTGTAAAACATAACAGTTTGGATTTGAGCAAATTGTAAAACTGGTATGTACAGTTTGTATTGGACAGGTTGTAAAAAAGTTTTGTGTATGTATGGATATTGGTTGATAAGTAGTTTGTAAAACTGGTTAGTTTGGATTTGAGCAGATTGTAAAACTGTTATATACAGTTTGTATTGGGTGGGTTGTAAAACATTTTTGTGTATGTATGGATATTGGTTGATAAGCAGTTTGTAAAACAGTTTAGTTTGGATTTGAGTAGATTGTAAAACTGTTAAGTTTGAGCAGGTTGTATGGATAATGTTTGTTGAGAAGCAGTTTGTAATGCAATTTGTTATGAGCAGTTTGTAAAGCTGTGATGTAAAGCAGTTTGTTATGAGCAGTTTGTAAAGCAGTTTGTAATGCAGTTTGTTATGAGCGGTTTGTGAAGCAGTTTGTATTTGTACATAAAAGTTTGAGAAGCAGTTTGAGAAGCAGTTTGTTATGAGCAGTTTGTTATGAGTAGTTTGTGAAACAGTCCCGTATGGATATTGAGCATTGATAAGTAGTTTGTATTTGTACATAAAAGTGATGACACAAAATGCCAACCACTAAACTGTATTACACAGAATACAGTTTCAAAAAAATCATTACACTATATAACTCGGCATAAATTTAGTAAATTATATGAACAAACTTGCCAACAAAAAGTAAATTTCAGTTTGTATTTGGCCAACACTACACATGTCACTACACAAACATCAACAACCCTAAAGCCAAATTTCAACAAAATGTCCTCCAAATACTGCCAAAGCTCCAACAAATGTCCTCCCAACACACAAATATCAACAAATGGCTTCCCAATTAACAAATGTCCTTCCAATTAACAAAATAGCAATAATTGGCTTCCCAATACACAAATACCAACAAGTCTGCTCTGCTCTGCAAAACATACAACATAGATCATCTTAGTTCCCAAAATGACAACTAAAAATATCAATTGTAACAACATTAAATGTTAGTATTATTAATAACATACTCAATGTATCAAATTATTACATCGGTTTCGGGCCTGGACTTGTTCAACATTGGGAGTATCCATCTCCGAAGGGCCAAATAACCTCCTGCAAGTGTCCACGACTGCTGTATCTCCTCCATCTCGCTAATTAACAAGTCACAAATATCCTTTAGCATATTTTTCATATTTGCATTAAATGGTAAATAAACCTCTCATTTCCCTCAACTTTTAAGGCATTAATTTTTGCCTTACATTCCGTCTTTCCTGTTGGACGTGGTTTATCGACATTCAAAGTTTTATTCCGGGCCTTCCCACCGCAGGTACAGGCAAGGGTGACATATCTAACAGTCTCATCCTCGGCCTTTTCACTCCTTTTGGTCATCACCTCAAACCCGCATTTCTTACCATATTGCTTATAATAGCTCAATAACTCTTCAAAAGAATTATATTCCATCCCCGACTTTGGCTCTTCAATCGTATCACCACCATCCATTTGGACACACTCAGGTGTCCCGGCACTATTATCCTCGGTATCTTGTGATTCTGGTGTATCCTCTGTAATCTCCTCATCAAGTCTAAAGGATGTATATGGTGCTTCAGTTTCCTTACAATTGGGTGTATCTTCTGTACGAACTCTTGAGCTCGTTGCGGAGCTTGTAGTGATGAGAGGAATGGGAGGTCCCATCCCATATTGAAATTTGTAACCAAAATTCTGCATAAATCACAAAAATTAAAGCAATTAATGTAATTCTGAAAAAGCATATTTATTAAAAAAAATACTAATAAAGTTGCATCATCACCTGAATGTTGATTGGATATTGGTTGCCATCTGGATATGACATAAAGGTTGGTGACCACGTAGGCACTAGTCCATGCCAAACGTGCATGTAATTTGAAAGGTATGGAGTCGTTGTTGTGATGTCTTGACATAAAAAATAATAATGATAAGTAGCAACCATGGGGGAATGATGTAATCAATCAATAAATATCAACTCAACAAATTCCAACAAATCTTTAAAATAATATCACATACCGTGCTTGGAGGATTTGAGCTAGATGGTGTTAGCCCAGCTGAGTGGTCTTCTCCTTTTTCCATGCTAACAATCTCAAGGAAAATTATACCTCTTACAACAACAACAAGAAAATCACCAGATTAAGTTGATCATCCTTGAGAAAACAAAGGTTAGAGGCATAAGTGTAAATTATCCAAACAAATTAACAAAATAATTATATCAACAATTAGCCTGTGCAATGAATTTAATTTACTAGCAAAAGAAATAGTTTTTTTTAACACAATTGAAGAATGGACTCTATCATTTGAAAATTTATTAAAAATTTAACTATGAAATGGTTTTGTTTGAACAACCTAGTCTCTAAACCCCAAAATCAGCTCACAGATTGTCTTTTTTCTACTTAATATGATGTATTCATATAGTTAAATATGAGAATGTGCCATTAATCCTGTGTAATGAATTAAATTTATTAGCAAAATAAAAAGATTTTTTTTAAAACAATTGAAGAATGGACTCTATCATTCGAAAATTTATTAAAAATTTAACTATGAAATGATTTTGTTTGAACAACCTAATCTCTAAACCCCAAAATCAGCTCACAGATTGTCTTTTTTCTACTTAATATGATGTCTTAATGTAGTTAAACATGGGAATGTGCCATTAATCCTGTTATTGGGATTGCCTCCTTGCTCTTAAAAGCTAAGGAAAACAAAATGCCAACCTTGTGGCAAGAAGCTCACAAAAACAGTGTCTGTAGCATTTGTAACTTTGTGGTTATACATGTTATAAAACAACGGTTGCTTTAAAAATGAAATACTAACATCTATAAAATGCGAACCATGTGGCAAAATTAATGGACATAACCAGTGTAAATTTCCTACTTCCTATACTTTTTGGTCGAACCCTGTGGCTTTGGAGCCTTCCATTTTAACAACTAAAAATACTTATAGATGTTTCTAGCTACCAAAATGCCAACAAAAACACCACATACGAACACGAAGACACGAACACAGGAAGTAGACGACGCAGGATGTCTTACTTGAAGCTAGCAATGGAGATACGAAGCCGAAGAACAGAGATGGAGGAGATCTCACAGCTTCTCATGCGAAGATGAGGAGATCTACTGTTCTTCTAGACCCAAAAATCGACTGCCTCAGAGCTTTTCCACAATTTTGCATTTTTGCTGGATTTTTTTCTCAAATGTCAAACTTTTCAGTTGCTGAAGGAGATTAAATAGCTATTCAAGTGAAGATGAAGAGATCTACGGTTCTTCTAGACCCAAAATCGATATGGAGCTGTCGGGAATCATGATACCCTGCTTGCTGTTTTTGCCGAGATGAAGAGATCTACGTTTTTGCCTTTTTGGATTATTTTGTTATGAAATGAAAACAATACCCTGCTTTCCCTTCTTTTTCTGTCTGTGTTTGATTTTTTTTTTAAATTAAATAAATCGATTAATGCCACGTCAGCTGATTACGCAATGGTTGCTACATACGATTGTTTTTAGCATTATTGCAATATATATTCTGCCCCACTATCACCCACCCCTAGCTCGCACAATATTGATCGATCACTTTGTCAACGTACATGTCATACGTCTATGACTATAACAATATTGACCAAATTCATAATGGGTTTGGGTTGGATAATAGGAGTTTAGTAGTTGGGCTTAGCCTATGGCCCAAAGCCCTCATCTCTTTTATTTACTTGAGTTTTGTTGAGTTGGGTCATGGCGCATTTATTAATTGGTTTTTATTGCCTAAAACGTTCGAACGTTATTAATTGTCCGTTCGACCATATATTTAGACATTCGAACGCTAATTATTAAATTCAATCCATTTACATTTTATTAGCTTATTAAATTATTTTCATCGTTTAATTGATTATATGTTCTATCAATTAATTTATTAAATTGCTATTAGTATATAATTTTGTAAATCTTTTAGTCGTAATTAGATTTTATCACTAATCTTGAATGTATATTTTATTTTTAAAATTTCAGGATCATAATAATGTCTTATCGGGGCCGTAAACGTGGTAGATCAGGAGAACCTTCCATCCAAATAGTTCGAGAGCGGACCGTTTTACTTGAGCGACAGGTAAAACTGTCTAATTTTGTCGCTCTTATATGGGAGGGTCATTCCCTCCCATTAGTATTCAATGATCGTGATTGGGCACCAATCTTATATCAGCGAGAAGAAGGAATGGAACTCGTTTTCTTCATTGAGATCGTTACTGAGTTCTATAAAGAGCTCGGTGCTGCCAGCCCAGACGATGGAGGGGCATATAGGATCTGTGTCCGAGGAGCTCCTGTTATATTTTCAGCGGACGGACTCGCTGCATATCTCGGTATTCCTAGGCTTCTTGATGCCTATCCAAACCTGCCGCCTAGAGAGTCTGGTCCTTCAGGTGATGCAGCTATGTCTCAGGACCAGGGACCAGATTACACAGATGAGATCGATACACTTGCTGATCACGAGGTCAGAGACTTGATTGTTGATCCAGATGCTCCAGTGTACGATGGCTCCAAGAGTATTAGGCAGGCAGATTTATCTTCTTTCTTCAAGATTATGAATTTGATCATTGCCAACAATATTGACCCACGACAGCACAAGACCGAGGTCGGCATGGATCGAGCGAGATTTATGATACGGGTCGCTCGTGGCATCCCGATCGACCTCGTTGGTTATATATTTGAGAGGATCCGATCAGAGGCACGGTTCATTACGACAGATATACTGCCGTTTGGGATCCTCATCACTCGATTTTTGCTACATGCCGGGGTTGTGTCCGAACCTGCCGAGCGTTCCCGATTTCCGATGGCACCGATCAACAGCACCATCCTATCACGGAGCACGAGACACTCTAGATTTCATTTTCGTGGGGCTGTTCCTGACAGGGTTGAGATTCAGAGAGATGCGCAGCCGGGAGATACTGGAGTATCGGCTGGTGAGACATCTACACAGGCTGAGACATCACGCACATATATTCGCGAGGAGATGACTGACATATTGCGTGCTGAGATCGGCGTACACACATCAGCAGTGATTGATGCAGTGCATACTGCAGTGCATACTGCCATGTCTGAGTTGCGTACAGAGATTATGGCTACCGTCTCTGGGTTACGTACAGAGGTTAATGAGTTACGTACAGCGATTAATGCCAATAATGCAACTCAGGTCACAGTTAGTACTCGACTGACATAGGTAGAGACATAATTAGCTGCAGTCGAGGATGTGTGTAGAGACCTCGCATCACAGTAGTTTTTATCTTTTATTTATATTTTCTTTTGTTATAATTATGAACAATATATATGGCATTTTGATAATTTGCTTTATTTGGTTGATTAATATATATGTGGTTGATAATATTTATTTAACTAAAAATCTTATTTAACGTAAAAGAAATCATTAAAATATTTTAAAATTAATTACATAAAATTAATTAATGAATTTGTATATATGATAGATATTTTTTATAATTTGAGTTTCGTACCGAGATTAATATTATTCCTTCGAATGTATAAATGTGGTGCTTGAATATGTTCTAACTAAATATATTCCGTTCGAATGGTTTAGAAACCTTCCTGCCAGGATTTGCCACCAAATATTTTCCGTTCGAATACAACAAATTATCGTTCGAACGTTTTTGAACTTTCCCCGCCATAATAAAGTAATTATCTGCCAAATTTTACTGTTTGAACGTATTTTTTGATGTTCGAACGGGAAAATTTTTTGAGACGATTTAATTCGTCACAAAAAATATTGTTCGAACGATTATTTTGACGTTCGAACGATTTTCTAAATTCATCGATTTTTTGGGACCAAGAAATGACTTTTAGGGACCTAAATAATTTCGTCCCAAAATCTCAAATTTGTTGTAGTGTCTAGCTAATTTTCTCTCGAGGATGAGATCGAAGCTGTCAGATCACTATGATCTCCTGCTAGCTAGGCAGCTCCTCTTCAGGCAGGCATGCATCAGATCATGCAAATCCACGCAATATATTTACTTCCTCGTCCGTCTAATAATATCTTACTCGTAAAATTGTTTCCTAGCTAGCATATATGCAGTAGTACCATTGTCTGTTGTAGTTTTCCGAATGTATCTACATTTGCATGTATCCTCCATGTTGATGTCGTGTTTCACACTTCATTGAATCAGGCTTTAGCAACTCATGTCTTGGCAATGAGCTCTCGCAATGAGTCCTGCAGAGAGAAGAATGTATGTGGTTTTGAGAGGGCGGCCTAGGGGTTGGGACCCTCCAATATCAAAGTTAGTAAGTGTTTTTAGAGTGTAGTAAATAAGTAAGAAAATTTAGGAATCAGAGAGAGTTTCATCATACTTGAGATAAGCTATTTATACTACTAGTTCAAAGAGCAGATCATGCCTGTTACTATGAGGTTCGGATTTCTCATACTGTTCATTTTGTCATAACCTTTAAATGCGGCGTGACTCTGCGACGACCCTATTAATGTGACGTGGTTCTGCGATGGCATCATTAATGTGACGTGTTGTTCAGGTGGCAGAGCCATTAAATACGGCGTGATTCTCCAACTTTCTCACTTTAATCTACCTTTCTCCTAGTCTGTTCATGCTTTCTTTGTCAGTAAATCAACAATTTTCTGTATGTCACGCCTGTTGTGTGGGCGGATACTCAATGACTGGACACTATCCGAGGGACCTCAGATTGACGAGTCCCGATGAGTCTCATTTCAAATGAAGTACGTGGGGGTGGGGGTTGTGGTTGATTCCCTTGCACTCCATTAATTAAATGAAGAGCATTTTATTTTCAAATGAAGTACGTTTGGATTCGTCCGGCCAATTCCAAGGCCTGATCCGCAATATCCTATCGCGAAAGATGAAGAGTGGTAGGTAGGATTTTTCAGTAGAGAAGATGCAGGCCGTAGATAGGAGAGATTAGGTGCAGGTAGGATCGATGTATTTAATTATTTGTCGACAACCGCATGCATGCATTGGGGTATATGTGTTTGAATTGGAATATTACTTCCCATGCATGCAGATCTTGCCAGATACGAGTCAAGACTCTCATCATCACATTAATGTTGGCTATATATGTCAAAATTAAAAATTAAAATACATATATTAATAAAAGCAGTCACATTAATAGCTATATAATAATTATAATGGGACCCACATGAAAAGAAATTAATTTTTTAATAGTAGACTCCACTTTTTTTCAAAGGGACTGCACGGCATTTGTGCATTTCATAACTGCATGTAGTATTACTCATATAATTATTAACTGCTTTTAGTTATACATAGAAGAAATTAGTACTACATATCATCAATATTATGGCACTCTGGTCATGTATGATGTTGGATATGTACGTATGACGTTGAATGGAAGGCTTGGCTGGAAATTAGTGACTTTCAATTTCAGAGAAGCCAATGCAGCTAGCGGCTCATCTACTTGCAAAAATGCCATTAATGCAAACTGAGAAAAGGATCATATGACTAGAAGATCAAGGACTCTTGTGTAATGTTGTGCAAAACACACATCAAAGATGACAAATAAAGTAAAAGTAATCACAATCAAGCACATGATACACAATATACGTGGTTCGACAAATTGCCTAAGTCTACAGAGTTGCAGAAATCTTATTAATCAGAGGAGATTACAATCACTCAATCTCAACTCACACTCTCTAGTACTTTTTGCTCTCTCACACAATATATACTTACTAGACAATTGTTTTCTCTCAAAATATGTTGAAAGTCGTACAAAACAAGTCAAATATGATATATATATATAGCAAACGACGCTGGAAACCCTAATTTGGCAAAATCTGCATCTTTTGCTCAAGCGGCGTGTCGATCGCGCATCGAGTGAACGGCCAAATCAACATTGGCTCGAGTGGGACTTGAGCGAACACTAGGATTTGTGTCTCGCTCGAGTTCACTATCGTGCGAGACTCGAGCGAACTCATGGTTTGAGCTTTGCTCGAGCCCACTGTTGAGCGCACGTCGAGTGAACTCACTGGTTGAGTTTCATTCAAGTGCACGTCGAGTGCACGTCAAGCAAACACTCTGTTTCTTGATTTTCAGTTCCAAAACCAGTCTCTGCATACACCCCAACAATCTCCCACTTGGAGACTGGGTCTTCGCATGCCAGCCACTGTTTCCAGCCAAGCCCTATCATCTCTACTGCTCAAAGCTCCCGTCTCCCGTCTTCAAGCTAGAAGACGCACTGAAGTCAAGCCTGACTCCAGTCTTCCACGTATATCGCCTTTAGTCAGCACATCTACTGGGCGACTCATAACTCCTATTGCACTAGGGCAGATCTTGAACACGAGAACTCACCCGAATCTTTCCTACGTACCTCTTAAGCAAGGACTATGTCACGTATGTCGTCGTAGTTCAGTTTCATCTTGCCGGCTGAACTACTCACAACCATCCTCATGGCCTCCCAACTATTTGGCAACGATGCCAACATAATTAACGTTCTGATCTCATCATCGAACTCAATTTCTATAGAAGAAAGTTGATTTGTGATCGTATTGAATTCATTCAAGTGTTGGGCTACATACATACATTTCGATATCTTCATATTGAACAATTTCTTCATCAAGTGCATTTTGTTGTTCGCCGATGACTTTTCATACATACCTGACAAAGTCGTCATGGTGGTTCTGTCCTTACTGATATTGTGTGCCACTGTTCTGGAAAAGGTTAGTCGAACAATCCCTAGAACCTATCGATCTAACAGGATCCACTCAGCATCATCTATGTTCTCCGGCGTCTTTCCCAACAGTGTAAGGTGGAGCCTCTTTCCATAGAGATAGTCCTCAATTTGCATCTTCCAGTACTCAAAATCAATGCCGTCGAACTTCTCAATCCCGGGTGCTTTCACTTTCTCTCAGGCCATCGCTCTCATTCAGATCCAACCTTGACTCTTGATACCAGTGGTTGTGTAATGTTTACACACCATCGATGACAAATAAAGTAAAAACAATCACAATCAAGTACACGACACACAATATAAATGGTTTGGCAAATTGCCTACGTCCACAGAGCTGCAGAAATCTTATTAACCAGAGGAGATTACAATCACTCAATTTCAACTCATACTTTCTATGGCTTTTTATTCTCTCATACAATATGCATTAATTAGACAATTGTTATCTTTCAAAATATGTTGAAAGTCGTACAAAACAACTAAATCAACATTGGCTCGAACAGGATGTCAAGCGGGACTCAAGCGAATACTAGGGTTTGTGTCTCACTCAAGCTCACTATCGCACAGGACTCTAGCGAACTCACGGGTTGAGCTTCACTCGAGTCCACTATCGAGCGCACGTGAGCGAACTCATGGGTTGAACTTCGCTCAAGCGCACGTCAAGTGCACATCAAGCAAACAGTCTGTTTCTCGATTTTCAACTCCAAAACTAGTTTCCACATATACCCGAACAAAGACCTATATAAATTATGAATATTGTTCTTAAGGATAAATAAATATTATAATGACTCATGAATTTTTGGTATTACAATAAAATTTATTGGTGGTACTTGATTAAAGAAAAATTAATAATTAGGATTTATCCATCCAAAGAATCATGTCAATATAGCAAATGTTACCAAAACCTCAGCCAGGAATTATTAGCTCATTAATTATATATATATATATATATATATATATACCGTCAGCAGTACCTCACGCATCAAATTAAGTCGTCGTTTAAAAAAATATCATTATTATTTAGAGTCGGGCTACTCTAGCCTTAAAATGACCACTTGGTTAAATTTATTATTTTAACTTTTTATCATTTTAAAATATTTTTTAAAAAATAGAAAAAAATTAATGCACTAATAATTACTTTATTAGCTATTAAGTAAAAAAAATTAAAATACAACATATGTTAAAAAAAGTGGACAAAATAAGTGAATAAAATACATCATGGGATGATGAGAGAATGATAGAAATTAAGATGATGAATAGATCTTTTATTTTTCTATTAGATATCAAACCAGATTAGAGAATCAAACTAATCATCCTCCACAATATTGATTTTATTATTTTCTTTTAAGTATTTTTTAAATATTTTTAATCATTAAAAAATTTTAAAAAATATATAATTTTATTAATATTCACTTTCTTAATCAATAAATAAAATAAAAAATTATAAAAATTAATTATAAAAAAAATTGTAAATGAATAGTAATAAGAGGACCAAGTCCAACTACCTCTTCCTAGCTTTTTCCCATCAATATATATAATATGTTGGCTGAGTGGTAGCTAGGTAGGTGGGGGCTTTACACGTACGTACATACGAGAGATCGGGCTGCAGGTAGCATATGGTAACTGGCAGGTAGGATATATATATATATATATATATATATATAAAAGAAAGGAAGAAATGAATAAAAAAAAAAGAAAAAAAATGGAGATTAATCTCTAACTGCTAATTATTATAATATAATTTGGTAGAAACCAACGTCTTCGCTTGTACGTACTAGCTAGCTAGCCAGTTGGTGGTCAATGCATGGGCTACTACGGATGCAATGAGAATATTACATGCATGCAAGTACTAGAAATTTTGATGTCCTAATTAATATATAATTAATTAACCTAATTATCAATTACCAACGGGTTTCTTTAGATGTACGTCTTTTAAATAATATTATAATTATTATAAAAGTCATGCATAAAGCTGGTAATTAATTGGTTTCTCGATAAATTAATTAAACTCACTAATAAATGCAAGTTAATGACGTACGAGCTGAGGTAATTATTAGTTTATATAATTAGGTGGGGGTCGAAGATCGATCATGACACCAGCTCATCATGACCATTAATTTAGCCCATTTTCACTTTTCAGTATTTGCAAACATATTTCGCTATACACCGTATTATTATTTTATTAAATATGATATAATATATTTATTATTATATTAAATGATCATTTATTATATACTTTTTTATTATATAATAATAATAAATATGTCACATATTATTTGATATGATCAAAATAGAATAAGAGTATGATATATAACATTACTCGTACGTACCGAGAAATGTTATATATTTACTGTTGCGTGTGAAATGGCTTTCGGCCCAGACCATCTACCTCAAGTGGGATTATTAGCTACTTTGATCTGGGCTTTTCTTGATGTGATTCAAAAACCAAATTAACAAATATAATAATAAAAGTTAAATTAACTCATGCTCAGTTTTATACTCCACTCATAACGAAGTCAATTTTATTCATCACCATATATTTCAGGCACCAAATAAAGCATAAAGCAAACGGAATACAAACCCTACTTTCCATGTACAACATGAAAGTAAGTTTTATTTTTTTTTTCTGAGCAACACAAAACTGGAGAAGACTCAACCAAAAACTAAGTTGCTCATTGGAATTACTACTTAATGCCTAGGAGGAGCCCCGGGCAGAAGCTTGAGGAACTCTATAAACCTATCAGTCTCGGGAATAAGACCGTCAACAGCGGGATCAGAGCAAAAGCTATCCATCCATTTTGCGAGTGCAGGATGCTTTACTTCGTCGAAAAGCTTCACACCAACGATCTTCTCCAAAGCTCTCAGCCAGGCCAAGGTGCACCCAAAGGCAATATCAAGGTACCCGACTCGCTCTCCCCCAAAGAAAGCGTTCCCTTTGCTACACTGGTGAAAGGCTCCATCCAACACCTCAAAACTTTTACCCACTGCTTCCACCGCCGCTGCCAACTGCTCTCCTTGTGTAACCCTAACGAGTTTCAAGGACGGGAAAAACTGCATGCACACTCATTTGAAATTAATTATAAATTGGTATACCGATTGGCGAAAAGAAAAACAAACAAACACGAAATGCTAGCTCATGTACCAAGACTTAGGATAAAACTATCCGTCAAACAGCTTATTGGGAACTTGTACGCGCGTCAAACACGAAATGCTAGCTAGTACGTCACTATCAATAATAACTATCATCATCATCATTACAAAAGTTCAAACTAATGCATTATCAAACAACGATCTTTCACCAGCCACTTGCCCGTGCTGTAACCATCCAATTATATAGAGAGGTGTATGAAACACCCAACACATCAGCACGAACAACTAAACTAAATTAAAATAAACAAAGAATGTAGGAATTAACGGGACGTAATAACAAAAAATATCTCACCTTTTCATCAACGTAGGCAGCCCAAAATCGTTCAAGAGCACGATCCAGGGGATCGGCAGGGAGGATGGAAGGACCAGAGGTCCAGACCTCGTCAATGTATTGGACAATGATGAGAGACTCGGGGAGCGGCTTGCCGTCGTGGAGAAGAACAGGGAATTTCTTGTGGACAGGGTTGGATTGGAGAAGAAGGTCACTCTTTTTCCCGAGCACCTCTTCAAGATGCTCATACTCAACATTTTTTATGTTAAAGGCAATCCTAACTCTCGTGGTAAATGCGCTTGCCCATGAACCAATAAGCTTGATATCACTCTTCCCCATGACTAGCTAGTACTTGAAGTTCACTCTCGGAAATATTACCAAATCACAGATATTGCAAGGATGCCTTGGTTCTCTGGGATTGTGGGAGTTAAGTGACTGAGTGACTGAGGTTTAAATAGTGCATGAAATCAGGGATCAAAAGTTGGTTGCGAGTTTGGTAGCTAGGCAGCGAGGCACGTGAAGAGATTAGGTGCATGGTATGAACGTTGAGGGGTAGATGGATGTATAGGAACCAGAGTGTACCCGCCGTGCTTTATTTTATTGATCCTGTCATAGCCCAGTTTTCCGAGTAAGGATATCTGTAACTTCCCAATTTCGGGCACACATTTCTACGCGGCGTATATAGCAAGAATATTGCTGCATTCTTCATGAATTATATCGCATAATATATAGCTGCCTTCACCTGGTTTAAAAAGGCAATTCCAGATCTTAATTAAAATAGAGATCATTAATTTAAGGGCATTTAAACTACATAGAAAGGCAGAGAGCTATTATGCATAATACCTGAAGGAGTAATAATATTATTAGTCTAATTAATTACCTAACTGTGGGACAGGGAGAAAGATTCAGGTACGTACTATAAAGCAAGACTTACATGATTTAATGGGTTGAATGATAGATAGCTAGCTAGCATTAATATAAATGATAGCTTACATGCACTGCCGGCCACTTTCTTCTTGGAAATGCTATCATACGAATATCAATCATTAATAATTCTGGCATCGTTTGGTGACAACTATATATTTTCTAAGATTAATGCTGCATTCTGTCTTGCAGTAATATTAACCATTACTACTAAAGTTGTAATTAGCAACTTATAGTATTAATTAAGTCTAGCTAGGAAGAATAGCTTGTGAACTCTTGTGGCCGTTTTCATAATAATTAAAAAAAAAACCATTTAGTTTAATATATATATATATATATATATATATCGACACATATATCGATCGTTGATATGCATACATACATTCACGCGGGGTACATGCAAGAAACGACGTACGTGATTGTCTTATATATAAAATATAAAGAAATACGTGGGTGCGTATTGGGCGGTGGAACTTCCTGTTCAAAGATACTCCGATCACATGGAACTTTTTTGTTTTGTCTTAGTCCGACAAATATGCACGGTACCTGCTGCATTCATTATATATACAGTTCCCTTAATTGCAGAGGACTAGGAGATCACTATTATACCATCTCTTCCTTTCTCCAATCACTCCGAGACCCTCTTCTTTCTTTGCTTACCTACCCTTCCCTTTTCTTTTTCTTGTACAAGTTGTACCTACCTCCCGTTGGTATCATTATTTTATTATTATTCTATCATCAAATCTAAGAGCATCTCCTCCGTAGCTTGTACGTACGTTCTAGCAAATAATGCGTATATATATATATATATATTTAAAGAAAAAATCATGGAAGCATTGAATAATATATATATATATATATATTTAAAGTAGGCAATGAACCAAATATTTAGACTTGTGTTCCTTGCCAAACTAATTAAGATAGACATGATAACCAAAAGAAATAGTTTGCTACTTTTTTAATCCATCCAATGGACTAATATTGATTATGTTTTGAGGCAACACAATTGGTAGGAGCATTACAATTGGTTTTTTTTATGCGTTTTTTTAGAAATCTCGACATCCATTATCTCTTGCTCTACACTCAAGCTAGGAAAGCAATAAGATAGAATGATAGCTAGGTTCGGCAATCAATATCTTTGGCAGAAACCAAAGAACATATGATGCTGCTGCATTAATGGCATGTGGGGAGGGAGAATCTTGAAGAGTTGGCATTCGATCGAGGAAGCCATTGGTGTCATATGTATGGACGTCGTTGGAATCGTGATTTCGCTGCGACAACTGAGACTCGAGGATAAATTGAGTAGCAATTGAGACACAAGTAGTACTAGTCTAATGGTGTCAGTTTCGGATTTGTTTGAAACGTTGGTAGCCAAAGAGTGTGGTGGGGTGGTGTTTGAATGGTAGGTAGTTCGAAAGCAATAGACTTTTAGACTTTTTTGACCTAGAAGAAAAAAATAACAAAACATCACAATAGTTAACTATGGACAAGAAGGGGATAGGAAGAGGTAAATGAGAAGGGGAACGAGGACTTCGTTAGGAGGAGAGGATTTTGAATGTTGGGTTGAATTTTGACAGTAAAGAGGGATCCATTGTTTCATGCTGTTGTGAGACGATTTTGGGGATCAGCTCCATCGCCTCAGCGTTGGACATGCATGGGAGCGTATGAGTTTTGAACTTTTTAGGAAAACCAAAAGCAAGTAAGATAGGTAGTAGACGGAGCATGAACTGTAGCAAATGGCATCGTGTAGGGTTCACTTATTGATAGAAAGTAGTTGTAGAGTCCCTAATTAAGGGTATAGATGGTAGCTTGACTAGTATTAGTACTGGTGATAAGTGGAGGGAGAAGGAGGGAAAGAAATAAGAAGAAAAAAAATGATATGGTTGCCTTGTGGAGGGAGAACAGAAAGAGCTATAGCTCCTAATATTCCTTCATTCATAAAGGGTATTAGAAAAGATGTGTCAAGTATTAGACCCGACCACAAATATATTTTCGGACCACTTACTGATCAGCTTTTAATTTTGACTTCCAAGCGTAGAAGCTGTCAAAGTAATACAAGGGTAAATCTCAAGATCGAATTCACAGGGATAATGAGAATTTAGCAAACATTTCATTTTCGCAAGACAACATATTACCGTTTGGAGTGACACGAAAGTTTAAAATGATAAGAAAAGATTAAACTAAATGAGCTAGCAATGAACAAAAAAATATGAAACGAGAGATAAATTTCAAAACTTAACCGCTAACAATATTAACATCTAAATGGGGCTATTTACTAACAGAGTGTGGAATGGATTATGAGTGAAATTGTCGGGATGATCAAACATAAGTAAAGCTGAAAATAAAAGTGAATCTATTTTTCTTTTTCTAAAATTGCTAAGAATCGAGATTTAAAGAAAATGTGCGGAAGTTGACTTAAACTTGTAAGAAGCTATTAAACAAACACTTGGGATGCAATTTTCACCCACTAATTTGGTGATGAATTTACTTCTCTTTTCATTTTCTCTCAACCATTCTCTCATTCCTAGAGATCATGGTCGGATAATATAGCAATGAACCACAATTTTTATTTTAATAAAACTACTTGACAAATTATATGACAATCATAGAGAAATGAAAGAAAAACATCAAAGTCATGTTACTTGTTCAAGTATCAATTGTGCCTTACGTCTACAATTGATCTAAACCAAGAACAAAGAACTCTAATCTTTTCTAGATGCACAATGAAATATGATCCATCAAGTTAATCATCAAAAGTACTAAATATTGAAGAAAATCCAACCCCAAATAGTCATGAGTTACTCATTGAATCCCAAGCTAAAAATCTAGCCTATCATCTCTAGATTAACAAAATGTTCAAGAAGATTAAAATCCAACATCACTAATTACTGCACTAAACAAAAATTGCAAAATAAAAATACTGTAATCCCGAAATGTGCTGAAAACCCAAAAGCCGAAGAAGAAGAACCAGCAGAAGGAAATAAAATCGAAAGAAAAATATATCTCAGAGTAAAAAAAATGCGGAAGAAAAAAAACCCCACGAAAACGAAAACGAAAACTAATAAAAAAAAAAGGGAACGAGCGGCGCACGAAAATTCTTTTTCTTTTTAAACTCTGTTTTGCGTTTAAGCCTTCTCAGCTGCGCGTTTCATCTCAGCCCAGCACCATGCCGTTTTGCATCCATTTTCGTGCGTTTTGACGTGCAGTCCATTGTGCGTCCGCGTTTCACGCCTCCATCTCCTGCGTTTTGATCCAGCCCAGCACCCAGCAGTTCACCTTCATCTGTGCATCTCAGCCCAGGTTCGCGTTCCACTTCTGCAGCTCTGCGTTTTGATCTGCCCAGCATCCGTCTCATCCCAGCACAAGTTCTGCGTTTCACCTCTGCAGTGTGTTCGTTTTGAGTTTGCAGTTTGCATTTCCAGTTGCTGCTCGCGTAAGTGGGTCTGCCCGCAGTGAGGCCACGCTGTGAAGCCATGATCGTGCCTCCCCTGCAGTGCGTGAAGCCCTCTTTCATTTCTTTTCTTTGTTTTGTTTCCAATCCCTAGCTGCTTTGCATTTCTTTTGTTGCTGTCAGGCTAGTTGGGTACTTCCAATAATACCCATATATTTTTAATATCTTTCCCACAATGCCCTGCAACATAAGTAAATTATCAGAATAAAATTTTGAGATATTAATCAGAATTTAACATTGAGTCAAGTATTAAAATTTACTATATAATTAAGTGCTTACTTCATTTTTTGGTTAAACAAATCATTCATTTAGCAACTTAATCATGTAATTTTTAACACTTTATCACACCCCCCAACTAGCTTTTTGCTAGTCTCTAGCAAATAATGCGATAAAAATATTGTAAGATCCAAGAGTGAGCTACTAAACTCAAAAATCTCTACAAAAGATCAAGCATATTGAAATCTTGGGCATAAGAATGTAGTCAAGTCAGGTTTTAGCTCAACACCAAAAGCTTATAAAATTCTCAAGAGCTCAAACAAGGGAAATGTACTTAAGCTGAAGATCTTTGAGTGCACCAAGTGTGTGACAGATTTCCATTTGTTAGTTTTAAGATTTCTCACAATAGTATCAGCCTAACAACTTTTTCAAGAAAAACCAAAAGGTCTTCACTCCAATTCAAAACCATTACATTGGCGGCTTTCACGCTATCACACTTTGAAAGATCCATATTTTTTTTTTAATAGATCCCGGTGATAGGCAGCCTTTTCCAATGCACTTGCACCATTTTTTTTTTCATCACACTTTTCCTAAGCCATTAAGATATGGTTCATTGTAGTTCTTGCTAGTTGCTTAGAAGAAACCACTGATTGACATCAAACAAACCACAAAAAGTATCTGCTTGTGTTAATTAAGGTCATCAATCAATAGCTTTGAAGTAACTTTCCCAAGTTTGAGTTGCTAAGACTTATCATAAGGTCAAGTGTCAAACTTAAAACTAACCAATGAGAATTAGTGTAGCCCAAAACTGCAACTATCTGATCTTAAGTAGAGAAGTGTGAAAATAGTAGCTTGGTAGCAACAAAAATTCAGATCCCACAATTATTAATTCTGAGAGACTAATGGTAGAAGGCTCTCCTTACCCCCAACTAAAAATGGGCAGTGTCCTCAATGCAAATCATGAATAAAACAAGGCATGAAAGAAAATAGGGCCGAAGGAAAATACCTGAGATGGCTGAAATGATTGTGAACATAAAAATGAAACCATAAAGGAATAAACAGTGCTGAACCTAAAAAGATATACTAAAGAAAAAGAAAAAGAAAGAAAGAACAAAACATAGAACTGAAACAAATAAAAGTATAGAAAAAAAAATAAAAGGAAAAGAAAGAGAAAAAAAAATAATTAAAACAAAACAAAAATGAGTTAAGGACCATGAGAAAAAGTGGGATCTTCCAAAGGAATGGAAGTATCCTCATGTGAAAGCTTTGCCAAAAAATGTTTAAGTCGTTGGCCATTAACTTTGAAAGTATTTCCATTTTGAGGATTAGTAATCTCAACAGCTCCATATGGAAACACAACCTTAACTACATAAGACCCACTCCACCTCGATCTTAATTTGCCTGGAAATAGATGGAGGCGGGAATTGTAAAGTAAGACTTGCTCATTGGGCTCAAAATTCTTTCTTTGGATGTGCTTGTCATGTAATACCTTCATGCGTTCCTTTGACAATTTAGAATTGTCATATACATCTCGCCTAAACTCATCCAATTCTGAAATCTGAAATTTTCTCACAGAACCAGCATGGTCAATAGAAAAATTAAATTATTTAACAGCCCAATACGCTTTATGTTCAAGCTCAACGGGAAGGTGACATGCCTTTCCATATACCAAGCGATAAGGGGACATGTTAAGAGAGGTTTTAAAGGCTGTCCTATAAGCCCAAAGTGCATCAGTAAGCCTTAAAGACCAATCTTTTCTGTTGGGGTTGACTGTTTTTTCTAAGATGTGCTTAAGTTCCCTATTAGCTAATTCAGCTTGCCCATTCGTTTGCGGGTGATATGGAGTGGCAACTTTATGGTGTATACCATATTTTTTCATGAGGGCAGCAAATGGTTTGTTGCAAAAATGAGTTCCATTATCACTAATGATAGCTCTAGGCATGCCAAATTTAGCAAAAATGTTTTCTTTCAAAAACTTAAGCACAATCTTATGGTCATTTGTTTTACATGGAATGGCTTCAACCCATTTAGAAACATAATCAACAACCACGAGGATATACAAATAACCAAAAGAAGATGGAAATGGTCCCATAAAATCAATCCCCCAACAATCAAAAATCTCAATGACCAAAATGGGTTGTAAAGGCATCATATTTCTCTTAGTGACTGTGCCTAGTTTTTGACATGACTCACAAGTTTTGCAAAAATTATACGCATCCTTAAACATATGTGGCCAATAAAACCCACTTTGTAAAATTTTTGCAACGGTTTTATTTGCAGAAAAATGCCCCCCACAAGCCTCATTATGACAAAAAGAAAGAACAGCTTGTATCTCATGATCAGGCACACATTTCCTTATGATTTGGTCAGAACAATATTTAAACAAGTAAGGATCATCATAGAAGAATGACTTTACCTCATGCTTGAATTTCCGTATGTCTTGAGCACTCCAATGGGATGGAGTTTGTCCTGTCACCAAATCGGATGCCAGCCGGGGGACGGATCAGTCCTCATACAACCTAACTGACATTAATTGTTCATCAGAAAAAGAGTCAAGGATAGGGATAGTATGATCATTTTCAGCAAATGTAAGCCGAGACAAGTGGTCGGCAACTACGTTTTCAGCACCCTTCTTGTCTTTGATGATAAGATCGAATTCTTGGAGAAGAAGAATCCATCGGATTAAACGTGGTTTAGCATCCTTCTTCGACAATAAGTACTTTAACGCTGCATGGTCAGTGAAAACAACCACAGGAGAACCAAGAATATAAGTTCGAAACTTGTCTAATGCAAAAACTACAACAAGCAATTCCTTTTCTGTGGTAGAATAATTTCTTTGGGCTCCATTTAAAGTTCTACTTGCATAAGAAATGACATGTGAGAACTTATTCCTACGCTGTCCAAGAACAGCTCCTATGGCTACATCACTAGCATCACACATTATCTCAAAAGGAATAGACCAAACATGGGGCTGCATGATAGGGGCTGTGGTGAGCAAAATTTTCAGCTTATCAAAAGCATCTTGACAAGAAGAGGTCCATTCAAAAGCAACATCATGCATAAGTAACTCACACAAGGGCTTAGAGATAGAACTAAAATTTTGAATGAATCGCCTATAAAACCCAGCATGCCCAAGAAATGATATGATTTCTTTTACTGTTTTGGGTATAGGAAGCTTAGAAATAAGTTCAATCTTAGCTTTATCAACCTCAATACCTCGTGATGAGACTATGTGACCAAGAACTATGCCTTGTTGAACCATGAAATGACACTTTTCCCAATTGAGAAGCAAATGCTTCTCTTCACACCTGGCTAAAACAGCTTGTAAGTTAGTCAAACATGCATCAAAAGAACTGCCAAACACTGAAAAATCATCCATGAATATTTCCAAACAGTTTTCAATCATGTCGCTGAAAATACTAAGCATACATCTTTGGAAAGTAGCTGGTGCATTACATAGTCCAAAAGACATTCTTCTAAATGCAAAAGTGCCAAATGGGCAAGTAAAAGTTGTTTTCTCTTGATCTTCGGGTGCTATTTCTATTTGGTAAAAACCAGAATATCCATCAAGAAAGCAATAGAAATCATGACCCGCAACTTTTTCTAGCACTTGATCAAGAAATGGCAAAGGAAAATGATCTTTCCTAGTGGCGGCATTCAACTTCCTATAATCTATACACATTTGCCAACCAGTAGAAATCCTAGCAGTGAGGCCACGCTGTGAAGCCATGATCGTGCCTCCCCTGCAGTGCGTGAAGCCCTCTTTCATTTCTTTTCTTTGTTTTGTTTCCAATCCCTAGCTGCTTTGCATTTCTTTTGTTGTTGTCAGGCTAGTTGGGTACTTCCAATAATACCCATATATTTTTAATATCTTTCCCACAATGCCCTGCAACATAAGTAAATTATCAGAATAAAATTTTGAGATATTAATCAGAATTTAACATTGAGTCAAGTATTAAAATTTACTATATAATTAAGTGCTTACTTCATTTTTTGGTTAAACAAATCATTCATTTAGCAACTTAATCATGTAATTTTTAACACTTTATCACTTACCAAATGAAGATACACTCTTTGTGGAAACCACCACATATGCAAGTTGCAACAACTACTATATATACAATCACTAGAAGGATATCTTGCAGATTGCTCATCAACATATATATATGAGAACCTCCTATCATATTGCAATAACTACCTGCATTAAGTAACCAAGATTAGTCATTAATTAAGTATCTCTTGTATTGGCAATTACCATGCCTCTTCCAACATGAGTGAACCTACATCTTCCTTTGACTGGTCCAACCAAAATAATAAAGGGTGATGCTACTCACAGAGGGAATCCACCGAAATATTCAACGAATAGGCAATTGTGTTTTTATCTTTTTTTCTCAAATATTTTTTAAATCTATTAAAATTTTTTAAAAATAAATAAAAATTATAAATTCATTAAAAAATATTTACTTAACAATTAAGTAAAAAAATAAAAAAAGAGAATCGGTGGCCTATGGGTTTAGTATTTCTCAATAATAAGAAAAAATATAGATAGAAGCCACTATTAGGAGCATCCACTTTGCACACATGATGTAGCATCATCTAGACTACACATCTCCCCAAGTGAGTGTTGGGAATAATCAACTAGAAGCAGCCACATAGTGAGTGTAAAGTGTGCACTGTTATAGTGGCTTCTCTCTAGCATTACTCCAATAATAAATCTTGTGAGTCCTCCCGCAATGAAACCTGCCAATACGTGGAAAGAAGGGCCAAGTTGCTCTTAAAAGGTTGGAACCGATTCAATCATTCTTACCAACCCGATGATATCCCTCAAACCTAGCTATTCTGACCCTTGAGAACTCTTCCCATGACAACAGGTGGAGAAAACATGTCATTATTGGAAGGTAATAGCCTCAGTGGAAAAAACAGGTAGCTGAGGCCTAAAGAGTTCTTGATTTAAATCTAAAACATTATTAAAAGAAAATGTTCAGCCATAAAAATTGTTTTGGATAAACAAAAACTAGGACAAAAAAAAATGTGAAAAATCTATTTTCTCATGAGAATTTGATGGGTAAGGACATCATTTTTTTTAAAAAAAAAACAATCTAGAACTTTCAAACTTTTACAAAATCTCATTTGACAAAAATTTCAGAGCTAGCATCGTAACTCTACAACACTTGTCTGGATCCGAGCAGCTCCAATTATTCAGCCCTCTAAAATTTCTACTAAGGACCATTTTCTCGGAATATAGGTTATTGTGATCCTTTTTAATGATGCCAAAAGAGGAAGAAGTTTAAAATAGAACACTATCTTATTTATGTTTTTGATATATGAATATATGCTAATACTTGATTTGTTTTAACTTTCCTTGAGCATTAGTATTATATATATATGCTATATATATATATATGCTAGGAGTTAAGTTTATCTGTATATATTGTTTGAAAAACTAACGCACATTCTCAGAGGGAGTTTAAGCATTAGTGCAGATATCAGAATTCTACTATAAGTGTTTGTCATCATAAAAAATGAGGAGATTGTTGAATTCAAGACTTCAAGCATCATATAACTCTATCACTTATGAATTTTGGTGACAACAAACGAGTTCAAACATAAAGGAGTCTCAAGTTATCAACATAATGAAGTCTTGAAGATCAAGGATAACTACAAATCAAGCATGACCAAGAAAGGGAACAAGCTTACAAATGAAGCTCTAAGAGTATTTTTATACATCTCTTTCAAAATTTGAAAAAGGGTTAAGGCTCAAAAATATTTTTTATATATTCATGAAAAATTATTTTGCATTTTTTACATGTGCATGACATGATTAAAAGTTTAAAATTTATGTATGATTAATTGTCATTTTTCAACAAGTACATAATATGATTAAAATTTTGAGATTTGAAAGATGATTGATTGTCATTTTCGAAATGTGCATGATATGATTAAAAGTTTAAAATTTAGAATTTGAAAAATGATTGATTGAGAGTTTTCACATGTGCATGATATGTTTGAAATTTAAAATTTGAAAGATGATTGATTGTCATTTTTCACATGTGCATAATATGTTTGAAATTTTAAAATTTGAAATATGGTTGATTGTCATTTTTCACACGTGCATGATATTTTCGAAAGTTTGAATTTTTTAAAGGAAGTCTCATATGTCTATTAATAGCTCATTTGAGATCTTCAAAATCACACATCAACTACAAGTACTTTTACAACAGTCATTCATAAAAAGCTTTCAATCTCTCTTTTCTAAAATCTGAGCCATAACGCTTGTTCATTTTGAGAGAGATATAGCTTACGTTATACTGTTTTCATTTCACTCATAGAGGACTCTACTCTAAAAACCTACTCACTATCAGCTTTTGAATAAACAGAAAAATGGTGTGTAACCCTTGTGAGTGTGGTAGGAGTTCTACACGGAGAATAGCTTAATCACTATTTAAAATGTGATCAAGTGTAGAATATGTTCTACACAAATTCTTTGGAGTAGTGTTGCTCATTAGTGTAATAGATTTCTATATCCACCTAAAAGATGTTGAATAATGAATTTAGGAATCTTCAAGAGTAGCTTGAGATAAAGATGTAAGCAGTGGAGCTGAACCTTAATTATTAACATATTGAGTTTGCAACTTTGCATCTCTCTCACCCTTACTCTTTATATTTACTATTGCTTAGTATTTTATTCATATTTTATATTGTGTATTTGATTTATAATTGTTATTTTTTTAAAAACAACCTAATTCACCCCCTCTTGGATTAGTCATCTGAGCAACATTTGTAAAAGAAGCACTTGTTGCATGAGACAAAGGTTGTGTTTTTATGTAGGGGTGGCTTAGGCTTGGATGAGTACGTGGTGTTGGTGGCAGGTGACTTTGAGAGGCATCGTGGGATTGGAGGTGGGGCAATGGTGTAGCACCGATTTTTGTGAGTGCTAAATAAGGGCTATGAATGTGGCTGTTGGGGGCGGTTTCCATGGCTTATTGTGGGGGAGGAGGTCCTGGGCAATGATAAGGTGGTTACTTCTAGCAATGGGTGGCTCGTGGTGGTCTAGGTGTGAGGGAGATATTGTCGTGTGGTGCTTCATGATTGGATCGACGTGGATTTCGTGCAGTGCAAGGGCTAGCTATCTCTTGGTCTTCATAGTTGGTCTTCATAATTGCTTCGTATCTAGCATATAATATAATATAAAAATTGGATATATGTATATATGTGTATATATATACCGGTCCGGTTCAGTTTAAACCGATTTTCAAAATATAAAAATCAGTATTACACCGGTTTAGGACCAGTTTCAATTCTTAAGAACAGGTATTGCATCGGATCGATTAAGGTCTGGTCCAATTCAACCAATTTTTCGATTTTTTTTACATCCCTAATTTCAACGCTTAGGAAGGAGAAATTGCTATGAGCTTGAGTGGACGAACCATGAGGAAGAGCTTGGGCAGTGGTTGGCAGCAACAATCTTAGGCTGAGGATGGTGGTTATGTCGTGTGGTCCATGTGTTTGGTAGGAGGGAAAGCTATGCATGAATGTGTATACATATCACATATGTGTGTGTGTATATATATATATATATATATATATATATATATATATGTATCTATGTATTTTTTCTGGAAACCCCAGTGTGCTTGAAGAAGAAGGCATGAGCTTGGAGTTTTAAAAAAATGGGTCTTGGGTCATGGGTTTGTTTCCATTTTATGGGCATAACATATGGGTCTTAGGGTTTATTTTGTGGGCTTAGAGACTTAACAATCATAACGGGACAATCTTAAATTTTAAAATAAGTCTAACTCGTCCAGTAGATAATTTTTGAGCTTTTAAATAAATTCTTCATCTAGTACTCAGTAAATATGGGTTCACTTGCTCTATAAATATTAAAAGGGCTTTAAATACAATCACTAAGTCTTATAAAATTCCATAATCCATTTTGGATCCGCGACTTATTCGAAATTGTCCAATAACCCTCAATTGGGTTTACTATAAATATTAGCCTATTAATACTATCCAAAATCTACTAAGAAAAAGCTTACTCATTATTCTCACACAATACATGGTTTTTTTATTTTTATTTTTATTTTTATTTTTTCTCTTAACAAATGTGCAGTATATGAATAATGCGTAGAAAAATTCAATTAATTTAGTAGGAATAAAATTTAAAAAAATAAAAAAAAATAAAACATATGTGGTGTGTAGTTTATGATGATGGTGTAGTAAAATCCATCTACTAAATCTTAACATACCTTAAATAAAATTTTGGGGCATATGAGCTTAATTAAAATTCCTAGTCAACCTTAATGAATTGTAGCTCGCCAACTTATCCAAAACCATCCATTAAATCTAATTTAAGCCCGATAGAATTATTCTTATTTAATTCCTAATAACATTGGATTGGGTTGCTACTTCTCTTGTGGTCCAAATTTCCATCTTTCTTTTTTTTTAACTTTAGTTTTCCGTTTTTTCTTGTAATGACTTAAACTGCATTGAATATTTGAGGGTGTTTCATGTTTGTTGGGCCCTCATTTTTTTTTTTTTACCTTGGTTATTGCTCTTTAAATATCCATCGTCCTTAAGAAAAAGAAAAAAAAGAAAAAGCACTCCCACATATTGCTCTTTGGCCATAACTAAACCATGGTAATTAAATCAAAGCAAGGACAAGACTCTATCTCTCACATGCCCCTGATCTCCTGAACCCCCTTTCCCTCTCACTTTCAGCTCAAATTTTGAGCTCTCCCCCTATATGCCCAAAAACAGACAATTTTACTTGAAACACAAAATATATGATGAATGTCCTTTATATGACGAATGTATTTTTTATTTGGTAATTTAAGTAAAAATAGTCATATTTAGGCTGTTGATTCATGGACTACTGCTAAAACAATAATTTTCTGTTTATGATATCAGATGGTACGTAATTGAGTCGTGTAATTGGTATGAAGCATAGCTATAAACTATACTCTTATCTCATTATGTATAATGTGATACTTTTATTATTATCTTTAAATGATCTTTTATTTATTTTTTTAAAAATATAAAATTAAAGAACAATATCATCTTATGAGATAAAAAGTAGTAAGAAGTAATATAGAATTTTTTAATTAGTGATCGCTATAAAAGTAGACAATAAGAGCAAAAAAAAAAAAAAGTTGTAAAAATGATGTTATCATTTATATTGCACTTTGGCCATGAATAACAATCAGCTCTTTTAGAAAGAAAAGCCAAATCCCTTTGATAGCTCTTGCCGGAGAGGTGGCTCTAACCCTCCTCTCCATTTCCTTCTCATTTTCTTTTTTATTTTCACTATTTATGTGTGAATATGCTTTCACGGTAGTTTTTTTTTTTTTTTTCTTTTCTCTCCCTTCCACCAGTTTGGTTTTTTTTCAAATCTATTGCATTCTGGCCACCATTAGTCGACATGCGCCCCACCACGACACTCTACAGTCGCCGATCTATTTGAATGAAGTTGAATTGAGCAAAAATTGTCGCCCGCCCTGACAATTCTGCCGGCTACACGTGTTGTACTAGCAGGTTCCCTACCTTTCGATCTTTCAGATCAACCCCACCTCACTTCTAAGCTATCGATGCGTGGTCTGCACACTCCACTACTGGTGTGTAGAAAGACTGTTGCTCTGCCTCATATATGCCTTCCAATGCGGGATTCCTAATATGTTATCGCTTTCCCTAATCGATGATATTGAAAGAGGGACTACGAATCTCTCTAAAAAATGTCTCAAGAGAACTAACTGCAGTGCATCAACTTACACAGCTTCTAGCGATGTCTTATCAACAAATCGTCTTTTAAGACGAAACTTTCTTTGTAGGACATGGTAGAGACAAAGAAGTTGATCCCAAAATCTATTTTTTTATTTTATTATTCATCACTTTTATACTGTGGTTACTGTATTAAAGTATTTGCTAGAGAATCCCACATCCTTATCATATATCATCTTTTCTAATATTGAATGAAATTTGCTTAAAAAAAATTAAAAAAATAAAGCGCCCCTAGAACCGGAAGAATCGGATCAAATATAATCAAAATTAATGGAGCCCACTTCCGGGAAATTATCAAAGAACATATTGGCACTACAATGGTGTGACAGTTACGACACAACCACCTACTCAGTTTAGGGTTTTTAAAAAAAACAAATGCACGTGATTCGAAAAAAAACAAAAACAAAAACAAAAACAAATGCATGTATTTCACAAGAAAAATGATAAACTCACGATATTTTATACAACAATGCTTAAAAGGAGGGGTACTTTTGTAAAATACTTTATAAAACTAACATCATTTTACAAAAATACCATTATTTTATAACATATGTTGTGCAAAGTGTTGTGTAAAGTGTTGTGTGTTTATCACTACTCATTTAACAAAGGGTTGGGTTATTACTCTACTAATCATAGTTGATTTCAAATTTTTGATTTTTTGATTTTTTTAAATATTTTTTTAACATCCTTAACTATTAAAAAAATTAAAAAAATATATAATTTTACTAATAATCACTTCTTCAATCATTAAGTAAAATAAAAAATTAAAAAAAAATCAAATATAAAATGAATAGCAAATAAATAATAGGAGATAAACACACAACACTTTACAAATAATAGGAGAATAATAACCCTATCATTTTCGTTTCACAAATAAGGTAAAAGAAATCATCCAATTTCCAAGAAAATTCCTTTAGATAAGGTATAAAATCAGCCAGTTCAATTGGGCCAGTTGTATGGGCCGTTCCCTTCCGGAAAAAAAAAAAAAAAAAAAAAGTACCCAAGTTCAATGCCAATGGACCTAATTTATTGGGTTACTATATTCAAAATTCCACATCGCATATCATTCATATTTTATTTTTATTTTTTTATTTTATTTATATTAAACTAATTAAATTGTTATACTCATAATTTATACGCCACATATTTATTATAAAATAAAATTAAAAAGTACGTGATATGTAATGTATAGAAGAATGTTCAATAGAATAATTAAATTTCCTGTTGGGCAAAAAAGGAGACTTGCTCCTTGAATCTATGATTCGTTACTGAAAAAACAAAAACATTAACAAAGAAATAAAAATCCTAACAACCGAAGTCTCAAAAAATAAAAAGAAAGGGTAATCACAACAACAAAGAGAATTAAAAGGGAAAAAAAAGGTTCTAAAACATCATTTGTCCAAAAAATCCATGTGCCAGACCGTATATATAAAGTTTAATGGAATCGAACTATGTAGAAATTCTAAAATAGAGATAATTGCATGTCAACAATAAATTAAGTTTATATTTTTCTTAAAAATGTAACATATATACCACTATCTAATGAAGGTGTTGTTTTTCATTAAATATGCTTCACCCAATTAATTATAAATTTTGGAAGAGAAATAATATAATGTGAATATAATTATATTCTAATTTTCTTGAAGTATTTAAACGGTTGTTTTTCATCCAATGTATTCTTCATCTTATCTTTTAAAATACATTACTAAAATTTATTTTTTTTATTTTTCATACTGATTTTTACAATATATCATACATCAGCTTATTTATTTTTTCTTTATATAATTTAAATATTAGACTTTTTAATATATTTTATTCATTTCAAATAAATTAAAAAGTAGAAAATATATAAAGAAATGAATAGAGAGTAAAAAGTAGAGAGAGAAATGAATTAAATATTTATACAAGTGTGAATAGTAATCCATAAATGTAGAGATGATAGCAAACTGGATATTAGAGCACTTTTAATGGATTCTTCATCCTATCATTTAAAATACATCACTAAAATCCACTTTTTTCTATTTTACATACTGACTTTTACAATATACCATATATCGGTTTATCTATTTTTTCTTCATATCATTTAAATATTATACTTTTTAATCTTTTTTATTCATTTCAAATATTTTCTCTAACTACTAATGATATCCTCATATCTTTTGATATTTGTAATATCTCTCCATATACAATGTCATATAATTATGTACTATTTTAAATTAATCCAAATTTATAAGCTAAACCAAAATATAAATTAATTCAAAAAATAAAAATATTAGATTATATAATGAAAATATCTTCAAAGTATATTATGAGAGTATCCATTCTCGATAATTGTCATTTTATTAAATAAGTGATATGTGAGACTCAATTTTATTAAAATATCACCACTAACCAAATAATTGATATCCACATTATTAAAAACTAGAAAGGACAACGTGCCCTACATGTTTATCCAGTTGAATTTTACATAATGAATTATAGAAAAAAATTCAACTCATCATCTCATATACTATATAGTAACATGTGATTTCTCATTTGTACCATTCAATTTAAACATATATATATATATATATATATATTGATGTTTAAATATGTGTGTTTACACATTAAGAAAAAATAATAATAAGTCACATATTGGTATGTGGTGTGGAGATGATAAATAATATTTCTTTAAAAAAAAATCATTTTAAATCTAATATTTTTATTTTAAATCTAGCCGATGACAATCCTAGTTTTATGTGTTTTTATTTATTACTACCATTAATGGTTGTGATATTATTTTTTATCATTATTATGGTTGATGTAGATTCTATTTTATTTTACTTTACTTTGTATTTTATTTTTGTTAGGATCTTTGTTCATTAGTGGTTTGTGTATAATGTTTTGAGTGTGATTTGTTTGTTTGGGTTAGTATGTATGTAAATTAGGGTCAAGCTCGTTTACCCTATGAAGCAGGCCCCTCTAGGCCCACCCCAAAACTAAGTCGTTTTGGGGGGTATAAGAATCAAATGGAACCCTAGGGTTCCATCTTACTCTTCTCCTCTCCTCCATTGTACTGTCAACCTCACTTCTTCTTATTTCTGTTTTCTTCCGTTTTTTTCTGCTTCGTGCCAAATGCTTCGCCTACTTCACCGTCGCTCTCCACCAATGGCTCTCCACCACGCGTGCGTTGAGCAGAGCCCTTCCAACTCCAACGTCATTTTAGCAGAAAACATTCTCTCTCCCACACTTCATCTTTGACATTTTTGTCAGTTTCTCTCCATTTTCGTTTATTCTCTCACGACCTCATTTGAATTTAGATGAACGACGTTAACTTTAATGGAAAAACAATAAAAATCGTTAAAACAAGATTTGTCGTTTGATAGGCACTTTATATATATAAAGATATCACCATGCCAACACTTGCCTAGACGATGGCAATATGACGATATGTGAAATATCAACATGTAAGCATATTCCAACACTTGCGGCTTCCTCCATGTTCCTCTAGATATGTGACAAATTAATTAAAAAGGTTTACAAGTATGAATAGGTTCCCCCAGATGTACCGGCTTCATGTAGCAAAATGTAAAGTCATTTTAAAATAGAAGATCCACTGGAAGGCAACTTTAGGAGCATTTCTTTATATTTTAAAGAAAAATACATTATAGAGCATCTATTGGGAGTGCTAGTTATAAAATATATAATCCATTAGATGGGCTAAATTAAACTATTTCTTTTAAATTTTACAAAAATATGAGCTTTACATAACCCATTGAGAATGCTTTATAATTAACTAATTTCACTGATCATACAATCCTCTAAAACTTTATTTATTTATTTAATTTTTTAAAGAGAAATTTTTCTTAGAAAATGTTAACTTGTCCTATGGTTTTATCTTTTCATTTTGACTGTTCATAAATTTTATTTTTTTTAATTTTTTTATTTAATAATTAAGAAAGTGACTATTTATAAATTTATATATATTTTTTAAATATTTTTAAAAAAAGTTACACTAACGGTATGCCGAGTGGTGGCCAAATAGCACTATCCAATTTTCTTTACTTAATTAGGTAATATAATTAATTTGCAGTCCTTTTAGACGAGTGATAACGAATTGTACTGTGTACCTTAAAACACATTAATTAAACATCCGGAATGTTAGGAAACAATTTCCATCAAGTCTCAACTTATTTTATCTGATTTTATTTTTAAATATCATTCAAATACAAATATTTTTAAACTAATTAATACAATTTTTTCAAACTTTTAAATAAAAAAAAATCAATTTTTTCAAATTTCAAAACTAAAATTATATTAAAAAATTATATTCTAATAATTTTTTAACTTTATAATATTTTTTATTTAACTTTTTCTCTCATCTTTCTCAAAACTCAATAAATACTTAACTCAACTATCTCAATATTATTATCTTATTACTATTTATAAAATTTTCTATCCAATCTCATTTCCAAGTATTCCGTCTAACCCCTTCACAATCATGATTTGCATACTTTTCTGGCCAACCCATGCAAGCTCTTTGTTGCAAACATTGAGCAAACTTTCCTTCTTTCGTGTGCTGCATGCCCCTTAATTTATAAGAAATAATACTTCTAGTTGTGAATGTGCAAGTGTCGTATAATTGTTTTAAAAAAAGTAAATAAATATGGAACTCGCATGAAAATAAATTAATTTTTTAATAGTAGACTCCACTATTTTTCAAAGCAATTCTACGATATTTACATATTCTACGACTGTATCTAACATTACTCTTAATTTATAGTGATAAGCTCCAGCCCAGGCAGATGAACTAACTCCTGCCCATTTACATGCACGTACTCCAACCCTTTCTCTTCATCTTCTCCACCCCCGCTTATCTCTACAAACCCACGAAGCCACTATTGAAGACCACTTCATCATTGCCACTTAGAGCAACTCCTTCTTGGCTGTGAGCTCAGCGAGGGAGATGGTCTAGCTCTTCTTCTTCTTCGACTTGGAGGTGACCGTGGCGGACAAGGACGGAAAATCGGTGAGAGTCTGGCTGGAATTTTGAGATGGGTTGGTTTTGGTTCTGTTGTAGTTGGTGAAGCTCGGCCTCGTGTTGCTCGGAGTCAAGTGCCCAGCCATCGGGCTTGGCCGAAGGAGACACTATTTCCGCCATAGCTGTTCTTCCTATGCCTTTTTTTTTTAGCCGAAGATTCATCTTATGTAGCACTGCCATAAAACAAGTTTCATTGAGTGATTCTATACATCAATATTTTGAAGGATGGGGACAGAAACTCCTTTTAGAAAGAATGGAAATAAACCAAAAAAGGGGGAACTGGCTTTGGTGGAGAGGGCGGTTGCCCCTGCTGTACAGACCACAGGTCGCTTGCTGTGCTCTGTAATTTCTGTAACAAAAGTCCAAGAGGAACACTTGAACAGAGGTTCGGTTAAGATGCTCTCCAGCTTAGAACCAGTGGACCAAGATTGAAGTTTCAAGGTCGAGTCCAAATGGTTATTCTTGATTAGCTTTGGATTTTGTTGACTCTTGAACATCTGTATGTGACATCAGATCGTGTGGTTCTTTAGGAATTTTATGTTCTGCTCAACCAGATTCATCCTTGGTGGTCTTTTATTTTTCCATTTCATTTTATTCTACTTTCTCTACCTCTTGAATCTCCTGTTTCTTTGTTGCTTCAAGTTCAAGCCCCTTTTTAGTTTTTACCAACCTCCTTTCTGCAGGTTGACTAAGAATCTCGGTCTCTTTACTTTTCTCAAAAATTCTCTCTCCAACAGTGTCTTTTTTGGTAATCTCTTCAACAATTGTAGTAATTTTTTACGTCTCTTTCACCGTTTGACAAAAATCTGAAATGAATTTGGGAGAAATATGTTAATGATGAAGTCTAAGAGATGATTTTTTTTTTCTTGGTAAAAAAATGCTTCAATGTACCATGAATTTTGATTGTGATCTAGTTTGCTGCTGGGAAGAAGGAAATATCAGCTTTTTACTTTGCTTCTCGCTTCCTTCTTTCCCTTTTTCTTTCTTTGCTTTTTCTATTTTTGCATTCTCTTTTTTTTCTCTTCCACGTAGGCCAGCCGGTTACCCCACGTTTAGGCAGGCCGGTTGTACCTAGCAGTTTTGCTCTGTGTGCTGGCGGGAGTGCATCTCTCCCAAAAATGGCTCGGCTCTCTAGTGGACCAAGATAAAGAAACGAAAAGAAAAATCAGCAGTATCCTGTTGAAAATCACCACCATGCATCACTCCTTTGGTGGCCTTTTTCTTTAATATGTATTATTTGTCTTTTCATTTTCTTAGTCCCTGTTCTTATTGTCTGATATCTTTCTAAGAGCCAGTTTGGATTAGGAGATCAGTTCACTATTATTGATTGCTATTTACAAATTATCTCAACTCATCTATCTCATCTCTAAATCCAAACGACTCTGCTTTAACACACTACAGTTCTGTCCTCGCTTAGATTTTGACATGTGCAACTTCTTCCCTTTCCCAGATCAAATTTTAAAAGAAAATAAAAAAAAGAAAGTGGGTTATGGTACTTATTCTCCATAATGTCCCTCACTTTTTTTTTCTTAGTTTATAAATCATCCTGTTAAGAGTAATGTGATTACCTTCATATTTTCTGTCTACGCCACCCATTTAGACAATCAAGTCAACTTAACTTTTGAATTGTTACTTAGTTTTGGTATTGATTCTGTCGAAATGATAACTACTAAAGTTAGTATATTTTGTCCTCTCTGATTCAGTGTCAAAAGGATTAGGGAATGATCTTACTGTATATATATCGTTAAGAGGGTTGAAGATAAGTATTACTGTTCCTCTTCTTGTTCCTTTTATTTTCAGTTTTGGGAGGATGGAAGACTCTGTGGCTGTCACAATCCTCATTTTGTTTGTTCCCTTCCTACTGCTTAATTACCCTTCTTCTTCACTTCCATTATGCAGTGATTCAAGTATTCTCTCACTTCCGTTATGCGCGCGCACGTTTTAGTTTAATATCTGTTTTTGGGTTATCTTTGTGTCGCTGAAAAGCTTTTCTTTGATTTAACTGGCGTAGGGGCACCTCACATTCCAAAGAGACCTCTGGTCTTTTGTCCTTACAATGGAAGTGTGTGCTGCGACTCAGCCAAAGACCTACAGTTGCAGAAGCAATTTCATGAAATGAATATCTCTGACCCTGGCTGTGCTACTCTTGTGAAATCAACTCTCTGTTCAGTAAGTCTTGTCGATCATGTTATAGTGATAGCTTCGTTTAAATTGTTCAAACTCGTTAAGGATTGGTTATAAATCCCAAAGAAGATTTTGATTTGTCAGGATGCTTAGCATATGAAGTTGACGGACCATCTTATGACCAATTGTCCTACTTTTACATATGATGAAATCAACTAACTTCATGCCGACATTATGTCTAACCTGTTGTAGAGGCTGTTCTGTACTGGTATGGGAGTGAAATTTGTCAAGGCGACTGCTTCTTGATGTCCTGAAATAATTCGTGTATTTCCATGGATGTAAATTATGCTCAGGCTTACTTGATAATGCATATACCTTTGTTCCACATTCTTGCTTTGTTTCCTATCTGAATAGACGAAAATGGAATGTGGAAACAAAGAAATATAAAGTGATTCATTGGCAATTTATGGGAAAAATGACCAACACATTTGTCTTATTATTTTAGTTGTCCTTGTCTAGAAGCTTTTGGATTTGTCTTAAATTATGTCTTAGAGATTGTGGGCATATAGGTATTTAAGTAATGTGGGTCATCTGCCTTATCAGCTGTCATTGTAAGTTCAGTATAGCATTGGATACAATTCTAAATGAGAAGATCATCATAATAGTTGAAAGCTTATGGAATTTTATTATTTGCAGAGGTGTGATCAGTTCTCAGCTCAGCTATTTAAGCTTGAATCGGGACCTCAAGCAGTTCCTGTTCTTTGCAGCTCCACTCGATTGCTAAACTCATCCCTGTCAAACAAGGCACCAAGTAGCTTTTGCTCGACTGTCTGGGATGCATGTCAAAATGTGTCTATACTGAATTCCCCTTTCGCCCCTTCACTACAAGGTAGGGGTGGGGCACCAGTGGATTCAAGTCCATCCAAACTAAACAAACTCTGGCAGTCAAAAAGTGTTTTCTGTGATGCATTTGGTGGTTCTTCTGACAATAAATCAATATGTTTCAATGGTGAACAAGTCTCACTTGGAAAAACTGAAACTGTGCTTCCACCAATGGGCTTGTGTCTTGAGAAAATTGGAAATGGGTCTTACCTCAATATGGTTGCACATCCAGATGGGTCTAACAGTGCCTTCTTCTCTGACCAATCGGGCAAAATTTGGTTGGCCACCATACCTGAGCAAAGTTCAGGAGCTACTCTGGGGCTGGACATGTCCAGGCCCTTTATGGATTTGTCTGATAGAGTCTTCTCTGATAGTAGCTTTGGGATGATGGGTATGGCTTTTCATCCCAACTTTGCCCAAAATGGTCGTTTCTTTGCTTCATTCAATTGTGATAAGGTCAAAACACCAGGGTGTTCTGGAAGGTGTGCTTGTAACACAGATGTAGACTGTGATCCTTCAAAGATAGGTTCTTCTAATGCAGCTCAGCCATGCCGGTATCATAAAGTTATTGCAGAGTTCACTGCCAATGGCACATCGGTACCTTTCTCAGTAGATATCTATACCTTTTCGGTTATTGCATCTCAGCCATGACAGTTGCTAGGCGTCTTTTGCTTATTGACATACTTGTAAATTATATAATTCCCAGGGATACAGTGCCAGCCCAATAGAGGTGAGAAGGGTTTTTACACTGGGACTTCCGTTTGCATTCAATCACGCAGGCCAGATTCTATTTGGACCTGCAGATGGATATTTATATGTTATGATGGGAGACGGTGGAAAAGGAGGTGATCCTTATTATTTCTCCCAAAACAAGAAATCCTTGCTTGGAAAGATTTTAAGGCTTGACATTGATAATTTACCAAGTGAGTAATAATGGCACATAAACTATTAGAATGTGTAGGTTGTTCTATGCCCTTTTGTTAGATTATTCAGTAACCAACATAACTTAAATGTGTACATGATTTTGTTTACCATCTTTCTGGTCTTGTTGCTATCTAATTACAGGCGCAGATGAAATAGGTGACCTAGGTCTCTGGGGAAACTACTCTGTCCCTCAAGATAATCCTTCTTCTGAAGACAAGGACTTGCAGCCTGAAATCTGGGCTCTAGGTTTAAGAAATCCATGGCGTTGTAGCTTTGACTCAGAAAGATCTCTGTACTTCGTCTGTGCAGATACTGGGCAGGTTTAGAGACCATATAACTTTTGAATATCACTTAACAGGCATTTTATCGCTTGCTTTTTTTTATTTTTGTTCTGAAAATAGAAGATTTGATGCTTATTATTTTCAAATGCCAAAGGATCATTATGAAGAGGTAGATATAATCACCAAGGGTGGGAACTACGGGTGGAGTGTCTTTGAAGGTCCTTTCCCCTATAACCCTCATCAGTCTGAGGCTAACTCTACCAATCCAATCTTCCCTGTGTTGGGTTACAATCACTCAGATGTAAATGATAATGAAGGATCTGCAGCAATATCTGGAGGGTATTTTTATCGTTCCTTGACTGATCCATGCATGTTTGGAAGGTGGGTAATTTAAGAAAGAACTCTTCCAGATTTCTATCTAAAACTAGTATTTACTGACATGATCTTCCAACTCCTTCGAAATATTTGTGTTAAAGAGTTTTCCAAACATTTGGTAACAATCTTTTAACTGTCATTGTATGTTCAGTTACCTGTATGCAGATTTGTATGGGAGTGCTATTTGGGCAGCTGCTGAAAGCCCTGCAAATAGTGGAAACTTTACTTCTGCCATGATTCCTTTCAGTTGTGCTCATGACTCTCCAATCCATTGTAGCTCCATACCAGGAAACTCTCTACCTGCTCTGGGTTACATATACTCATTTGGGGAGGATAACAGGAAAGATATTTTTATTTTAGCCAGCAGTGGTGTATACAGAGTTGTTCGTCCAAGTCGCTGCAACTACACTTGCTCAAAGGAAAATGTCACTGCCATCATCTTACAGACTCCTTCAAGTGGAAACCAGTTGACTAACTTCCATCGGATGCTCTCTGTCTCTCTCTTTTCTAGGCTTTTTGTTGTCGACTGAAAGTTATGTTCTGATTGAGAGTTTGTGAGGGATAATTGCTGTAGTCTACAAAACTATACCATACCTAGTCTCAATTTAGAGATATCTATAACATATATAATTTTCGAAGCAAGAAAGAGACCCTCTATAATCCCCTAATCCCATAGTAATCCAGTCCAACTGTAGACCTCTCCATGATCTAGTTTTCCAACCTAAACTTTGTAGTAATGTTTTATTTTAAGCAGGAAATGTAAAGGCCATGCCCATCACCTTGATAATTGCACATGATTGGAGAAACATAGCCCTCACAGGAAACTAAAAAGAAAAATATACCCGTGACAGAGGACACCACATTAATTAGTATACACCCCGCAAAAGTTCGGGAAAGGATCATATATTCTAAAGAACTATAGATTACTACTCCAGTGCAGCAGATCTGGACAAGGATTAATATCTCAAAAGTATAGCCAAAATTGATAAGAAGAAAACAATTATATCTAGTAACGAAGTATCAATGAAAGAAAAAATGGAACTTGCATCACATACAATATTATAAAAAAGACTATCTATAGACAATTGGATGATGTACTCAAAATGGAGTACAAGGCTTCTATAAGAAAAGGTGCTTTGCAATGCAGTGCCAGATTTTGTAGAGTTATTGGACATTCAAACAACGGTCTGGCTCGTTGTAAGACCAGGTTAATGCTCAAACACCAATAAAGAGGAGTATCGCAGCTCAGTTGATAAAACCTCTTTTGCAGCTGCCACAAATATTACTGAAACCTTCAAGTCAGAAGATCATAAAGCAAGGACAGATAAGGTGATGCAAATGACACTGATTGTGGTCGCTTTGAAACTACTAGTCAAACTCATCTGTTCTTGCTCAAAAAATTTTCCTTGGAAGTGACCGTACTGTCATTAAACTAGTAATGCCTAAAAAGCTTGGTCGAGCTTCTCTTGGCTAAATGCCCTCACAGCAGCTTTATCTGGTAACACCAACTCTTCCAATCAAACCAAGAGTCCTGCATCTATTCAAGTAAATTACGATCAAGAGATTTAATGACACTAAACAAAAGTTCAAAAATGAAGCAAGCCCCATGCAAAGGTGAGAATAAGAAGGAGTGAGAGTTATATTTGGGCTACCTTTCTTATTCTTCACTTCCATAAAAGAAAACTATCATTGGAAACAACCACATTGATATAGCCTGTCTATTACAACTAGATTCCACAATTTTGCGGCCAATAAACCCTCCAATCGATAGTTATAGCTAGGTCATAAATATGTAGGTCACTTGGCTAGAAGTTGGGATGGTAACCATTAACAACCTGATATAGAAAGTAATCTTAATGCATAAAACTTCAATTGAAACAGTGCTTGGGCAATGCAAATTCATTCAAGACGGATTAGAAAACCCAAAAATGACGAAATTAAGATTGACATCAATGTCAAGATCAGTACAAAACTCTGCATTAGCATTTCGGAGGACTCCATCAAACAAAATTTATAAAGCAATTAAAGAGATCCTGCCCCTCCCACCACCAAGAAATAAATATTACAAGAGAAACATCCTTCCATATATTCTCATAGTTCATATAGTTATTGAATATTATAAGGAGAAATTACACCTCTCACCCACAAATTACCACCCCTTTTTCTTTTGCACTCTAAACTACAAATGTTTTCACTTTGCACACTACACTACAAATAGGTTTCATTTTGCACCCTCCATTCAAATCTGACCATTAAGATTGTGCAAGCCGGATAATTTTTCACTCATCTTAATGGTCAAATCTTAACAAAGGGTGAAAATTGAAAAAAATAGGTAGTTTAGGGGCAAATTGAAACTTTTTGTAGCTTAGGGTGCAAAGTGAAAAATAAGTGATAGTTTGTGGGTCAAATAAAATGTGCACACGCCTATGCCCATGTGCACGACTGTTCATTTTTATCTGTTTGACATGGTTAGGATGTGGTCAGTTCACCCAATATGGGGATCTTTCCACCCAAGCCCAACTTGAAATAACAAGTTCTGATGCCAATCTTGCATGATGAAATTATAGAAGTCACATCAATGTCACAATGTTCATAAATACATGATGTCGCAGAATTTACTAGTTACTAAGGGCTAGTGCAGTACATATGCTACATGTAAAAGATAACGAATCCCAATGAAGAGGCCAAACATAAAAATTACCATGATTCTGGGTAGATCTGGATAGTATGTCATAGCATCCCACCAGGCAAGCTGATGCAAACATAAATTGATAGTCTATGTCTGCAAAAAATCATACCAAATAATAACCCAAAAAGTCCAGCTCCAGTTATGTCGTTTCATTTTTGGCCACATCCACTAGACATTTCTCTATTGCTTCATCACAGAGCTCAAGAGTGAATTCCATGTTCCCTTCTTCAAAGTTCATATCAACAAAAATGTTATATATTTCTCTCTCTGCAGTCAACCCGTGCTTTCTCATCTCTTCAAATAGTTCCCTAGCCTCCATAAATTTTTTCCTCTTATGAAAACCTCTGATAAGGGCATTGTAGGAACTAGCTGCAACATCAAATCCCTTCTCAACCATTTCTCTGTGCAAAAACCACGCCTCTTTCATGTTCCTAGCTTTGCAATGCCCTTTTATTAAAATGTTATAGGTGTTGTTATCAGGCATCACTCTTTGAGCACCCATGCTCTTATAAATCTCAGTCGTGGCACGCATATTATTTCTAATACAGTACTGCTTCATAAGACAATTAAAGGTGGTGGCATTTGGCATTATACCCTTCTCCAACATCCATTTTAGCAGCCTCTCACCATCTTCCAGCATTCCTGACATGCAAAACCCATTCATCAGCACATTGAATGTCACAACTGTAGGTTGAAGACCCCTATCCAGCATCTCGCGCAGGAGCTCATGTGCTTTAGCCATCTCCCCCATCTTACAGTAAGTATCCATGAGAGTAGTAAAAGTAAATGTATCAGGATGGAAGCCTGTCACCTCCATTTCTTTCATCAGATTTACTGCTTGTGCTAGGTTTCCTGCTTTACAGAGACCATTTATAATGGAGTTGTAAGTGTATATATTCAGTTGGAGGCCCTTTCCACTCATCTCATGAAGAAGCTCATTTGCAGTGTCTAACTCACCTCTTTTACAGAGGCCATCAGCAAGTGCAGTGTAAGTGACAACATTTGGAGTAAGCCCTCTCTGAACCATCTGGTTGTGAAGATCAAAGGCCTCTTTCATCTCACCTGCCTTGCAATAACCATCAATAAGTGCTGTGTAAGTAACTTCATCTGGTTCGAACCCTCTACTAATCATTTCACGGAAGAGCTCAACCGCATCCATAATTTTTCCGGTCAGACAAAACCCATGGATAATAGCGGTGTACGTTATACTATCAGGAATAATTTTCCTTGTCCGCATTTCATCAAACAGTCTATATGCAGTCCGAACATTCCCCAATTTACAGAATCCACTGACAAGAGTTGTATAGACCACATTATCTGGAACAATTCCCTGCTTTATCATCTCCCTGAATACCTCCTCTGCTTCGACTAGTTTACCAGTCTTGCACAGAAGAAGTATTAAGCTGTTGTAGGTATAAAGGTTTGGCTTCAATCCCTTTATTTTCATTTCTTCTATGAGTTTCAGCACCTTTTGAAGTTCCCCAACATGACAATAACCACATATTATAGTACTATAACTCACTACGTCAGGCATACAGCCCCTCAACTCCATTTGAAGGAGTAACTTGTGGGCTTCTTTTATTTTCTCTAATTGACAAAGAGAATGAATTATGATATTATATGATGCAGCGTTCCAGCAAACACCCACTTCAGGATATTCATTAAAAACCTTTATAGCCATCCCAATCCCATCAGAATTTATTGATAGACGAGTAAGAAATAAATTACAAGAATCTGTGGAGACAACTAACCCAAAATTTAACAATTTTTCAAAAAACTTTCCTGCTTCATTGAACATCCCAGCTTCAACAAGGACTTGAAAGAATATATCAAATATATAGGGATCTGAACCCCAGTCCTTGTAAGTGTATATCAATCTCTCAACAAATTGAGAGTATGGCGAGCTAATATCTCGATTGGGTTTTGCCCAAAAATCACAAATAAGTGCATGGGCCTTTTTTAGATCCTTTGATGCCACAGCAATTTGAACAACAATACAACGGGCTTCTAGTGTTGGGTCTCTCCGAAGGCATGCCCAGTCAAAAAAATCTAAAACCAATTTATAATCATTCTTAATGTTCATGAGAACCCAAATTAGGTGGTCAGGCCTCAACTTTGATTCATAAGGCTTTAGAATGTGGTGAAGAGGCTCAGAGCGGCGTAATTTTATAGCAGTTGAGATCTGATGGACAAATTCAGAGTCTCTGATGGTAGGTTTTTTGGGGGAATAATCAGGAAAAGGTCTGTTATCAGTTGAGCATAGTGTGGGGCATCCTTGGCTCAAGCATCTTCTAAAACATAAGAGAGGAAAATAATTTGAAGCAATACCCAAAAGGGACTGATAAGAGACATGTGGAAAACGATGGTCTGAGAAGGAGATGGAGCACTTGCTCATGTCTGTCAGAGAAACCCATCAAAACAAGTTTTGATAATCTCTTGTTGATGCTGCAGCAGCTCTCCTCCATGTAGAAGCCCTCCTCATCACTCCATCACCTGCATCAGTAACAACGATGAAACTCAAATCGGGATACATACGAACAATCCCGCTAATGACAGGAAAGTTTGCGCACGAAATTGCGCACACCCCAGACACACCAACATGCAACAAATCTTCTTTAGAAAAAAGAAAATCGACTCTCTGTTTGTTTGCCGAGGAAACCAAATCCCAGTCGAGATTATCTAGACATTAGTTTTCAAAGACGAAAACAACAGAGAAACCATTAGGTTCAAAACATTCTTCAATTTCTGTTATGGCCTCTCTGTGAAGGTATGATGGTGATGGCAGAGAGGGGACGAGTATCGCCGCAGAAGACACAAGGGAGATGAAGTGATGAAGTCTGTCCTGTTAGGGACTTTAGAGAAGTTAGAAGGGAACTCAAAATGCGCCGTTTGAAGGCACACTCAAGGGCATCGAAACGCATCGTTTGAAGGCCGGGGCAAGTGGCATAGCAGGAGGCTTGAAGTTAGGGGTAGAAATATGTGACATTAACTCAACATGAACACGGCATGATAAAAGCGGATAGGGCTGAGCTCCGATGGAGTCGGAGTAGCCATTTCTGTTGGAGTCGGAGTGAAATTTTTGCTCCGACTCCAACTCCGAACGGAATCGGAGTCCGACTCCGATTGAACTTAAATAATAATAGTACTTAAATAAATAATATGGTCAATTTCTTTTGTTAAATAAATTATATACAAAAATAAATTTGATACATTACACGACATAATACTATTAACAGAGGTAGGTGTGTCTACGAATTGATCTAAAAATAAATATAAGACATTAAGACTAATAAGAGTATCATGAGCCATGTGGTGGATCCTTGTTTCAGTTTTTGCTCGGATCGAGCACAATGTAATGTAACTACATAAATTATTAAATATGATCACCAAAGTCAAGTCCAAACCTGTAAAAATACATATATATATATATATATATACTGAAAAGATTTAAAAAAAAAAGCTTAAATACAATAGTTTAAAAACTAACATATATGATGTAGTCATAACTTATAACGGTCTCATTTATAACGTAATAACAACATTGACTTATCCTTGGAAATTAACTACATAAATATTAAATGCTCATTTCACTCAAATCTCAATGGTCCATTGATCATGCCTGAAATGAAGATAGAAAGTTACAATCAATAAATAAATAAAAAATTGATAAAAAAAATGAACACGGTAAAAGTAGAATTTCATTCTTACCAAGAAAGGGGGTTCTCTCAACTCCATCCCAACTCTCAAGGGGTGTCCGTCTTAATTATCGGCAATGGTGTTAGGATTCACAATTAAATCTATAAAATCATAAAAAGTAAAAGTTAGAAACATTAAAAATAATTAAAAAATCATTTAAAAGCATATAAACTTACCGATTTCAACCGATAGCTCTCGGCATCAATGCCAACGGTATCTAGTCCAATGAGCGTTTCACTTATCCAATTCTGTGTGCAAACGAGGGCCTCCACGGTTGACGGTGACAATGAACTCCGATAAGCATCCAACGCGCGACCTCTAGTACTAAATGCCGACTCTGAGGCAACCGTAGTGACAGGATTAGCTAGCACATCTCGGGCTACACGGGAAAGAACTGGATACTTGGTGGAATTAACTTTCCACCAAGTTAATAGCTGAAATACATCACTAGGTGCCTCGATAGCTTCCATAAAATATATTTCAACCTTAGATGTATAATGCATAATATTCCTTGTTGACATGAGTTGATGATATTGCTGGATAATACGATGGCCTCTAACCCCTACAGATGGGTTAGTATCATCTGAGGAAGCTGTCGACCCCATCGGCCTCGAATGTGAGGAGCTACCAGCTGCGGATAAAGGCTGACAACTATTGCTATAGTGATTATATAGGTCATCAATATCACTTTTTAGCACTCTAGTAAATTTTGTAACCTTCACTGTCCCGAGGACGGAATTTAACCAAAATTCTAGAACGGCCAACTTATATCGGTGGTCAAGGATCACAGCCACAAATAACAATCTATTTATCTTCTCAATATTCCCCCAATATTTATCATATTTGGTCTTCATCCTGATAGCCATAGCAGATAACAATCCACCAGAGTCAGTAGACTCAGTAAAACTATTTTCCAAGTGGAAGTGAAGCTCCGAGAGCTCGCTGAAGAATGAGTTCGCAGTCGTATATTTGGATCCAGATAGTCGCATAGTTATGTCATAACAAATTTTTAAAAATTCAACAAAGTATCTCACACTGGTCCAATCATGTGTGTCCGGCGCACCGAGCCCCTGTCCTGCTGGCTCCAACAAAGCGTACTTCAGGCTCCCATCCTCGACCTACATCTGCTCGAATGCTTTTTGTTACTTCTGTGCCACATCCAACATCATGTATGTAGAGTTCCATCGAGTCGGAACATCCGAGTACAACATTCTAGAACATTCAATCTTAAGATCTTCTGCTATTGCCTTAAACTTGGCAAGTCTTTGAGGGGAACGCTTCACATATCGTACAATGATGTGGACTCGGGTAATGGAATCATCAACCTCTTTTAACCCCTTAATAACTATGAGGTTGATGATACGAGCACAGCATCGAACGTGAATAAACTTGTGGGCCCGAATGACATCATCTCTCACCGTCGTATCCTGCTTCAACTAATCAATTGTTGTTTCATTGGCACTGGCATTGTCAACTGTAATACACAACACTTTTTGAATTCTCCAGTCCTTTAAACAATCATCCATCTTCGCCCCAATGGATGTACCTTTATGATCCACAATATCTTTAAAGCCAATAATTTTTTTATGAAAAATCCACTCACTGTCAATATAGTGTGCTGTGATACACATGTAGCAGACGTTCTGTATGGACGTCCATGTGTCAATAGTAAACGACACTCTCTGGCCAGTGGTAATAAACATCTTCCTCATCTCTGCCTTGTCTTTTGCATGCCTCTTCATACAATCTCGCATCACCGTATATCGTGATAGAATGGAAAATCGTGGCTAAAAAAAGTTTAGAACTTTCAAAAGCCTATTTTCTTGACTATGGTAAAGGGCATCTCATCAGTAATTATCATCTCTGCAGGCATGTCCCTCAACATCTTCTCACTATATTAAGGGATGACCAATTTCTTAGTCTGTGTACTATTAGTGGCTGTAAAAGTTTGGTAACTGAGGTTGGTATGATCAGTGGCCGCCGATCCCTTCGTTATCTTATATCGTTGGCAACCATTTAGATGTGCTATTAACATACTGGTGCCTTGCTTCTTCGAATGGCATTCACAAAGTTGCCCACAGTAATGTCATCTTGCTACCGGGTTTGCAATATCACCAAGAATTTTGGTAAAATACTCCTATGTCCACGTCCTCTTTTTAGAAGGCCGTGGTGGTTGATTTTGCTCAATGGGTATCTCCTCCTCTTCGTTGAACATATCTTCATCCTCTATATCTACTGGGAGTAGGAGTCAACTACTCGCACAAGATATAGCTGCTCTAAATGTAGCTGCCCTAGATGTGGCTCTAGGGGTAGAATCACCCACCGGTGTAGGAGTTGTAGCATTGGCATCCGCCACATCCCCTTGTGGACGATCCATATCACAATCAAATAAGTTGAAAAAATAAATTAGAAGCAAAAAATTAGTTTAAAAAATAACTAGGCTATATTAAACATTTCAATTAACGCAAAGATATATGTAGTCATCGCTTTATAGAAATACCCTCAATTTAAAATATAATTGAGTAAAACAGTTGTACCGTGTAGCATTACTTTCTTACAAAAACATTAAGATTGAGCAATTCTAACTAATTTATAGTATATAATTTAAATAATTAAATTTACATCTTCTTAGTTTAAATATTTAGGACAAATGATGATTTAACATGATAGCTTAGTAGAAATCCTAACTACTATCCTCAACAAAAAAAACTGTCTCTCTACGATTTGACATCAATGGTATTGAACTTGAAGAGTATTAAGACCATGGTGGTACTGGTAATGTGTCTATTCAATCATATTTCATCCATTGTTGCTCATGCTTTCCTCTGCTTCTTCAAGCGTCTAAGGAATCCAGCAGAATTCATGCGGTACGTATCTCTTTTATTAGTATATAAACACACACACACACATATACATATATATTTAGTACTAAATATTTTTTTAGAGCAAATATCACTTTGCTTTTACACAAAACGTATAAGCACTGTTTATAGAAGAGAACCAACACAGGATCACCAGTTTATTAGACTACCACAAGCGCCATAATAAACGCAAAAGGAGACAAAAGAAAAACATAAGTATATGAATATATTTCTTAAATAAGATGTAACAAGCCTTTGAAAAATGCTATAAAACTAGGGTTGCTCTCTTCGAGGGAAGCTCCTCCAGAATTGAGAGAATAAGAGATAGAGAGAAAAGATAAAAGATGACAAAATAGTCTAAATTCATTAAGCATTCGTAGCAAAAGGGTACTGTCCAGCTTAAAAAGGTATCAGCTGGCTAATGGTCAGGAAACAAACAAAATAGGATAACAATAAAGCAACAGACCATCAAGGTCAGATTGTCGTAAGGCCAAACGGCCAGAATAAGGAAATGTAAAAAAAACATAAAGCAACTGGGCCCCAGGGAAACACACTCCCAGCCCATTAACGAGATTAAAGTGATGAAGCCTTGGCCCGGTCCAAGCCTTCTTTGACTCCTAAACAACGTCTTCTGTTAATCCCACCTACTTCACTTTGACCGAACTTCTTCTTCTCAAAAATTCCTCTTCTTCCTCCCAAACTCAATCACGTTCTTCTACGGTACTTTAGATCGGTTTGATCAAGCCGTGTAACAAACCTCCCTTCTTCAGAACACCTTTCCCGCAAGGTGTGGGAAATCCTCTCTCAACTTCGAATGTCTCTCCCACGTAGCTTCACTGTTGTCCTGGCCGTACCATCACACCAAAACTTCGGCCTTTGCTTGATTACCCACTTTCACCATTTGGCGTGCTAGTATCTCGACAGGCTCTGGGCGGAGGATTCCGTCGTGGTCTACTGGAGGGAGATCGGGCATGGTTGTCGTTGAGGACCCGATTTTCTTTTTTAGTAAAGAAACATGAAAAGTGGGGTGGATCCGTGCGTGTGGTGGTAGATCTAGTCTGTAAGAAACCTTGCCCACCTTTTGGAGAATCTGAAACGGCCCAAAAAATTTCGGAGCCAGCTTGTGATTTCGACGGAGAGCCACCGTCGCTTGCTTGTACGGCTAGAGTCTGAGGTAAACCCATTCCCCTTCTGTGAATTCCCTCTCTTTCCTTCTCAGATCAGCGTATTTTTTCATTCGGTCTTGCGCCTTTTGCAGGTTGTGTTGGATGACCCGTGAGATTCGGTCCCTATTTTGGAGGTGTTCTTCCACTGCTGCAACCCGAGTAGTGCCTGGTATATATTCTAACCAACGGGGAGGGGGGTACCCATATAATGCCTCAAAGGGGGTTAACTTAGTTGACCCATGTGGGGAAGAATTATACCACCACTCAGCTAGTGGTATCCATGTTACCTAGTCCCTCGGTCTGTCACCTGAGAAGCATCTTAGAAAATTTTCAAGGGTTTTATTTACAGCTTCTGTCTGACCATCTGTTTGAGGGTGGTAGGCTGTAGTTAATGCCATTTGGACCCCTTGTAAACTGAATAGTTCAAGCAAAATTTGTTTGTGAAGGTTCTGTCTCTGTCCGAAACTATTGAGAGGGGTAAGCCATGTAATTTAAAGATATGTGGTCTTGGGCTGTGTATGGGTGCTTTAGGAGTGTTATGTGGCTGTATTTTGTGAGTCTATCAACTACTACCCACGAAGCTGTTAAACCCCTGAGAATTAGGCAAACCCTTTACAAAGTCCATCGTGATGTGTGTCCAAGGTTGAGTGGGAATGAGAAGGGGCTGTAATAACCCGCTTGGAAACGTATTAAAAGATTTAACTCTTTGACATAGGTCACATCCTCTAATAAACTGCTTAACCTCACTCTTTAGACCTGGCCAATAAAAATCTCTCCTCATCCTTTGAATGGTTTTATCAAAGCCCGAGTGTCCCACCCATGGGCTGCTATGGCCCAATTCCAACAAACGAGTCTTAAACTCCTTATGTTGGGGAATGTACAGCCTTTGTTTGTATAGAAGCAGATCCGACCTCATGGTATATTTGGGGCCTAATTTTCTTCCTTAAAAGGAGAGATTAGAGCTTGTACCTTAGGGTCATTTTCATAGGCAGCTTTTAGGTCCTCCAGCCATTCCACCGTGGGGAAGGAAATGAGCATTAATGTCTCCTCATCATTCTGCTCCTTTCGGGATAAGGCATTAGCTACTTTATTCTCAGCCCCCTTTTTTTATTCCATAATAAAGTCGTACCCCAATAATTTGGAAACCCATTTTTGTTGCATTGAGGTTCCTACTCTTTGGTCCAAAAGATCCTTGAGGCTTTGTTGGTCCGTCTTAACTTTGAAAGATCCCCCAAGTAAATACGGTCTCCATTTTACCACTGCACTCACAAGTGCAAATAGTTCATTCTCGTAAGTTGACAAGTGTAGAACTTTCCCTTTTAGTGATTGGCTGAAATATGCAATGGGTCTTCCTTGTTGCATAAGGACAGCCCCAATAGCTGTGCCCGAAGCGTCACGTTCGATAGTAAATGGTGCTGTAAAATCTGGTAAAGCTAGCACCGGAGGGCAAGAAACCACTTCCTTCAACTTGTGAAAAGCTATTTTAGCTTCTTCACTCCACTTGAATGCATCATTTCTCAACATTCTGGTCAGTGGGCCAGCAATGTCTCCGTAACCCTTAATGAACCTCCCGTAGTATCCGGTTAGCCCCAAGAATCCCCGTAATGCCTTGATAGACCCGGGAAGGGGCCATTCTTGCATGGCTTGTAATTTTTCTGGATCCGCCTTCACCACTTGTCCAGAAATTAAATGTCCCAAGTATGCTATCTCCTTGCACCCAAACCTGCATTTAGAAAGCTTAGCAAACAACTTGTGCTCTCTTAAAGTTTCGAGAGTCACCTGTAAATGCCTCAAATGGTCAGTTTCATATTTACTGTAAATCAATATATCATAAAAAAATACCAGTATAAACTTCCTCAAATGAGGTTTGAACACCTCGTTCATCAAGCTTTGGAAAGTAGAAGGAGCATTAGTTAGCCCGAAGGGCATCACTAAGAATTCATAATGACCCTCATGGGTCCTAAAGGTTATTTTGTGTATATTAGAGGGTTTTACTCGAATTTGGTGGTACCCCGACCTTAGATCCAGCTTAGAAAAAATCATGGCACCATGCAACTCATCCATCAACTCCTCCACTACAGGAATAGGGAATTTATCCTTAATAGTGACTGCATTAAGACCCCTATAATCTACACATAACCTCCACGACCCATCCGCCTTCCTAACCAAAAGCACCGGGGAAGAATAGGGGCTTTGGCTCTAGGCCTTATAGCTCCTGAATGTAATAATTCCCTGACTATCTTTTTAATTTCATCTTTTTGGAAATATGGGTAACGGTAGGGACGCATGGAAATAGGTTTGGTGTTGGGTATGAGATTTATAGAGTGGTCATGGGTTCGGGTTGGGCGTAGGCTTTTTGGCTCCTTAAACACTTCAAGATATTCCTTGAGTTTACTCGTTATAGTTGCTGGAATTTGATCTTCAACTAAGTTGTTTTCACCTTCCATGACATGTAAAATTATGCCCCTTTTTTCCAGCTTATTAAAGGAATTTAGAGAGCCTTCCTCAATCAATTTCTTTGCTGTCAACCCTTGTAACTGTACTATTTTTTCGTTAACAGAAAATTTCATGGTTAACTTTTGGAAGTCCCACAAAACAGTACCTAACTCCTGCAGCCACTGAATGCCTAGCACCATATCACAACTTGCTAGGACTAATAAATGCACCTCAATTGTAAAGTTGGTACCCTGAATGTTAACACTCACTCCCTTGCACTTCCCTTCACTAGGTAGGATTTCCCCACTTGCCACCTTCACCTTAACTTTTTCTTCAAGATTAATGGGTAGTTTGACTCGGTTTAACACAGCTGGATCCAAAAAATTGTGGGTTGATCCAGTGTCTATTAGTATTATCAACCACTGAGGTCCAATCTTCCCCATCACTCTCATGGTTTTTGGGTTTTGGGATCATGTTAAGGCATTGAGAGATATTTCTAGGTTTATGGTTAGGTCTATTTCTGTTTTTAAACTGTTTGGGTTCTCTAACTCACCCACGGTTTCCTCCATATCCCTTTTTTTTTTTTTAGATTCAAACAACACCTTTTCTAACAGGTACAACTTTGGGTTTTGGCATTTATGTCCTACTGTCCACTTAGAGTCACAGTAGTAGCATAATCCATTTTCCCTCCTTTCTTTCCTTTGGTTTTGGTTTATTTTTTGGATCTGCAGGTTAGGTTTGGGAAATGTTTTGGGAGGTTCATTGTTTGGTAGGTTGGGTCTTTTGAGTATTCCTGGGTCAGGTGAATACATAAAATCAGATCTGTTTGGTTTCTTGGAGAGGTTCACTTTTTCTTCTTGTATTTTTGCTAGACTGTAAGCTGTGGTCAGATTTGGTGGGTTGAACATTCTAACAGTTAGTCTAATCTCATCTTTTAGACCACTGAGAAAACAACTTAGCTTATATGGCTCCGATAAGCCCTTCAGTCTACTAGATAAATATTCAAATTTATCCTTATATTCCTCCACCGTATTGTTTTGTTTTAATCGAGTCAAACACTCCATTGGGTCATCATACCCATTTGGACCAAATTTGGCCAGTAAGGCCTTAGTCATAAGCTCCCATTCAAGTTCTTATCCTGAACCTTCCCAATCTTGAAACCAAGTTAAAGCTTTACCACTCATGTGAAATGAGGCTAACTTAACTTTCTGATGTGGCAAGGTGTTATGAAAAACAAAGAATTGTTGTATCTTGTAGATCCATCCAGTTGGATCATCTCCATGAAAAGTTGGGAAGTCAAGCCTTACAGTCCTTGTCTGCACATCACCCGTAGGCCTCCTGTCCCCATCTTCCTCGTGATCATGCATTGCTGATGAAGATCCTCCAGAGCTGTGATTGCGACCCTTCTTCTGCAGCTCACCCGATATTATTGTCATCTGTTGTAGCATTGTATCCATCTGTCTTTATATGGACAACATTTCGGTTTCAAGAGTTTTGTATTGGCCATCAGTATTTTTTTTTTAGGTTGCTCAGTCCTTCTTGTAAGTCCTTGAGCCTTGTGTTTTCTGCCATTACTGAAAAAGGTAATGCAAGATTTCACAGAAGGTGTCTCTGGTACCACTTTGTAACAAGCCTATTGAAAAAGGCTATAAAATTAGGGTTACTCTCTTCGAGGGAAGCTCCACTAGAATTGAGAGAATAAGAGATAGAGAGAAAAGATAGAAGATGACAAAATAGTCTGAATTCATTAAGCATCCATAGCAAAAGGGTACTGTCCAGCTTAAAAAGGTATCAGCTGGCTAACGGTCAGGAAACAACAAAATAGGATAACAATAAAGCAACAGACCATCAAGGTCAGATTGTCGTAAGGCCAAATGGCCAGAATAAGGAAATGTAAAAAAAAAAACATAAAGCAACTGAGCCCCAGGGAAACACACTCCTAGCCCATTAACGAGATTAAAGTGATGAAGCCTTGGCCCGGTCCAAGCCTTCTTTGACTCCTAAACAATGTCTTCTGTTAATCCCACCTACTTCACTTTGACCGAACTTCTTCTTCTCGAAAATTCCTCTTCTTCCTCCCAAACTCAATCACATTCTTCTACGACACTTTAGATCGGTTTGTCAAGCCGTGTAACATAAGAGGATATTCTAAAGTTGTTATATGGTTCTTGTTAATTTGGTTTTCATTAAAAATAAAACACAAAGAAGATTCTTCAGTTCCAATAAAACCAAACAAGGGGAAAGCAACCTTGAAGCCATATCATTTTCCATCAATACGCTAGTACTCAAAAAATAATACTACACAAAATTTATAATGTTCAATACTTGCTCCAATATACAAAAAAAGAAAAAAGGCCTAAACTCTTCTCCATTGTATCCTTGAACCGAGCATGATGATCTAAGGGTCTTCTAATATTTACCCCATATTTGAGCTGTGGCCATATTTCTTGAAAGAAATTATAGGTGAAACATCATTTAAATCTTGGAAGAAATCCCAAGTCCTTGTGTCATAAATGTTCAAACTTGCATAAGGACATGATTTACGCTTGGTATCCTCTAATATTCCAAATTAGATTCCACAAAGTTGTAATTATTCAAAAAAGATGAAGAAAAATATGTCAATTTGGGTAACATACAAAAATTGACATATTTTTCTAACATGTCAATAGTATAAAATACAAAAGTATAAAATTTCTTTTAAGTTTTGGGTAACATACAAAAATTACCAAGTAGTAGTGATCGGCAATAGTATAAAATTTCTAAAAATGAAATCAACTTAAATGAAACGAGAAAAAAAAAGGCATGACCTGATGTTGATGACATGGATTGGAACTATAAGCTCCATTAACTTGCATAGATTAAGTTACACTCTAACCAAATTTCATGTTTGAAAATTACTAAATTAAGATTATATTGTAAAGAACATATGTGAATTTAAAGAAGAGTGTTGAGAATTATATTTGCAAGTGTTCATTAAAGGAGTAACATCTCTTACACATTTTATCAAACACTAGGCATGCATACAACACAACTTACAAACACATCATACATTTCATTAAACACATTTCCTTACTATAAATTTACAATTTACAAAACTAATTCACAAGAATCACAATAGAATACAAATTCACAAGAGACGTATACATAAAATTAATTAATTAAATTGCTTGATTTAGTTTTAGGGCTTGGAACCCCTCAGTGCCCTCACTCTCACCGTAGGCTAAAGCTGAACGGAAGCTGAAACTCGGCTTGAAGTTGCACGGAAGAGCAAAGAGCAACGGCGGCCGGTGAGATGCTTCACTGGTTCAGAGTCTTCAAACGTGAGACGCGAGAGAAAAGGGAGAAGGAAGAAGGAAGAAGGGAATGGGGGGTCCTATGTTTTGCCCCTCCACCCACCCCCGCCCCAGGCCGCATGATAAAACGAAGTGGAACGGCGTCATTTTTTTAAAAAAAAACCCAGATGTAAAACAACGTCATTTTACATCTAGGTTTTTTTTAAAAAAATTCAGAGTCGGAGTTCGGAGCTTTTTGGAGCTTTGACTCCGACTCCCTATTCGGAGCTACTCCGAACTCCGACTCCGAAATCCGACCACTCCTACTCCGACGGAGTCGGAATCGGGGCGGATGTAGGGCGGAGTCAGAAATTTTGAAATTTTGCCCAGCCCTAAAAGCGGGTTAGGGTCTAGCCTTAACGGGTCCCAGTCAAAATGGGATGACCCGTTAAGACACGATTGCTTAACGGGTTGATAACGGGTCAACCCATTTTGACTTGTTAAGAAAGTTAAAGTTAAAGTTATATCCTTATACCTAAAAATAAAATTGTCGGGATTTTAATTCGATATTTTATTGTTTGGATTGTAATTTTGGACTTATAGTTAATTTTATATTTTTTTTTATAGATATTGTGATTTTAACATTGATATAAAATTATGTTAAACTTAACTCGGTCAAACGGGTTAATTTCTGGTTTGTTCAACAGATTTATATAAACGGATCAAAATGGGTTGACACAACACTACCCGTTATGTTTAACGGATTGTGTTAGGGTTTGAGATTTTGACACGATAAGCTTAACATGTCAGGTTAGGGTTGACGTATATAGTATAATATAAATGTTTTGACACGACACGAACACGACCCATTAACACGATTTGACACCCCTACTTGAAGTGCACCGTTTCACTTGGCGCAGACAGCTGGAAGCGCATCGTTTCATCCTTAGTGAATAAAAGTTCCTGAACCTTGTATTCCTTAGTTGTTATTGCATTTATTTCTGTTATTTTCAACACACGTACCTTTCTTTTATTGCTTTGGTTGTTATCCCTGCATGGATATGAAGAAGAGAGAAAACTTTAAGAGAGTATCAAATTATTATCATCTTGAGTTGAACTTTTTAGGAGTTTAAAAGATTCCCTTGAAGAACCCTAATATCATTACTTTTATTCCAGAAATTGTCATTGTCATTTTTACAAACAACTATCATGCGTTCATCCTTTCCAACATCGAAGATACAACGCATACTCAGATTCATTCCTATTTACAATACTCAACCAACATGACTATAACAAGTGGTATCAAGAGCCTAACGATTCTAATGGCTGAGAATACTTGATCTAAACAGCAACAACAGGACATGCTTGCTCCATGAGTAGTGTATTCAAGAACTCAGAGAACAGATGCACCGAATGACAGACATGATGTGCACTATGCTTGCTACTCAAAACCAAGTAGCTCATGAAGAGGCCCCTCTGGAAGGTGATCCAAAAATAGCTGAGCAGCGCAGACAAGGCCCTAGAGGAATTAAGCTAGATTTTCCTCACTTCAATGGTGAAGACCCAGCTGCATGGATTTTTAAAGCCTCCCATTATTTTGCATTTTATCAAGCACCTCCTGCCCAAAGGTTTCTTATGGCCTCTTACCATGTGGAAGGAGATACCCTAATTTGGTACCAGGATGCAATGGACACGGGTTAGTTCACTTATTGGCAAACTTTTACACAAGCTCTCCACATGCGCTTTGGTCCTCTAGCGTACAATGATCCCATGGAGGCTCTCACCAGGCTGAAGCAGACTTCCACAGTTGCTGCGTACAAGGGTCAGTTTGAAGCCCTCTCAAACAGACTCAAAGGCTTTGTTGAGACACACAAGTTGAGTTGTTTCCTTAGCGGACTCAAGGATGAGATCCGTCTTCCCCTTCGAATGTTGAATCTAGTGAACCTCAACGCAACATTTGGCCTTGCAAAAATCCAGGAAGAGTATTTGTTTAGTACAAGAAAATCAGTGAAGCCATGGGTGGATAAAAATAGTTCATCATTTCCTATTGGGGGACAGTGGTCAGCACTTTATAGCAGTTCATCACAAGCCCCAAATTCACCAAACACCACTAGAAAAATATACTCAGGACATATGGATGAGAAGAGGAAGCGTTGGTTATGTTACCATTGTGACGAGAAGTGGAATCCAGCTCAAGTATGCAAGTCTCCCAAGATTTACTTTCTGCATGGTAGTGACCAGAATAGTAAAGAAAAAGGGAAAGAAGTGTTCTATGACTCTACAGACTTGGTGGACACTGTCCCATGCACAGTACAAGCCGACAACCCTACTATTTCACTTAATGCCTTAACAGGTACCCCTTACCCAAAAACCATGAGATTATGTGGAAAAATTGGTACTGAGTCAGTGGTGATTTTAGTGGATTCAGGAAACACCCACAACTTCCTAGACCCAACAGTTGTTAAGAAAAATAAATTGCCAATGAATAGGGCAGTACAATTAAAGGTGCAAGTAGCTAATGATGATGTTGTAATGATAATGGGATCTTGTAGTGAGGAGGTCACTAGAATTCAGGGTGCTTGTTTCAGACCCTCATTTTATGTGTTCGCACTAGCAGGATGTGACGCTTTATTAGGGGTCCAATGGTTGAAAACACTAGGGCCAATTATGTGGGACTTTTCAAACTTGTGCTTGCAGTTTCGGGGGGAACAGTGGATCTGAAAGGCCTAAAATTAGAAGAGACATCTTTTGGTGATTATCACAAGTTGTTTCTGCACTCACTTTGTAAGGGTAAGGGTCTACTCTTATAGTTAACTTCCCAAAAGGCACTAGAGAATAGTGAGGTGCAATGTCCTGCACTTGGAAGAGTTTTGGCTAATTTTAAACACATATTTGAATAACCAACTGGGTTTCCACCTAAGAGATCCCATGACCATAAGATTGTGTTGAAGGAAGGAACCAGCCCCATTTCTACACTGCCTTACAGATACCCGTATTATCATAAGACAAAAATTGAGAAGATTGTATTGGACCTCCTCAAAACAAGTGTCAGTAGACCCAGCTCAAGTCCTTTCTCCTCACCTATCCTATTGGTCAAAAAAGCCGATGGAAGTTGGCGTTTATGTGTCAATTACAGGGCACTAAATCAGGAAACAGTTAAAGACAAGTTTTCTATTCCCATGATTGATGAACTACTAGATGAGTTACACAGGGTTGTGGTGTTTTCTAAGCTGGATCTCAGATCCGGATATCACCAAATAAGGGTGGTGCTTGAAGATGTTCCAAAGACGGCCTTCTGAACCCATGAGAGCCACTACGAGTTTTTGGTAATGCCCTTCGGGCTTACCAACGCACATTCAACTTTCAGGGGCTGATGAACACTATTTTTAGGCCATTTTTACGAAGATTCGTGCTAGTTTTCTTCGACGACATCCTGGTGTACAGCCGCAACATGGATCAGCATGTTGGGAATTTGACAGAGGTTTTGAGTACCTTATATGTGCACAACTTGTATGCTAAGCTGACTAAGTGTCACTTTGGGGTGGAAGAAATGGATTACTTAGATCATATTGTATCGGGACAAGGTGTAAGGGCTAACCCTAAGAAAGTGACAGCAATGCTTGAATGGCCTATTCCCAAAAACAGTAAATCCTTGAGGGGTTTTTTGGGCTTAACAGGTTACTATTGAAAGTATATTAAGGGCTATGGCCTCATAACAGCCCCTTTAATTGAACTGTTGAGGAAAAATTCTTTCAAAGGGGATGCTAATGCTACCGAGGCATTTCAGACACTCAAGGCTGCAGTGACCAGTCCACCCATACTCAAACTACCAGATTTTACCCCAACTTTTTACGATTGAGTGCAATGCAAGTGGTTGTGGGGTTGGGGTTGTATTAATGCAAGGTGGACAACCTATTGCCTATTTGAGCAAGGCTTTGAAGGGAAGAGCTTTTTCCCTTTCTACCTATGAGAAGGAGTTGTTGGCGCTTGTCACAGCAATCCAAAAGTGGCAACCCTATTTATTGGGCCAGACATTCATAGTTAAAACTGATCAACGGGCGCTGAAATTTCTACTTGAGCAGAAAGTGGGCACTGTTACACAGCAAAAATGGGTCACTAAGTTGATGGGCTATGACTTTCCTATTGAGTATAATAAGGGAAAGGAGAACAAGGTGACCGATGCCCTCTCTAGAAGGCATGAACCATATCTGAGTCAGGAAGGTTTTTTGGCTCTTATAACCTTTCCAACTCCAGTTTGGATTGAGGAACTTAAGGCCACTTATACAGCCTCACCAGAGCTAAGGGAAATTATGCAGAAGCTTTAGAATAACCAGCAGGCCCCTAAAGGCTTTGCCCTCCAACAATGGTTACTCTTAAAGAAAGGAAGAATTGTTATAGATGTCCAGTCCCAATTTAAGGCAAAGGTTCTCAGCTTTATACACTTAAACCCACAGGCAAGTCATTTGGGGTACCTAAAAACCTACCAAAGGGCCAAGAGGGATTTCTTTTGGAGGAGTATGAAAAAGGACATCAAGAGATTGGTCCGTGAATGTGATATTTTCCAAACCAACAAGACTGAGAATGTTTTACCACCTGGCCTCCTCCAACCCCTTTCCATACCAACACAAGCATGGGAGGAGATTTCTCTAGAATTTATTGAAAGGTTGCCTTTGTCATAAGGGGCTAGTGTGATTCTTGTGGTGATTGACAGACTGACCAAATATGGTCACTTTGTTGCTTTAACCCACCCATACATAGTTGCAACCGTGGCCCAACTATTCCTAAAGGAAGTGTTCAAACTGCATGGTCTGCCTAAGGCCATTGTCTCAGATCATGACCCCATATTTCTAAATTCTTTTTGGAAAGCCCTGTTTGAGTTGCAAGGTTCTACCTTAAAATACAGCTCAGCCTACCATCCTAAAACTGATGGCTAGACTGAGGTATTAAACAAGACATTGGAGGGTTATTTACGTTGCTATACAAGGGCTAAGCCTGAGGGTTGGGCTCAGTGGTTGCCCATGGCCGAATGGTGGTATAACACCTCATATCACACATCAACCAGGATCTCTCCTTTTGAGGCCCTATATGGGTATTCCCCACTTAGACTTATCACCTATCTACCAAACACAACAGCTAATGAAGCAGTAGACAAACTCCTATCTATGCGTGATCAAATTAGGGCATTACTCAAGTAGAATCTAGAATCAACTCAACAAAGAATGAAGAGCTATGCAGATCGAAAAAGAACTGAAAGAGAATTTGCAGAGGGAGATTGGGTTTACCTTAGACTGCAACCCTACAAACAGAACTCCATCTTGGCTTGACACAACCTCAAGCTCTCGCTGAGGTTCTATGGACCCTTCCAAGTGACCCAACGTGTTGGTAAGGTGGCCTACAAGCTAGATCTGCCGGCCACTTCTCGAATCCATCCTGTGTTTCACGTTTCATGCCTAAAACGAAAACTGGGTACTCATATTTGCCGCATTCCCACATTGCCTCACTTGAACTCCAACAAGGAGATACAGCCCGAGCCCGAGGCCATCGTGGATCACCGCCTTAAACGACAAGGAAACCGAGCAGTGACAGAGGTCTTGATCAAATGGGTTGGAGCCTCTTCTGAGAATAATAGCTAGGAACTTTTATGGAGGTTGAAGGAGCTTTACCCACACCGGTCCTTTAAGGGGGGGGGGGGGGGGATTTTTATGGCCTCTCTGTGAAGGTATGGTGGTGATGGCAAAGAGGGGATGAGTATCGTCGTAGAAGACATAAGGGAGAAGAAGTGATGAGGTCTGTCGTGTTAGGGACTTGAAAGAGTTAGAAGGGAACTCAAAACCGTTTGAAGGCACACTCAATGGCATCGAAACGCATCGTTTGAAGGCTGGGGAAAGTGGCATAGCAGGAGGCTTGAAGTGCACCGTTTCACGTGGCACAGACAGCTGGAAACACACTGTTTCATACTTAGTGAATAAAAGTTCCAGGACCTTGTATTCCTTAATTGTTATTGCATTTCTTGTTTACAGCACACATGTCTTTCTTTAATTGCTTTGGTTGTTATCCCAACATGGATATGAAGAGGAGAGAAAAATGTAAGAGAGTATCATACTATTATCATCTTGAGTAGAACTTTTCAGAAGGTTAAGGGATTCCCTTGAAGAACCCTACTATCATTACTTTTATTCTAGAAATTCTCATTGTCATTTTTACAAATAACTGTTGTGCATTCATCCTTTTCAACATCGAAGATACAACACATACCCAGATTCTTTCCTATTTACAATACTCAACCGGCAGAACCATAACAATTCCGTTCATTTTTTTGGACAACTAAAGGGTAGGCCTAGATATTTCAAAATCATTGCTCTTACCTCGAGAAACTTGCAATAATCAAATTTCTATTAAAGGAGAATTAGCTTTGATTTAATCACAGAGATTTACTTGGACGCTTTGAAAGATCTATGCAGCACACCACACACACACACAAACGAGAGAGAGAGAGAGAGAGAGAGAGAGAGAGATGATAATGAAGATGGCGACACACACACTAACAGGCATTCTGTCGAACAGGGCTTCGCAATGTCAAACTACCAGAATAAGCCATCTGTAACCTTCAAAATACAAATGCCCAACAAATAAAATAAGCAGCCCAAACAATTCCCAGTCAATCAGACAAGGAGACTCCGGTATGGTATTTCCATATGAACTTGTTTTTTAACGTAGAAACTGACATTCACAAAGCCAATAATTTAACAGAAAATGGCACTCAATGTACAAATGAAGATGACAACGGAAACCCATTGACTAGAAAGGCTCAACCAAACGATCGTACCATGAAACTAAGGAGTGGCAAGGATTTAAGATGTCCAATACTTACTTTCAGCAGGATGACATGAAAATGGGATATGCATTTGGCTTCTAACAACGGGCAGGCGACGAAAGATCTTGTCCCGGTGTAGGATATCCCTAAGCCGGATAAGTAGAGTTTTTACGGGTTTTCTTTTCTCTAGACAAAGAGACAAAGGGTTTTGCAACCAAAATTTTGAATTCCGTTAAATCCTAGAACAAAATATTTTAATATTAATATATTTTAATGTAACGTTTCAAAATAATCGTTATATGAATAAATAAATTATATATATATATATAAATTATATTTCAAAATAAATGAAAAATCGTTTTAAAAGTATACGTACATATATATGAAAAAAATCAATAATACCAAATATATTGAGCATTTTGTGGACATTTCTGATTTTTTCTTGCGTTCAAGGTGGTGGGTTGGCCAAGGGGAAAAGGGGATGGGAGAAAATGGCCATGAAGTTACAATTGTACCATTACTATTCTACGTATTTACAAAACTGCCATTAGCTTATTGCAAGCAAGACCAAAATAAATTATAATGTTATAAATAGCATAAAGTTTACGTGCAAGGAATTTTTCTTTTGTTAATTAAGGAATTTTTGTTAATTTCCGGTAATCCCTTAACAGAGACACAAAGCTGGCTTCAAAATAAGAAATTAAGTTGATTACGAATCACGATATTGTTTATAATTTTCTAAAAGCTTTAACTATAATTTAGTTTATGAAATTGGATATAATCAAAATAAGTAATTAAAATCTCGAGGTAACAAGTTGAAGTCATGTTTTAAAAGTATTATCTCAAAATATATGAAAATATTTATTATTTATCTCATTTGGAAATATGTAGAAATTTCAATTTTTTTTAATTTTCTAGCTAACCTTTATTTTTTTAAAATAAAATAAGTTTTTTTATTGAAAATTGTGCTAGGTCTAATAAGAAGAAAAATACTACAACCATAAAGAAATTTCACAAAAATAAACTTATAAGTTAACGTAGTTTCATGTGATAAATTATATTAACTTTACAATAAAAATAATTTTACAATCTGACAGAACATGTGAAAGAATATCAGTTTGTAAATTTATTTTTATAAAAAAATTTGTTACTAAAGCATTTCTCAATATAAAATATGACGGTTTAAGAAATTAAACCGTCATATTTTAATATCTTTTTTCAACGTAATCATGCATTTTTAACCAAATAAGATTATGATTTAAAAAATAATTAAAAGAGTAAACCCTAAGAGAAAATTGAAATTCTCACGTAAAGGGAAACTTTAAAGAGAGAGAGAACCAAGGCATCTATTAATTAGAAAAGTAAAATTATATATATACAATCATTTTCATAATTTTTTTATATAATTCTATTTTAAATAAGGGGTATAATTTATAAAATAAATATCATTTTATAAAAATACTCTCAATTTAAAATATGAATATATAAAATATTTTAAAAATAATTGCACGCGTATCTTTAGTCTTTACTCTTATAACCACCATATGAACCAAACTCTTAGACCAATTAAAGATCTTTAACATAATAAATAAATGTCCACGTTTTCATTTGATAAAAAGGCATGAAGAGTAAACACAAACTATGAAAAAATCCAATATTTTTCATTAGATAATTGTGGTACAGTGGAGGAGGAGGGTAGAGTGAGAGGAAAACTAGATGGAGCGACCAAGCTAACCAAACACAAACTACAAAGTGCACTTTACATAAGCGAGAGCATTTACATCCGATTTCCTATAAAAACAATTTAAATTTTAATTAAAATACACAATTCTTAAAATTTTATTTTAAATTTTACTCATTTTTCAAAAATCTCATACAATTCATTCCCTATCATTTCTCTACTTTATTAAAATAACTTTTTTCTATTCTTTCTTTATTAGTTTTTTCTCTCACTTCTATTTTCATTCTTAACTATTAACTCTTTTTTCTTTTCCGCTTGTTTTCAAATATCACATTCTACTAATTTTGTAAATACTTTATACGAATTTTTTTCCAGATACAATAATACTTTTTAAATTATTATAGTATTACGAATAATAATTTTTTTTGAATATGTGGATTTTTAACGCGATTATATTTTTGAATATATTTTTGTCCGCATATATAACGATAATATTTGATTTGCATTGCCTAATAGTAACAATTTTTATCCTTTTATCTAACGGTAATATGTTTTCCCTTCCTCTAATTGTAACACACCTTCTCTCCATGATATAACATTTTTTGTCCTTCATCCAAAGGACAAGATTGTTGCTCTTCTGCTAACGATAACATTTGTTGTCCTTTCTTCGAAGGTAAAATTTGTTGTCATTTCTCTAACGGTAATACTTTTTGTTATTTTTCCAACGGTAACATTTTTTTGTATTTTCTCCAACGATAACATTTTTTTTTTATAAATAGGACTTTTGGTTCCATTCACATTCTCATGAACATAAGTGTGATTTCATCTTAAAGAGAAATTCCCAAATTCCGGCCTTATCTTCAACTCCCTTCATCAAATGTCTCATTCATTTTTTCGTAAGTTGTTGCTTAACTTATCATCTGAAGATGAGTTGGATATTATTCTTAATGACGATGACGAATCAACACCGAGGCGTGGTGGCAATCGCCAACATCATAAGTATATTCGGCGTGATCATATTCATGGGCATGAACAACTATTTCACTTTTCCAACGGTATTTTATTTGCAACGGATAAATAAAAAACAAGATTTGCGACGATATTTTATTTATAACGGTATTTTATTTGTAACGGATAAATATTCTGCCAGACTTATTGGTGATCGAAATGATCTAAGCTTTAGGAACACCCAAAGGAAAGGAATACGTTAAGAAAAATTACACACTTGATAAACTGCAAATTCATTCTCATTAACTGAAATACAAAATTGAAAAGAGGTAAAATACATCTATAATATTTTATTAATTCTACGTACAAGTTCTACTATTGTCCATTCACACTACCCCAAAACACAAATTTAATGTGCAAACAATAAAACTATATTATAATTACAGTTACTAAAAATGCCCATACACCGGGCCCAAAAGTTTAGTATATGTTGCTATAAGATTGCTTAGAATGTTCCAAAATAATTTGCCAAAACAAATAACCACGACATCGAAATCATAATAATCAAATTGGTTTTCTCCAGTTTTCTCTTACGCTTCTCTAAATCAATTTCTACTCGATGTTTATTGGTTTGGATCTCCATTAAGGCTTGTATCGTATAAAGTTCGGTTTTTAATCGGTTATTGTTTTTTGGCCATATGCTGGTATTTCTAGATCATACCAACATAAAGACTCGTAAGCATGGCCAGCCTGCACAATTGATTAGTATTGAAATCTGCAAGCACAATAGAACCATAACAATTCAGCAAATAAGACCATCAACAAATGCAAAATTACCTCATAGTTTTGGCAACCAAAAAATCGGCACCCTTCATTATCCTCAGTATGAGTAGTTCATCAACATGCTTTAATACCACAATAACATACTGGGTTCATTTTGACGATAGTTTGCTGAGCGTGAGATATTGCTAGTGCTACTACTTGACCTAGGCATTGGGTAGTGTTATCTTTTGTTTTGCTTCAAGTTTGTAGACAAACAGTGAGCATTTGCATTGTCGACACTCAATTTGCTCTTGTGAAGCCCCCCAAACAAACCCAAACCATTAACTCATATAAAGTGGCTCTGGAAAGGAATGGTAACACATAAGAAAAAAGCAACATGTCCGAATGACTGCAACAATCAGTTACCTTTGTGATTGGCCATCTGGGTTACCATGTCATGGAGTATGTTAGAACTTTCCTGTGTTTCTACTCAACTTTGTTATCATCACAGCTGGGGGGATACACAACCAAAATCATACCAAACAAGAAAAACATTCAAGGGAAATATACCTTTAATTGAACAGAAAACTCATCAAAGTAATATAACTTTCAAAAACCTGAACAACAATTATAAATATACAACTGTTGGTAGAAATGAGTGAGCAATATATGGATTAAAATAGAATGGCCATGTGTCAAATAAATGAACATGCTATGAATAAATCCTAGTCACTTAAGAAACAAATAGTGATAGTAAAGAAACTTGCACGATACTAACTAAATAAGAGTATTCACATCCGGTTCCATAAAGAATGTGTATTCCATGAGGCTCAGAATGGTTCTTTTATTCATAGCATGTGTAAGACAGGATCTTAACCTCGAATGGCTGCAAAACCTTAAACCCTAGTTGCCTTTTGTGAAAACTATCACAAAATACTTGGTGGCTATCCGGGTTAGGATTACTCTGTCATATCAATCAGGCCCTATTAACACTTTTAAATTAACCCCCTCCCAAATACAAATTAGAACCATCATCACAGCCTTACACTAGACATGCAGCACCCCGAGAAATAATTATTGATCAATACCAAACACTGCAAAGACCCAACAGAGGAAGAACCAAACACAAGAGAATGAGAGAAGCAATAATTATTGAGAAAGAAAACAACAAAGCAAAAGAGTGTTGGAGTAGAGAGAATTGAAACAACAAAGCAAAGGACATGGAAATCAGCATGAAAAGAAAGATAAAGATAATAAATGAATATGCTATAAATGATAAAGGTGGAAATCATCATGAAAAGAAAGATCAATGTGATAAAGGACATGAAAATCAGCATAAAACATATGCTAAAATAAAATATAACAAAACCATATGCTAAGCAAAACCATATAACAAAGCTTGGATAACAGCAAAAAAGCACAAGTAAAAAAATGTCATCAGAACAGGGTGTAATCCTCTAAAAAAAGCACAAGTTGCAAGCCTCATCATTTTGGAAACCAACATAGCAATATCAATTTCAGTGCAAAAATATATCTCAATCATGCCCATCGTCTAGGGATTTAAACTAAATGAGATGGAAGCCTACCACCATTCAATGAAAATAAAGGGAAATGGAAATGAATAGATGTTTGGATGTCATTTTCATATTTTATTTTATTTTCTGAGCCTAAGGTTAAAGACTCCGTATTACCGGTTGAATATTTGAGCATATAACAAGTTATCAATCAATCAGATAGAAAAGTAAAATATAATAGTAATAACCATGCAAACCAATAATTGAAATTCTCATCAGTGCACAATTTCAGAAATAGTGCAAAACCAGAAATAGTACAACCCACAAATAACAAATGCTACTATAGAAAAAATGTAGCTTACAAATATCTCAAAGTAAAAAAAGCTACGAATGGTAGAGTTAATTGACAAAGAACAAAGAACCCCAAAAATATCAGAGTTAATTTACAAATAACAAAGAAACCCTAGCTTCCAAATATCAGAGAAACTCACAAATGCAGCTTCTGATGGCAGATAAAATTGGAGATCCAAAAAAGGCTAGGGTTTTGAGTTAGCAAGAACAGATCTCAGTGCAATGCAATATATAAAAAATCTTAATACATACAACCAAGAACATATCTCAGATGAAAGCATACGGATTACTTTGAGTGTGTGTTGGATTTGTGCGAGAGAGAAGGACGGAGTCCAGCAATGGAGGATCCCAAAAATGAAATGCGATAAAGAAGCTAGGTGGCCAGCCATGGAGGATCCTAATTCTCACAAAGTGTAGCCATGGAAGAAGCCAAAACATAATGGAATGTGTGAGAAAGAAGGGGGAATCCAGCCATGGAGGAAATCGAGAGTGAAGGATATGAGGACTTAAAAAAATTACCAATGGAGAGGATGTTGTCGATGTGGTTGTGTTGCGAGGGAGGGGCGATACGGATGAGGGCACCCAATCATTGAGAAAGAAGAAGACGCGGGACCAACGATGGGCCAGGAACCAAAATCAAGATTGAGGATATACAATGGTTCCCCAAATATGGGGAACCACTGTAGCACTCGAAAATCTCATCCCTAATTTAGGGATCCGGATGGATGGAGGTTTTGGGTGCAAATCCTAAACTTTCCCCCAAAATATAGAGATAAAAGTATATGCGAAACCGGATGGGAATTTTGAGATAGAGAGGCCGGAGGCGAGACCAATTGTTGGAATATACAAAATCATATAGAGGAATTGGAATTAAAATCCTGAGAAGCCAAACAAAGGACTTCATCTACTGTTAGTTGACAATTAAGTTAGTTACATGCAGATAAATTAGTTGGCTAGATATTAAGCATTGTATAGTCACATTAGTGAATCTCAAGTGTAAATAGAACCATTGTATAGCTTGTACATTCACGTTGTTAATGAGAAGAAATTCAGATCTCTTTCTTCAAGTCCTCTATTTTCAATTTATAGCAATTTTAAATGGTATCATCGTGTATAAAGATTATTCCATTGCTTTCTTGATTTCTTTCTTGCTTCTATGGAAAATTCTTCTGATTCCTTGGTGAATCCTTTTGATGATTCCTCGAGTCACTACAACCTGCATTCATCTGATAACCCTGGAGCTCTTCTGCTTTCTGAAATTTTCACTGGCGAGAATTATGTTGCATGGAGTTGATCTATTTCCATTGCCCTCACCGTGAAGAACAATATTGCCTTTATTGATGGAAGTTTAACTCAACCTAGTCTTGATGATCCTAGGTTTCGAGTTGCTTGGCTAAGAGTAAATAATCTGGTATTATCTTGGTTGATGAATTCTATTGCCAAAGAAATTCGTGGTAGTCTTCTCTATTTCACAAGTACTTTTGATATATGGGAGGAGCTTAAAACTCGATATCATCGAAGTGATGGTCCACGAGTTTTCACTTTGGAGAAATCCCTTAGCTCTATTTCTCAAGGATCAAAATCTATTATTGAATATTTTAGTGAATATAAAACTCTTTGGGATGAGTACAATAGTTATGGTACTATTGATAGAAGTTCATGTGACATAATAAAGAATCTCACTGAGCATCAACAATCTGACTATGTGATGAAATTCTTGATTGGCTTGCATGATTCTTACTCAGTCATGTGAAATTAATTATTGCTTCAATCTCCATTACCCTCAATGAGCAAAGTTTTTTCTTTGTTGCTGCAAGAAGAAAGTCAAAGATCCTTAACCAATATTGTTGCCATTTCTCTTGATTCACATGCTATGGTTGCTGCACAACCAATGAGACAAAAAAATGGTGCTCGATTTCCAAAACCAAAAGTCAAAGCATATGTGATATGTTCTCACTTTGGATATTCTAATCATCTTGCAAACAAGTGTTTTCAACTCATTGGCTATCCACCTGGATGGAAAGGTCCACCAGGCAAAAGATCTTTACCTACACAATCTGTAGGTACAACTACTCCAAGATTGCTCATTTCAAACAATGCTTCTTCTTTGGAGCAAAATTCAAGCATTCCAAATATGATTTTCTCTCAAGAGCAAATTCAAAATCTACTCACACTTGCTAATATTCTATCGAGTTCAAACCTTAATTCTAATTCAATAGCTAATGTTGCTTCTACTTCAAGTACCTTTTCTTCTTGCAAAATTCTTTCATCCTCAAAGAATTCTTCTACTTGGATACTTGAACTAGAGCAACAGATCATATGATATGTTCTCCTCATCTCTTCACCTCCATAAATATACCTAGTAAACCTTCTAAATTTCATCTACCAAATGGCCAATTTGTTCCTATTATCTTTACTGGACATGTTAATTTTCACCTGACATAACCTTACATAATGCCCTTTATGTTCTTACCTTTAATATCAATCTTATTTCTACTTCAAAATTGACTAAAGATAATTCATTTGGATTTTTCTTCTTCCAATCTAAATGTATTTTGCAGGACCTCAGCAAATGGAAGATGATTGGGCTTTCTGAAGTGAAATCTGGTCTATACCACTTACAAAACTTTTCTACTACAGCAAAAGGCGAAATGCTTGACTCAATTAGTTCATCTTCTACCTCTTTAGCTCAAACTTGTAATATCAATTCTGATATATGGTATCTTAGATTAAGACACTTTCCACTTGCAAGAATACAAATCATTAGTACTTTAGATTCTTCTGTAAAAACTTCTCACAATCATGTATGTGAAATTTCTCCTCTAGCTAGACAAAAGAAGCTACCCCTTTCTGTATCAACTAGTCACTCAAATAAAGCTTTTCAATTAGTTCATTGTGACATTTGGGGTCCCTTTTCTACAACTTCTTATTTTGGCTATACATACTTTCTCACAATTGTAGAGGATTAAACACATTTTACTTGGCTCTAGCTCATGAAAACAAAAACAGACACTCGATTTCTACTTACTAGTTTCATTACATATGTTCATACTCAATTCAACACAAATATTCAAACTCTTCAAACAGATAATGGTCAAGAGTTTAATATACCTGTCTTTTATCAAGAGCATGGCATAATATATCAACTATCGTGTGTTGAAACCCCTTAGCAAAATGGTAGGGTTGAAAGAAAACATCAACACCTATTGAATGTAGCTAGAGCTCTTCTGTTTCAATCAAAATTACCCCTATCTTACGAGACTGATTGTGTATTAACTGCTACGCATCTCATTAATCATGCCCCTTCATCCATCCTCAACCATCAAACACCATATTCTCTTCTATTTCAAAAGCCACCAACTTATAACTATCTTAAAGTATTTGGTTGCTTGTGTTTTGCAAGTACCATTACAAGTAATCGAGGCAAATTTCACCTAAGAGTATCAAAATGTCTATTCCTTGGTTATCCACCCAATATCAAAGGATACAAAGTCCTTGATCTACTCACTCTCAAAACCTTTGTATCCAGAAATGTGGTCTTTCATGAACCAATTTTTCCATCCATACCTAATACTGATCATACACCTTTTGTTTTTCCCAATTTTCCTCAAGTCTATGACTCAGCAGTCCCAAACCCTACAAATCATGCAAATCCTTCAAATTCTTCTTCATTGCCTCCTACAAATTCCATTTTTGCAAATCATGATATTACAAACCTTAGAAGATCTGAAAGAATCAGGCATTCTTCTACATATTTGCAGAACTACTATTGTGGTAATCTGACTAATACAACTTCAGCATCTCCAACATCTCCTAGCTGTCCTTCTTCTAGTAAGCCTTATTCTATCATTCCTTTTCTTTCTAATTCCAAATTGTCTCCTAAACATAAAGATTTTGTTTATAATGTTTCCACTATTTCTGAACCCAAAACTTTCAAACAAGTCATTTCACATCCTCAATGGCAAAATGCTATGGCAGATGAAATAAAAGCTCTTGAACTTAATAAAACTTGGGATCTTACTATTTTTCCTCCAAATAAAACTGCAATAGGTTGCAAATGGGTTTATCATATAAAATTCAAAGCTGATGGTACAATTGAGAGATAGAAAGCTAGATTAGTAGCAAAGGGTTATACCCAAGAAGAATGCCTTGATTTCTTTGACACCTATTCTTCTATTGCAAAAATGACAACTGTGCGTGTCTTGCTTGTTGTGGCTACAATAAAGCATTGGTATTTACATTAACTTGATGTAAACAATAATTTCTTGCATGGAGATTTAAATGAAGAAGCGTACATGCAATTGCCACTAGGATTTTCCTCTCCTAATGATCCTCGAGTATGCAAACTCAAAAAGAGTCTATATGGCTTAAAACAGGCTTCAAGACAGTGGTTTTCAAAATTATCTTCTTATTTACTTTAGTTTGGATTTACTCAAGACAAGTCAAATTCATCACTTTTCATCAAACAAACTTTCAGCAATTTCATGGCTCTATTGATATATGTTGATGATGTTATTATTGTTTTTTATAAGATTGAGCATAATGCCATTGTAAAGAAGTCTATGCATGATTCTTTTACAATAAAAGACTTGGGTGAATTGAAATATTTTATGGGCATTGAAGTGGCTAGATAAACCAAGGGTATTACTTTATGTCAAAGAAAGTATGCTCTAGATATTTTACAAGATGGTGGCTTTTCTGGCTGCAAGCAAGTAGCTTTTCTTATGGAATCAACTCTAAAGCTCAGTGCACATGATTCTTCCCCTCCTTTATCTAATCCTGCTTCTTACAGAATGCTAGTTGGTCGACTATTATATCTCACCATCACCAGACCTAATCTAGCTTATTAAGTACAAGCATTGAGTCAGTTCATGGCTTAGCACATTACATCTCCAAGCTCCTGAAAGAGTCCTTCGATACATAAAGGTTACACCAGGTCAATGAATGTTTCTAGCTGCATCATAACCTTTACATCTAAAAGCCTACTCAGACAGTGATTTGGGGGGGGGGGGGGGGTTGTCTTGACACTATAAGAAGTATTACTGGTTTCACAGTCTTTATAGAAGATTCTCTCATCTTCTGGAAATCAAAGAAGCAACCTACTGTTAGTAGATCATCTGTAGAATTTGAATATAGAGCACTAGCCTCTACAACTAGTGAACTTCAATGGCTGGATTATCTTCTGGCTGACTTAAACATTACTCACTCTCAAGCTGCATTGCTTTATACTGATAGCAAGCCTGCATCTAACATTGCCTCAAACCCTGTTTATCATGAAAGGACAAAACACATTCAACTAAAATTGCAAGAGGGACTCATCAAAATCATCCACATTCCTTCCAAATATCAGCTAGCAGATATATTAACTAAGCCTCTTGGATCACTTAATTTTCATCATCTTATTTGTAAGATTGGAATGATTAATATCCATTCTCATCTTTAGTGGGGGTGTTGGAATATACAAAATCATGTAGATAAACTAGTTGGCCAGATATTAAGCATTGTATAGTCACATTAGTGAATCTCAAGTGTATAAATAAAACCATTGTATAGCTTTTACATTCACGTTGTTAATGAGAAGAAATTCGAATCTCTTTTTTCAAGTCCTTTGTTTTCAGTTTTTTAGCAATTTTACATCAATAGTGGGTAGAGATATTTTGAGTAGCAACACAAATAAATACATACATACATACATATATATAGTTATGCTACGTAGAGTCACTTTTGCGTATTTTTTGTGCACTCCACTGATGTGATTGGCCAAAACAGTTATTTTATATTTAAAAAAATGACGTAACTAATCATATTAGTGGAGTATACAAAAGAATATGCAAAAGTGACTGCATAGATTTTTTGTGCATATATATATGCAAGCCTGCCTTGCTGGTTTTATTTATGCTATTTCAAGGCATTTTTACATCACATATTATCCATCTAGGATAATTTGATTTGTGATATTTAAATTTTAAAATTTATTTTTTAAATCAAATTATGTCACGTTGATGATTTATGGTGTAAAGACTTTCAAATAAAAGTATTCTTTTATTTAAGTTTTAAATTTCAATCATGTGAGTGAGTCATGTTTAATTCAAATACGGACTTATAATACTAAGAAAAATAATATTTACAAACCAATTTGAACGACATATCCTCCCATCTCTGACATAATGTGATCAGATTTGTAAAAGAAGTTTCAAATTAAATACTCTGGCAAGTCAAAAACATGATATATATGAACAATATAAAGAATCGCCAGCTTTTAAATAGTATTACATTTATGCCGAATCGAAAAAGCTAGGAAGCAAATTAAGGTGGCTAATTAAAACCGACACCAAATAGAAGTCATTATTGCCCCCATCGTGACCATATAATGTAAATCATGGATCGACATGTACGATTCACATGATCGATCATCTAACATATATGTACTAGAACCACTAGAAAATTAAAAGATCCTGATCTTGCTTCTGTGAAGGCAACATGAATGGGATAATCAGACCAACATGGCGCGCATATAATATTAGAAAAATTTTAATCATCATCATTATATCACACACTATAAATAAATTTTTTATTTTTTTATTTTTTCTCTTACCAAATGTGTCATTTATAGATGATGAGTAGATGAAATCAATTAATTTATGAAGAATACAAAAAAATAAATAAAAAATAAAAAATAAAAATAAGTATGGTAGGTAGTGTGTGAGAATGATGAGTAGCAAAACTCAAATATTAATAGAGGCAGATCTTAGGCCCATGTTCCACACATAGTTTCGTTTGCTTCCTAAACTTATCTCAACTCATCATTACAATTTTTTCAAATTTTAATATAAAATATAATAAATAATTCAACTTTTTCAAATTTCAAAATAATAATAATATTAGAAAATAATATTCTAATAATATTTTATCATATCAACTCGGTTCAACATTGAAACGCAGCCTAAGAGGCTTGGTAGTAAGAGCATTTTTGAACACTACTAGAATTTTTAAAGTTTTCAAAACTTATCAGAATTTCATTTGCAAATACTATTCAAACATAAATCAATTTTCAATTTCAACTTTTCAACTATTTTATTTAATTATTACTCAAAATAGAAATCATACAATTTTTACAAACTTTAAAATAAAACACAAAAATCAATACATTTTTACAAACTTCTAAACCATAAATTATATTAAAAATTATACTCAAATATTTTTTTTAACTTTATAATAATTTTATTCAATTTTTTCTCTATCTTTTTCCAAAACTCAATAAAACATATTAACTCCAAGGCATGTCCTAAATCTCCATGGGTTAAGGGAGGCTATAACTTATAAGCTTGAAATCAATCGGAATTTTCTAACTTAAATAAAAAAAAAATTAAACAAAAACATATAATAAGACTTGACAGAAAACTTGGAATATGAATGTACCAAACTCAGTCAAAGTATTTATCTGGGAAGCAGCTAGTAAGGTTCTTCCAACCAAGAGGAATATGTATAAAAGGAAAGTCACTGAAAACTTTCTTTGCCCTATTTGTGCACTGATTGAGGTTTGAGGAGACAACCTTCCGCACATTATGGAGTTGTATTAATGTAGCTTCTGATGTATGGACAGACTTACCAAGCATGTTTCAGAAATGGGAATGTACAGAGAGGCTTTTTTAGTAGAGTCGGGCTACTCTGATCCCGCTCGATTTGATCGCATAGTATTTTTTGAGTTTTTATTTTTATATTTTTTAATATATTTAAATATTTTTTAAAAATAAAAAAATATATCAATGCATTTAAAATTATTTTCTTAATCATTAAATAATAAAAAATTTCCAAACGGTACACTTGAGCAGTACCATGGAGGCGGTAGAGTAGGCTTTTTCTTTTCAGTATGAACGGTGGTACTTCCACCACTTCAGAGGTGAGAGCTACCGTTACGTATAATTAGCTTCTTTTTCTTTTTTTCTTTTTTTTTTTTTGCATTTTTACATGTATTTTTTTACACTTTTAAATTTTTTTAAAAAAAATAAAAAAATCACAATATTATTAAAAAATATTTTTTTAATCACTATGTAAAAATAAAAATAAAAGAATCCCAGCAGTAACACCGAGTTGTAAGAACCAGTGATGAGACTATCATTTTCCTTAATTTTTAAGGCGGCATTACAGCCACCGTAGGTTCCTGCTAGTTATTTTGGTATGCTTTTTTTATGCTTTTATTTACATGTATTTTTTTAACACTTTTAAATGTTTTTTTTTAAAAAATCACAACATCATTAAAAAAGTACTTCCTTAATTGCAACTTTATGCATGCCTCAATTTTTTTGTCTCACACTCAGTAATAGCAGAAATTAATGCCTTATGGAGAGCTATGAAGTTATGTAGGGAAATTGGTTTAAACCAGGTCATATTTGAAGGGGATGCTCTATCTGTGATAAGGGATATACAAAGGTTATCTGAGAAGAACTGGTCTTGGTATGGTATGGTATGGCTAGTTGATTGAAGACCTCAAAACAATTTTCAGAAGTAGTGTAAATTGGAAAATACAGTATACATCAAAAGAAGAGAATAATGCTGCTCATCAAATGGCTAAGTTAGTCTTGTCATGTGAAGAAGAGTCTGTTTGGTTAAGATATGTATTCATCATTAAAAGCATTGTATGATCATCGATCTTTTATCTGATGAATAAAGAATGCTTTGATTGAAAAACAAAAACGTGTTTTTTTTAACACATATATATCACATTATATGGATTACAGCCATTTGAGAGTTGAATACAGTACTTTGAGCACAAACTTCTATCCTCCACAAATTGCAATTGGATTATGAAATACGTACGTATCTTGCTTTTATTGAATAAAAGTATATCTGGGGGCGTAGTGAACACTGAATGATTGAGATTAGGAGGTAGATAATCATTTGAGTACTGCTACATCCATCGATGGTGGCTCCCGCTGGAAGCTGCTACCGCTTGATCTAGCATATATTTTTTTATGTGTTTTTTTTAGTTATTTTTTACAGAAATTTTTTTAATATTTTTTAATATTTTAAAAAAATAAAATAAATTTTTAATATTATTAAAAAATACTTCTTTAATTAGAAAGTAAAAAAAATTATTAAAAAATACTTTCTTAATCACAAAATAAAATAAATAAAATTATTTTTTTATTTACTTCATAATTAAGAAAGTATTTTTTAATAATATTATGAATTTTCTTTAAATATTTAAAATTATTAACAAAATATATATAAAAAAAACTAAAAAAAAAATACATAAAAAAATACATACTAATACAAAGGATAAATCTCAACGGGAGCTGAGAGGGAGACGCTTAACATTTTCCATAATCATTAAATATAACTCTTTCTATATATATATATATATATATATATATATATAATACAGCGGAATAAGCTACTGAAAATGAAGAAATTAAGAGTATGCACAATTAAAGGCAGGCGGTAGAACCGACCATATGCATGGATGCAATGCAAAATAAGATAAACAAAGGAATGAAAATAAACATATTCATAATCATAAATTTTATTACAAAATTTATGGCACAAAATAGAAGGTAGAGTGGTATTTTCTCTTGATAGTTGAGAAGGTTTAGAAGGCAGAGGCTTACAAAGTTCTCAGGGCTTGGTAATGAAACTTCTGCCTAAAAATGAAATGAGGTTCCCCTTTTATAGAATAAGGAGTTCCTGTTTACAAAAGGTTCCGTGAGCACAGCTGTCAGTAACTGTGTAATCACGGGTAAAAAGTGGGTCCGTGAGTGAACAGCGTTAGTACTGTTTAACCACGGGTGTCATCATTGTGTCTGGCGGCGGATGCTGCTTTCGGCACAAAACGACAAATCTGTAAAGGAGACCGGTCAGTGGGTCTTCTTTGAACTCAAGTAATGGTCTGGACAAAAGGAGCCTGTCAGTGGGTCTTCTTTTGTCTGTTCTTTAACAATTCTTCTTCTTCTGAGTAGAACCCAGAGTTACCGAAGACATTGTTGTATGAAGCCTCTAATGCAGTGTCTGAATCTTCATCTTCAGATTTGCTATGAGACTTTGATAGTGATTCTTTGAGTATGTTGATTAAATCCTTCTTTTTAAGTCCATCAAATATATCAGTTTTCTTTTTAGACTTAGAGGATTTTGAGGATGAACTATCCTTTACCCCCCGGATTTTGTTGGAGAAGTATGGGCCTGAATTAGAGGATATTCAGGAGCATTGGATGGTCCAGCCATGATCTTTGGAAAGTCTGTTTTATTCTGCAGGTTGGGTGCAGTAGTTGGAAAGTCCTTGATCATTAAATCAACAATTTTCTCTGAATTGGCGAATTTATCCCACCATTTTGTGAAATAAACTTGTGTCATGACATCACCTTGCTTTTTATAATTCCATTTAAAGATCCACGGGAGGTGGTATCTTTGACAGAAGTGCAAAGTTTGATGGAATTTTTTGGAGTGTTGATCCAAAGTTGGACCAACGATATTAGCAAAATGTTGGTAAGCTTGAAAAAGCTGACCAGGAAGATTCTCGGGAATTAATCCATATTGATTCCACCATTGAAGGAACCATAAAGGAAAACTTCCTTTGAATTTTGAGTCAAATCTTATGAACCAGGAGTGGTCCATATTTGGAGTCTGGAAAAACATGAAGCGTTTCCAGGCATCAATATAATCAAAATAAGATAAATCAGTGTCTGAAGAAGCGAGTCTTTTGGTGGTAGATGGGTTTGATCCCCATTCTGCCTGAGTAATGACTCGGTGAATATAGGCACTGTGAAAAATCAGTTTATTGGTGTCAACCTTGTCATAAATAGGTTTGATCACCAAGGAATTGGTATGAATGAGAATACTGGAATAAAATTGGAGATTCTTGGAGGAATCTTCTGGAATCCAGTGAAAAAGAGGAGGAAAATAAGAAGAAGAAATTTTGAACACATCTGTATATATCGTGCTATTGGGCTCGATATGAAACAGATAGGAGGAAAAATTCTTTTTCAAATATTCAGATTTTCCTTTTGGGAGGAAAAACTGAGAGGTAACAACATTTTTGTTTTTTGACTCAATTGCTTTCGCATATGGGTCAAAAGTAGTAGTAACCGCAGACGAGAAAGTCTGTGGCTGAACAGGTTTGCCAAGTGGCTGGAACCTGTTTGCAATATCAAGTGCTGTAGATACAGCACCTGTAACAGTGGATGATCCAGACTCATTCTTGATGAGTTTTATACTGGGTATTGGTGGTGGTGGATGAACCTTTTTCTCTTTTCCTTTCTTCTTGCTGGCCATGATGGGGTTTCTGCAAGAATTCACGGGTAAGAAAATCAGGGATGGAATTTTGCGTGTCTTTGATGTATTCAATATCAAAATCAAAAACACTTAAAATAGCTTGCCATCGTGCAAAAATATGTTTTGATGCAATGTTTTTAACATCTTTTTCTAAAACAAATTTAGCACTCATGCAGTCAATCCTGACAAAAAATTTTTGGTTTAAAAGGTCAGATTGAAATTTTGAAATACATAGTACTATAGCTAAGATTTCTTTTTTAATAGTACTATATTTTTCTTGTGCAGAGTTCCAGGTTCCAGAATGGAAACGAACAATTTGTTCAGAAGAACCTGGTGAAACACATTGTTTCAGAATGCCACCATAACCAATGTCTGAGGCATCTGTTTGAACAATTTTAAATGAATCAGAAGTAGGGATACCAAGGCACGGAAGATTTTTGACATGTGCTTTGATTTTCCTTACTAAATTTGTATGGATTTCTGTCCAAGGAGGAGGATTAGAAAGGAGTCGTTTGAACAAAGGACGACATTGTTTCCTCATATCCTTGTAGAAATCAGAGACATAATTGAGAGATCCTAAGAACCTCTGCAATTGTTTTTTATCCAAAATGACATCAGCAAATTTGTCAGCAAATTCGATGGCTCTTTGGATGGGCCTGATTTTGCCTTCAGAGATGTCATAACCAAGGAATCTAATCTTGGTTTGAAACAATTTAATTTTTGTTGCCGAAACAACAAGACCATTGAATCTAATGATGTCAAGAAACGATTGCAAATGTTTCCAATGTTCATCAATAGATTTGGAAAAAACAAGAACATCGTCTATATAGACAATGGTAAAAAGGGAGAACGAATTGAAAATATCGTTCATGATATTTTGAAATTCACTGGGAGCGTTTTTAAGGCCGAAAGGCATCACGTTCCACTCGAAATGACCAAATGGGGTTACAAAAGCAGTCTTATACCTATCTGACTCGGCTATTTGGATTTGCCAAAAATCGGATTTAAGGTCAAATTTGGAGAAGACCACAGCATCACTCAACCTATGAATTAAGTAATTCTTATTGGGAATAGGGTACCTAATCCACTCTAAGACTTTATTCAAGGGTTTATAATTGATAACTAGACGGGGGGTTCCACGTTCTAGTTCAGCACTCTTCTGGACGTAAAATGCAAGACAGGACCAAGGGGACTTGCTGTCTCTGATAATGCCTTTATTCAGAAGATCCTGTATCTCTTTTTTACAATACTCCAAAGTCTTCCTGTTCATTTGAACAGAGGTGGCTTTTGTTGGAATATTGGTCTCATTAAAATCTTTAATGTATGGGAGAGAAACTATGTGTTTCTTCCTATACCAAAAAGCATTGGGTAAATCAGAACAAACATCCGTTATCAAACGTTTGTTAAAAGCATTAATTTTTGAAAGTAAAATGGGAGAGGATAATTGTTCAGAAATCCTTTTGTATTTGATTTCCTGTTGGAGGAAATTCAAATGTTTTTGTTTGGCTAAAAACAAATATTTTTTGCTTTTATCCGTATCAATCTCAAAACGAGAAGCAAAATGAAATTTAACCTTTTGACCAAAAGGATCGGTAGTGATACCATCTTTCTCAGTCATAAAGGGATATAAAGAAGAAATAAAAGGAATTCCCAAAATCACTTTGTCAGACATGTTTTTGACTAAAACAGAGGGAATTCGAAAACAAATATTATCCTGGCAAACATGAGCATTATTGAGCTCATAATTAATGGTCATCTTTGAGCCATTTGCCGAGAATAATCTTTCGGTAGACTTTTCGAAATATTTGCTAGGAATGAGTCCTTCTTGAATGCAATTCAAGTCTGATCCGGAATCAATCATAGCAATGACAGAAAATTGAAAATCATGAGCAACAATAATATTAACACGTGTAAACCATTTAGGAGGAATGGTATGACGAATTAAACAAATCTAGTTGTCGGCAGGAAGATCCTGTTGACTGGAACCAGCCTCAGTCTGCTCATTGTCAGAAGGAATATCTTGATCAAGTTGTTTGTCAATCTTGATTAATAGAAATTCTTGTCTTAAAATTTCGTTCTCAGATCTGAGGTTATTTATTTCAGATTTGAGATCTGCAATATCTTTTTTGACAGAATTTATTTCAAATTGTAAATCAGAAACAGAAATATCCTTGGGTTTTTTCTTTTGAAATCTTTCCAAGGTTTCTTGAAAATTAATCCTTTGGTTGGAAGTTTCTGGATCTTGACGAACCATCATCTTCTTTAGCTTAAGAAGGTATTCTTCTTTGAGCTCCGGATTAGTAATTTGTGAAATCAAGGTTAACAAGAGGTTCTCTTGTTCTTCAGCCTTAGATAAGACATTGATTGTTTTATCTGGAGGCTTACAACAAGTAGAATTGCAATTGCAACCTAGTTTTAAATCAGAAGGATTAGGAGTTGCAGGTTCAGAGTGATATTCTGAATCACTAGAACTGTACTCAAGCATCTCCGATGATGAAGACGATTCTATTTCTAGGAGTCGAAATAGTTCCTCTTTATCATGGTGATTGATATCCATCTGGTTAATCTTCTTTTTAAAAGTTTTGGCCTTCTTGGGACATTTATCAGCAAAGTGCCCAGTCTTGCCACATAAAAAACATTTTCCTGTAGAAACATCCTTTGAATCCTTTTTTCTGGAAAATGGTTTGGAAAAGGGTTTTTTATGAGATTTTCTATAAAATTCATCACGGGGCTTTCTCCTGAAACCACCATGAGGTTTGACAATTTTGTGTTTTCTTTTCGATGGAGCAATACTAGGAAGACCGAATTGTTCACAGAATGTGCCCATTTCGTATTTGGCCTTCTTACTATTTCTCATCTGTTCTCGAAGCATTTTTTGATCATGACACATACTAATACCGAGTTTCTTAACAATGCTGAAAATATCACCATAAGTGTAACTTTCGTAGTTAAGAAGCCCAGAGGCATCAGTAAGTTCTTCCTTGACTTTATAAGCAAATAGTCGAGGTAATCCATCAATGAATTTCTCCTTCCAGTAAGGCTTCTGGCTATCATCACGAAGCATTACTCTGGAAATAAAAACATCTTGGTACCATCTATAATCAGACATCTGATGACATCTTAGATTATTTAACTGGTCACTGATGCGACTAGTTATATCGGATGGTGTTCCAATAAAATGTTTTAAAATCGTATAAATCAAAGTATTAACACCATCAGGATGGGCCATCCCGATAGCTTCATCAAAAATGGGTGTACCATCTTCTTTGCGTTTTACCGCATGTTGGATGGTTTCCCTAGTATCATTGGTGAGGTACTTATCCCACCAATTTCTTAAAACACCAGTAAAACCTTGAGTTAAAATTTTGACAATGTCTGGTTGTCTAATGTTATTGTTGATATAAGCATTTGCAACCATAGACATTTTACTCATGGTATTAATGATCTCTTGTTCAGAGAAACCATCAATATTCCATTCGTAAACTTTGTCAGCAGAATAAGAAGATTGGTTTTGAAAAACCTTTTCTTCAAATTGTATATCAGGTGGAGTAGGCCTAGGATACCAATTCTTCGTCAGACTCATTGGTTTGGGTCCTTTTGAAGAAAATCTGGCAATCTCCAAATCTTGAAAATTCTTTTGAATTAAATCAGTATCCTTATCTTCAGAAGATTCATCGCTAGATGATTCTTCCGAATTCTCTGTAGAACCTACTTCATTACCATTACTGTTAAGAGTACTGGTTGAAGGTTGGTCCTTCTTTAGATCAGCAAGCATTTGATCTATTTTATCCAGAGTTTTGGTCTGTGTTTTTTGAAAATCTATCTTAGACCGTTCTTCTGGTAAAATAATCAAGGGTTTTTCAGTTCTTTTCTTTGCTTGATCTTTAGAGACATTTATAGGATATTAGTTTTTAAAAACTGGATTTGAAGTGAATACAGGTTTTTCAACCTTTTCTTCAATCCGATCAAGTTGTTCTCCGATCGTATGAAGAGCAAGATTCGTAAAATTATTTTGAAAAATAATCTTTTTTGCTTCTGTTAGAATCTTGTCCTTTTCTGGATCTTTTGAACTGGTTTGAGCAACTTTAAAAGGAGTAGCAGGTACATGAGTACCTTTAAAAGGAATTAAGACAGTCTCTAATGGAGGATGAGTGGCCTGGACCACTGTATTTCCATCTTCCTTGACAAAATCATTCTTAACAACATTTAAAGTATTTTTAGAAACATAGGTGTTTTCAGCAAAATCAAGAAGAGAAATATGCCTTTGGAGCCTATTCATTTCTTCTTTCCATTTGCGTTTAACACGTTGTTTCTCTGGATCAGAAAACTTTGCAAGGTAGGCTTTAATCCTTTGCCTGTTTTCTGGTGCAGCAAAATCTTTTAAAAGAGAAGGTAAATCAATTTCAAAAGGTCTATTCAAGACATTTAAACTGTGATGAATAGGTGCAGGTGCAATAGGGGCTTGCATATCTGAAGCTGTTGGAGACATAGAAGAGTTGTCTTCTTTGTCTGCTTCATCATTTACGTTTTGATCTTTGGAAGATCCAGCACCCTGTGCAGTATAAAAAGCAGAAGTAACCTGAGAGGATGTGGAAACTCCTTTCAATTTTAAAGCAGGTTTAACAGGTTGAACCGTTCGTACAGAATCTTGAAGAAATTGATCAAGTTTAGAATCATCCCTTGGATTGTTCTGAACAGTATCAATAAAACTAGATCTGGAGCCAGCAAAATAATTTTTTCTTCTACTAAGGGCTTCAGGTCTATTAAAAGAAATTTTAACAGTTCCATTCAAATATTGTTGGATGATATCTACTTTAGCATCCGGAACAATATTTCTTGGAGGCTTTGGAATTTCTTCTTCCAAAATCCATTCATTAGGAATGGTTATATCTTCCCAATAAACTCTTTTTGGAATATTTATATCAACATCTGAAGAACTACTCTGGATCAGAAGAGTATGTTTTCCAGAAGGTTTTACAATAGCTTTCGGATCTAAATTCGTTCTTAAAAGACGATAATAAACCCTGAAAATTAAAGCAAGAGGTTTACTTCCTTCAAGCATTTGATATCCTGAAGTCAGTATATTCAAAATTAAACATTTTAAAATATGCTTATCAGTTAAAGCTAAAGATAAATTAGGAAAACAATCAAAATGAACAGGTCCTTCCGAAAGGGAGGATTGAATCATTCCGAGAATGCTATCCTCAAACTTGAGGAATCGACCATCTCGTAAACAAAAAAGAACAGAGGCGTTGATGCCTAACCTTGTTAGGGGTTTAGCAGCAACTTGAACAGACGCTATATGTATATACTTGTATCCCTCAAGAATATATATATATATATATATATATATATATATATTCTGTTTCTGCTTTTCTTATGCGGCCTTCTTTAACTTGAGATGCAATGTATGTACCTTCCAAGAAAAAGAAACCTCCCGTTACCCTTGTTTTGAGGGGGTACTGGTGAGGGAATTATAGATTAGAGTTAAAAATCATTATCCAATTAAAATTAAAAAGAAATAAAATCGATTTATAGTTTATGAGTAAATCTATTCATCATATCTTTTTTCATCATCCTCTCATCATTTCATGACATGTCATTAGAAGATAGATTTATAAGTGAAATATAATAAATAGTCTCTAATTATTCAATATCACATCATGAAATGATGAGAGAATGATAAAAATTAAGATAATGAATAGCATTAGTTTATAAAAATAAAATAACAATAATTAACCCGTTTAAAGTAAGAGCAAGAGTAGGCCATAAGTGTGAGATTCTCTTATATTTTTCTTTGGGTGTCTGCATGTTCGTCTCTTTGTTCGCGGTCTAGAAAAATATTTTTTTAATAAAAAATATAAACATACAACTTTTTTTATAATCTTTTTTATATAATTATATTTTAAATGAAAAGTATTTATATAAATAACTTATAAAAATAACATTAATTTATATAAATATCATCATTTTAAAACATAATTCTATAAATGGTTGTGCGTGTAATATTATTTATGTTAATTTTAATTTTTTAAATTTGAAGATTTCAAATGAAAAAAATAAATAAATACATTTTATCATATTTATCATTATTTACTTAAATTTTTTAAATAATACTAAATATTATTTGTCAGAGAAGTCATCCAGTAAAAGGGTAAAAGTAAATGATTGGCTGCAAAAGGCAAAAGCTAGGCAGCTGCATAACACCGAAAGTGAGAAAGCGATCGATCCCCCAATCCCCATATATTAACTCGATCGACCATATGCACTCCTTCCACCATCTTCCTGCCTCTTCAATCACAAACTGCATGCTTCCGGTCTTCTACAACATCTACTGCCTCTTCACTAATCCCCGCTAGCTTCTCTCTCTTTCCATAGCTGTAACAAAGAATGACGCAGAGCCATTCTCATTCCATAGCTCTAATTACCTCCTTTTTCATTTCTCTCTTCATCTTGATCTTACTGATCAATATACCCTCCTTAATCTCAGCACAGACCTGCCAAAGAACCTGTGGCAAACAAATCCTCAAATTCCCATTTGGGAGTGATCCCGGTTGCGGCGATCCACGCTTCCAGCAATATGTTACTTGCAACCAACAAAACCTAATCTTAACAACTCATACTGGTTCCTACCCTGTCACCGCCATAGACTACGCCAAACAAGTCATCTACATCTCGGATCCTTCCATGTCCACCTGTTCCTGCACTCAACCAAGCAAAGGTTTCGGCCTAGACTGGGATGCGCCCTTCACTTTTCACGACGACACCATCTTTACTTTATTAGACTGCTCAATCTCTTCCTCCCCGATATATACGTTGGATGGCCTATATGCTGACGGAAACAACTCCAAAGCCCCTCTCTGCGATAACGAGGGTACACCCATTTGCAGTGTTTTGTACTCTTGCAGGCCTATTATTACCATTAATCTCCCAATCTCTACTTGCTGCATTTACACTCCGGTGGATCTTGGACCGGCATTTGAAATGGATTTGAAGAAGTTGCAGTGCACTTCATATTCTGGGTTTTACAGCTTTAATGACCAGGAATCTAAACCCGAAAACTGGAAGTATGGGATTGCCCTCAAATATAAGTTCAATGTGAATAATGAGTATCCAGGCTTGTGTTCTCGATGCGAGAGCAGCTATGGAGTTTGCGGCTTCACGGGATCGTACAACTCCTTTATCTGTAACTGTCCTAATGGAGTCAACACGTCAACGGATTGTTTCTTCACGGCGTCGTACAATAATGGTTTGAAGCTTCTTCCACGGAAGAACTGTACGTATTGTTCCAGTTTTTTTTTTTTTTCTGGATCCTTACTTTTTGACCAGTCTTCGATTTTTTTATGCCTAAATCTCGAGTTAAATTGTCCTTGTTGCAGGGGCTTTGTTGAAATATTTTTTGGCATGGCCAGTGGTTTGGTTCTTGTTTTAGCTTATGCATGGGAGACCAAATCCAGGAACTGTAATGTTGAGATCTCTCAAAGGTACGTAAAGGAAGATCAAAAAGGGTTATTTTCTACTTCGTCGCTTAAAAAAAGAGCCAATTAAATCCGGCATCTCCCGGTACTGGCATAGAAGTGTGCACATTACAGCAAACAGTAATTTCACCTGATGTATTACATGTTCTGCGGTATTTAATGTATAAATTTTCATTTTATCTTGACGAAGCATGTCACGTACATATATATTTTCCTGCAATAATAACATTAATTGTTATACAAAAATAATTAACAGAGCAAGATTGTTAGTCATGCTAGATTTTGGCATCATCGACCACACTTATTAACCGAGCAAGATACGAATTCTAAATAGGCAAGTTCTACGCATGTCTTCTATAAAAAGTAGACTCCATCTATAAAATATTTTTTAATAACATCCACTATTTTATAAAGAATTTATCGCTTGTACTTATTATTGCATGCTCCAAAAAAAGTTGTGCTCCAGCTCTGAAAGTAGATGGAACTTTTTTAAGTGCAAAGGGGATCGATAAAGAAACAAGATTATGGAATAAGGTTCCTTCTTCTACGCACTATATGTCCTTGAAGAGAGAATCGCGCGCTTTCATGATAATGGTTCTCTCTAGGCCACTAGTGCTGCATTTCTAAGCTACAGAAAGAGATATATAGGGAGAGCTAGTTAGCTAGCTTTGTACCCACCGTCATATTCTGAAACCATTAGCATCCAACTTTAGCTGCAGCCTGCAGGCATAAAGATAATATATATATATATATAGATATATAGATATATATGAAATGAAATTAGTGTGCAAACTATATCTATATATACTTTCCCCTGCATTTTTAACATCTACCTTCGATAATTGGAAGCAGCACCTGACTGAAGCAAGCTGATGAGAAAGCAATTTTGCTGAACTCATCACAGGACATGAAAAACAACGAGTGACACCGGTTGAATTGGCAAGAGAAAAAGATTAAAAAAAAAAAAAAAAAAAAAGGAGAAAACCATCAACTAAATCCGAGAAGAAAAAATTATGAGATGATGAGAGGATGATATGAATTAAAATGATGAATAGAATTATTCATACGAGAATGTCAACTTTTGAGGAGGTATTTTGGGCCTTGTGGTATGCCACGCCTTACAGATATATCCGAATTATGTTTCTTGAAATTCAGCTTATATCTATATATATATATATATATATATATATATATAGATGCATAAAAGATTTACCTCAGAAATTGGATCTATTACCAAATAGATAGATTTATAGAATGAGGTGGTTTTATAATACAGAATATATCATGAGCTGCGGTCATGCAGAGCCACAGAAAAGTAGTAGGTCTCATGGATTGGACACGAGACATACGACTGTACTTAAAAGATAATATAAGGCATAAACCTGTAATTAAGATAATGAAAAATAAGTGTTACCACACAATTCTATTTAATCAATATATAATTTGTCATTCTATTTAAACACACGCATATATATATATATATATATATATATAGACATTAAGATAGAAAGGTAAAATGATAAATCACATGTTGATTGATTATGTGAAAGCGTGCGGTGTAAAAATTCTATATAAAATTTTTATTAAATAATCTATAAATTTATCACTTTTCATAAATTTAACTATTTAAAATAAGGAATAATTTGACGTGATATTAATTAAAATAGAAGTCTTGAGTTTCAATCACTCTACACTTTATATAAAATAAATAGGGCTTTGTTTTTCAATTGAGTTTTTAACTCGAGTCATAATTCATTAATACAACATCAGCCGTGCTAACTCTGGCGTGTAAAAATAAATTAAAAATCTAGAAAACAATTAAATAACAAAAATGAATTATATTCTAAAGTTTATATAACTAAACAAAAATCACTCCTCAGTACTAATTATTTGACACCTAAATCTGGGCTGTCAAAGCTTAAGAAGGGCTCTTGCCTCTTGTGACTCTCTATGAGGGTTTGGGCCACCTCGAGATAGCTTGGGTGGCATCTCTACGAGGGGCACCACCATGCTTAAGAGTCATGCTTTGACGGCCAAGATTTTAGCGTCAAATTAAGACTAAAGAGTGATTGTTGTTTAGTTATATAAACTTTAGAATTTGAGTCCTTCTACATTTCATCCCTACACCACACCTATGACTTATATATGGGGAAAGCAGATAGTAGGGAGAGATGTGACTCACTGTTTTGACACCCTATCCTAGATAATCTGCGTAAGCAGGCAGGTAGGACATACGGAGAACCCTTGATCTCTTGACAGCAAGCATAAAGGGACTTGACGGAAACACCTGTTGGATGAAATGAATCAAAGAGCCACATTACATTAATGGCGCAATCCCCCAATTACATCGCATTTAATGACGCCGCCCCAAAAGCCATACCGCATTAAAGGATTTTGCAATATTTTGAATACCGTACCGGATGTCGTACCGGTCAAGGCACTGGAACGAAATATTTCGGTACCGGTACTGTTTCGGGATAATATTTCGGGATAGTCGATATATAAATAAATTATATATAAATACATATATATATAAATTATAAATAGTCTAATCTGAATTAGGGGTTAAAAAATAAGTTTATAGTTTGAAAAAACGAAAAAAAAAAAAACACAGGCCGAAATATCGGCCGGTACCGGCCGAAATATAGGCCGGTACAGGCCGAAATTTAGTCCGGTATGGCCGGTACCGGCCGGTACTGCCGGTACGGAACAGACCTAGTACCTGTACCGGCCGGACGGCCGAAACGAAAAATTTCGGCCGTACCGGCCGGTACGGTACGATATTTAAAACACTGATTTTGACAAAAGAACAGTTGAAATGACATAAGTTCCTTAGAGATAGAGACGGGTGATCTCCACTAGAAACCTAATATAAAAGCCAATCCTTAGATACAAAGAGCTCTCTCTGATTCTTCTAAACTTACGCACAAACTATTAAGAAAATATACTGACTTTAACATCGTGACTCTCCAGCCACCACCAATGTCTCATATTCTCCGTATTTGATTAAGTGTACAGATGAAAGTTCAAGGATCCGAGTTTCTGAAATCCAGTCCAAAGACGAGCAAACATGACGTTAACACATTCGATAAGGAAAAGAAATAAGTGTACAAGAATGGTGAGTAAAATTTTTCAGTCAAATATAAATTGGTCCGTGAAAAAATGGAGCCGTTGCACGTCAATGCGTGACGCACAGCATAACTTGTCAAATGACATGCTGATATTACATTTATAAGTACGGTTCACTGATGAAAATCTGGGACTAATTTGATCATTATACACATGAGAGGAAGCAACTTCTTTTTCTCTAGTACCGTCCAGCCTTCAGAAGGATGAAAATGGTGAGACAAAAGGATCAAGAAAAAGGTGAGATAATGAATGAAGTTGGGTAAGAAGCATGAGTTTTCGCTTCATTCCCCTTCTATGATTTATGCTCTAGTTACAAAACTACTAAATGCTTTTATACGTTTCCACTATAGTTCACAGGTAGCAACTTTATTTCTATTAGTATCGTCAAGCCTTTAAGAATAATGAAAATGGGAGAAGAAAAAGATGGACAAAAGGTGAAATAATGAATGAATTTGGAAGGAGTTTCCCCTTAATATATAACCCGGGCTTGCGTATTTACAGAGGTATATACTATGGCTGCAAAATTTGTATGGCAATCCGTCATTGTTATCTCATATTGCAGCACTTGGGTTTTCGTTCAGATTGCAATTTGTCCCACAAGCATGTCATTTGTCTTGGAGATTGGTAATGTGCAGTGTAATAATCTTCAATACACCCAAACTGACAGAACTTCAAGCTGTGCACATACTGCACTGGTCTTGAATTGTTGAACTGCTCCACCCACATTCCCACGCTCACATCTTCCATCTTGAACAACTGCAAACATGTGGACATCCATCTAATCAATCTTCTTTGATCAGAGTCATCCATCTAATTAATCATCAAAAGCCATTACTGAGAGAGAGAGCAGAAGAACAATCAACATACTCTTAATTTTTGCTTTTCAAACTCTGATATAATGAACTGTGAAATGTCGAATGATAAAATGTAACCCGGACCATTTGCATATGGAGGATAATCCTCCTCTGGCCATTCCTGGAACACACAAGAAAGGGGCACTATTTTGTGAGAAGTGAACAACATATCAGACCCCCAAAATAGTTAATCCACATAGTCAAAACAGCATTAAGAATCAAGTTGGTAAAGAAGTCCAAACTTTCTGGAATTTCAGCTCAGCAAAAAAGAATATGACTATGGAGTTGGTCATGGTCATTTTCCGACCCAAACTTCAAACTTGAGAAAGGAATTATTAATGCTATAGCTTCCTCTGTTCACAGCACATTTAGCCCCCATTTCGATAGTACGATTAAGATTAGATAAGATAGTTTTAGATAAAAGTTAAAAGTTGAATAAAATATTGTTAGAATATTATTTTTTAATATTATTATTATTTTGAGATTTGAAAAAGTTGAATTGTTTATTGTATTTTGTGTGGAAATTTGAGAAAATTGTAATGATGAGATAAGATAAGTTGAGATGGTTTCTCAATCCAATTGGGAGCCTATTATCCCAATATAGAACATTGACAACTTGCTATGCTGAAAAGCAACTGAGATTTCAAATCAGACATAATTAGGCATGGCATAACACCACCTTCATCACATTACCTGAACATGAACCAATGCTAACTACGATGTGTTAAAAAGGAAAATTAGAAGTAAAAACCAAGAAGCATTGCTTATTTTGAGTCAAAACAAACACTATTATAGCGGTAGTGGTACGTTAAGCAACAAAGGAAAAGAGTGAATGATCCATCAATTAATTTTTATTTTTTTGGGGGGGAGGGGGGGGGGGAGTGGGTTTTTATAGGATTGTTCTTTTTACAAGTAAAATAAAGGAATTTTATAGGATTATTTTTATAAAAAAATCCTTAAAACTTCAATTTTTTACAGACCAAGTGTAGGTCCGCCCCTGGGGGGGAGGAAGGAATTCATACCTCATATGTCACAGCCCATTTACCATGACGAAGGGGCTTGTGGTGGTAGTTCATATTTCCAATATAAAGGCTTGTATCTTCACCAACTTTCCTCGCTTCCTTGATCATAGCACCCACCCTAACAAATGTGTCATCATCACACTTCATAACATACTTGGCACCCACTGTGCGAACCTGTGAAGAGCCACATGCATTAACAATATAAAATTTATAGCTACAAAGAACAAAATGCATAATCAACTTTGGGGGTTTTCCCAAAACTCACCGCATATTCGCAGGTCGCTATAGTCTTCAACACAACAAGATCATAGTTATCCATATAAGGAACTATAACTATATCCCCAAAATACTCTGCTTCTTTCCTTAGCTCCAGATTTACTTCCATTCTCCCATGCTGTCAAAATATAGATGTAAAAATCCAATATAAAGCTTATGCATTAATTGTTCCTCATTAAAGAATACATGCCCATCCTTACCATTGCAACAAAAAAACGAGCCACAACATGTGAAGATTTAATTAATTTATTCTGCATCCATGACTTTCTCACAGCCATTCGCTCAGCAAAATGGTTTCCAGCAGAAAGGATGCCAATGAAAAGCTCCACATGCCCATTGGGAAGAGGTGGGGCTTTCCATTCAGTAAACATCTCAAGATGCATTTGTGGTCGGAAACTCGGATGTGATGTGGGTAAGGAAGCTGCAAACACAGAATGCACGTCGACATCCCCATTGAGAAAGAGTCCAGTGGCATCTTCAAGCACAAATCCCTACGACCATTAGATAAGTTTCTTTTTCTTTAAAGATGTCCTGCATTCATTAAAATTTGAAGAGATATAACAAGGGTACTCACAATGCGATAAGGGAAAGAAGTGACATGCCTCCCATCTACATTGATATGGTAACCTTCCAAGCCAGCACTGAGGGTTAAAACGAACAACTTGCCCTCTGCAAAAGGGTATGGCCAGTCTAAAGACACCTTCTTCGTCCGCCCTACCAGCCTTTTCAACCACCATGTCACCTTCGACTCTTCTGAGTGATTGTTATCATCGCGAATCCACTTTTCACATTTCACTTGCTCATCAACTTCAAAGAGTTTAAAAGAATCAACAATGTAAACAATGCCAGTTTTTTCAGAAAGATTTAATTATTCTTGACAAAACATAAAGCTTATGCATTCTCTGAAGCTAAGAAATCAGCAAAAACAAACCGAAAATGAAATAATCACCTACCAGTTTCTTCATCCGCCCTAGACTTCCACCCCTCGCACCTCAGCGGCGAGGCCCACTGCATCCTGTAACAGGTGTTCTGCTCGATCACCGGCTTCCCACTCCAGTCCCCCTTCAACCTAGGGTTGAAATGCAGAATTCTAGGTGGGTCCTCCCCGTCCACCGTCTTTAGCCCCTGCAACTCCATCATAAACTGCGACACCATCACCGAGTCATCCCCTTCCTTCAGTAACGCTATCTTCGGATCGTACTCCGGGTGAGCCCATCGAGGCGTCCCCACCACGGTAATGTGGGACCACAGCGTAAGCCCGCACGGGAGAACCAGGACCCGGTTCCGGTGTCGAAACTCGATCCCGGATAACGAAATGGAATGCGGGCACGACTCGGACCGGTTCTCGAGCTGGGTTTTCGCATTAAGCTCGATCTTCCCGGACTCTAGATCGTCCCAGAGCTTCTTTCCAACTACCCAGGCGCGCTTTGCCGCCTTGTGAAGCTCCGAGATCTCGTCCTTACCGGCATTACCATCGAAACAATTTTCGTTCAAAACCAAGCCAGAGACTTTACTGAACACGCGCATTCGCCGTTTCGGTGTCCGATTCCGCAGGGCGTCATCTTCGGAAAATTCTTCTCCACTCTCGAGTGGCACTTGCCCGGGCAAGGCGTCGCCGAGAAGCCCGAATTCCTCTTCGTCCAAATCCGACGGGTCCCCCGTCCGGAATACCAGGGGGATTTCGAAGCTGACGAAGAGCAAATAAAGAAACAGAACGCCAATAAAAACTTCAAGCAATCTGAGCCGAGTCGGCGACGTCAAAGTTTCAAGCTTTGCCCGCTTCATTGTCCCTCAAAAAGGTTTCCTGTTCTTTTCCAGGAGAAAGAGGAGTTCTTTGGGCCCCAAAAGAAAAAAAGGAATCGGAGAATCAATTGGGATGGTTTTCAGGTAAAAGCTGCTTCTTCTCCTTCTTCTTCTTCTTCTTCTTAATGGTAACCCTAGATTTGAAGGAAGTAGAAAAGATGGATCAGATTGATTGAGAGAGCTCAGATTCAAAATGATGATTACAAAAAAAATAAATAAAAGCACTAGTAATGAAGAAGTTACTAAAGAAAGAATATTTAAGAGTGGAAAGTGGAAACTAGAAAAAGTGCCCTGTGTTGTGGGAAATTTCGAAAATCCTCTTCCAAAAAAGGAAATAAAAGATTATTTCGGACATGCACATGGACCGTCGTAAAGAAACGACACCGTCCTGCTGAATTTCCTCCCACGACGCATGTCGTAACGGTCGGAGGCTAGAGTATTTTATTGGAGAAAATAAAATATTTTATAAACAGAAAAAAAAGTATTGAAGGAATGAATGCTTTGCCTTACGAATTGGTTGGAACTTGGGTAGAAAGAGCGTGAGTAAATTGAAAGGGTTGAGACCGTTTGAAGATGGCCCATTTTGATTCCAAAGAGATGGGCAAATACACCATGAATTTGGATTCATTTGAAATGAATTAATATTTTAATAATAAAGAGATTTTTAAAAATAAATTTATAAATTAACATGACTGAATATGATACATTATATTGTAAGTTTATTTTTATTATAAAGTAAATATAACGTATCGTATAAAGTTATGTCTGTTTGTAGATTTATTTTTGTGAAATTAAAACACTTATCTTTAATAAATTGATACCTCAAATTGATTTAATAACATTAATTGTGTATATGTGTTTCAAATAATTCACTTCAACAATTATAAATATTATAGAATTTATTTGATATATTATCTTTCATATTTTAAGTCTTAAAAAGAATGAACAAAAACTTCAAGAAAATTTAAATTTGGCGAATTGTTCGACTGATTGGGTGGTTGGTGTTTCTTTCCTAATTTAAATATTTGATATCACTTGCCGTAATCTAACCATTATAACTAGGATCACAAGAAGAAAGTGTCAAAAGTATAAACCTTGTTTCTTGTTGACACATCAAAACTTTCCAAATGATCTGAAAAAACCGAGTCATAATAAAAGTATTTGACTGACCCGTCGTCTTCGTCGTCGTCGTCATCTATTTCTACATTTTTAAGTTCAGAATTTTCAATTCAATATATGAAAATTTGTTGGGATAACTTATTTCTCCTTTTATTATTAAGATGATGTATTATTTGAGATTCCAACTAAATCGATATCTTGAATGTTTAGTTATTCATTTGTTAGTAGGCGCTCTTCAAATTGGTCGTGTGAAGACTGTCTGCACTATAGAACACGAGAAAAGAAAAGGAAATAGAGGAGACCCCGAAATATAATTATAATGTATATGGTCCGGACCATGCTACTCAATCCCATCACGTGACCACTTCAATTTTTTTTTTTTTTTATCTATAGTATAAACAATTTGAAATGCAATAACAAAATGCAGGAATCAAACCGTGGATTGAATATATTCATCTACCTGAATTGGTCCCAACTTAATTAATTTAAGACTAATGAATGGTAAATGGACCAGTTGATTCCAACTTCACACATCATGTCTAAAATTATCCAAGTATAACGCAGTGGAAATATCTACCAATTCACTCAACAAATTGGTTAGTCGTTAATTATGTAATAATTTGATAGACAATCAAATATAAAAAAAATAAACAAAGTGCATAATACCAATTTTGGTTACGAAGGGAAACCCTTTAAAGTACTCTTAAAAGGTAAAACCCTAAAGTCCAGGAAAGTCAATCTTATTATTTGAGTTCTCAATTACAAAACCTTTGTAACTTGACTCTCTTACATGTTCATAAGAATTCTCACAACCTTAAGCACTTGGATCGCTGATTCAAAGAATGAAGCCGAAGTCTCTTTAAATAAGCTACTTAGGATCAAAAGTCTTTTGAACATTTATCTATGTTCAAATATTCATAGACCGGACATTCATGGTCCTAGTCATCTAATCCTAGCCATTTTTACATCGTTGACCCAACTTCTGTCAATAGACCAAACCATGGATTCACCAAATTTGGATTAAATTATATTCATGTAATCACTAAAATTTAAGTCCAAGTACTAGGACGCAGCTTTGTGACTTAGAGTCCCATCTTACCAATTCCTTGACTTCAACTTCAGAATTACAAATGGTCATAGTATAAACGTAATAATTATGTAACATAAATGCATCTTATTCCAGACATAGATTTACAAAACAAATTCAATAAAGTATAATTTGCAACAATCATTAAATATAAGTGTCATAAGTACCAATTTAACTGGTTTTGGGTACTAAACTCAGGCTCTTTGACATATCATGACTTGGATACAGGCATGTCCTTCTATATGCAAGAGTGGCCTTATAAAGAATACCACAATCATGACAAGTAGAAATAAACTTACTTTCGGACTTATCTTGGTTGGACTTCTTTGTCATTGATCTATCATGTGAGGCTCTTGAAACATGAGTTTTAGATACGGCCTTCTTTGGAGCTTCCTCATCTTGACTTCCTTTAACAAACATGATACTTTTTGATGAAGTGACGGCGGATGATAAGCCTTTAAGTTCCATACCTTGGGAATTTGTATACCCCAAACCCATGCGATCACAACTAAAGCTTTGAAAACTCAACATCTCTTCAAATTTCTGTGTTGCTTTTTTTGCTTGCACTCCTGAAACTTTTCCAATTCTTTTTCAAGTGCAGCCTTTTGATATTTTAATATTGATACTTCAGCATCAGAAATTCTTAATGCCTCAGAGAGATTGTTTTTCTCATTCTCCACAGTAGTAAATTTATTGTACAGTTTCTTGTTGAGTTTATTTAATTTAACCACTTCTTCACACACATCATTGTATGCTTCCTGTAAACTTAGTTCTTGGTCACCATAACAAGTGATACATCTGAATCACTGTAATTACAACTACTTTCAGATTTTGTTAGTGCAATATCAGGAAAATCATTCACAATAGAAGAAAAAGTCATAAAAGATTTTTCATCAGATGATGATGAGCTTGAATTTTCAGAATTTGACCTATCACTAAATGTGACATTCAACGTTTTTCATTTACTTTTCTTGAAATTTGGACATTCAATTCTTATGTGTCCATAACCAGAACATTCATAGCACTTTACTTTATTATTATTATTAAATTTTTCTTTATTCCAATTTTCAGAATAATTTTTCTTTGCAAAAAGTTCTTTACCTCGCTTTTGTTTTCCACTAGCTTTTTTGTTAAACAAAAATTTTCTGAATTTCTTTGCAATGAGACCTATATCCTCATTGTTAAAATTTTCTTCATCAGAAAAATTATCTTGATCCTCTTTTACTGTTTTTAAAGCAATGGGCTTACATTTTCTTGTTTGAGGAAGTGAGAATTTATACGTTTGTAAGGAACCAACCAGCTCTTCAACCCTTATTGCATCCAAATCCTGACTTTCCTCAATGGCAGTAACCTTAGGCCGAAATCTTTCAGGTAGAGATCTCAAAATCTTTCTCACGACCCTTGAATCTTCCACCTTCTCACAAGATTAAACCTGAAATTAACAATATTGTTAAGCTTAGCATAAAAATCATTAAAACTTTCATCTTCCAGCATATTAATCTCTTCAAATTTTGAAGTAAGCAATTGTAATTTTGAGTTTTTCACAATTTTGTTCATTCGTGTGTAATCTCCAAGATGTCTCATGCTTCTTTAGCACTCTCACACATGAAGATTCTCTTAAATTCTTCTGGGGATACAGCCATGAAAATAGCATTAAGTCATTTGCTATTCCAATTAAAGTTGGTGATCTCATATTTTTTCCAAGCATCAATAGTTGTCTCGGGTTTAGTCCACCTTCGCTCAACTTTACACCACACACGTTCATCCAAAGACTTGAGAGAAGCCCTCATACGAACTTTCCAATATGCATAGTTTTCCCCATCAAAGTGTGGTGGGACATATAACGACATGGTGAACAGGGGAACAGATCACACTCGAATGAGTGAACCACGCTCTGATGTCAATTGAAATTTCCTAAGTACCCATGTAATGCAGCGGAAATATCTACCAATTCACTCAACAAATTGGTTAGTCGTTAATTATGTAATAATTTGATAGACAATCAAATATAAAAAATAAACAAAGTGCATAACACCAATTTTGGTTACGAAGGGAAACCCTTTAAAGAACTCTTTAAAGGTAAAACCCTAAGGGGCAGCCAAATCCAAGAAAGTCAATCTTATTATCTGAAAATCAATTACAAGTAAATCTCAATTACAAAACTTTTGTAACTTGACTCTCTTACTTGACCAGACAAACGACCTATTTGTCTTCTACCGCAGTAGCAACCCGAACCTCTGGTGATCTTCAAACTATTGACTTCCCTCCTGAAACTCCAGTGGCTGAACTTGATCACTTTCACTCTGACATGAAATACACACTCAAAAAGAGAAATCATTCACAAGAACTCTCACAACCTCAAGCACTTGTATCTCTCTCAAATCTCCAAGCTCTCAACATAAACATTGATCCAAAGGATGCATGAGACCTTCAGCCGAAGTCTCTTTAAATAAGCTGCTTAGTGGTTATCCAATTCTGCTAACGGTTACATTCAATTATAATTCTGTTACGCCGCTGACGGACTGCTAACGGCCAGCGCTGAAGTTTCATCAGATAACAGTTTTGGATAACTTTTTGATAGTTCGAAATTCTTTCTGCTTGATGTCTTCTTTTTGAATCTTCTATCCATATCACTTGATATCTCCTATATTTTCGAACATTCAATCTTGATCAAAAGTCTTTTGAACCTTTATCTATTCAACCACTTATCTTATAATTCAAATATTCATAGATAAAGATAAAGACAAACCTTTATCTAGTAATCTATTTATCCTTGAATTTAAATATTCATAGATAAAGATAAAGACAAATTACATTCATCAAATAATTCAAATAGGTCATAGTCATCTAATCCTAACCAACAAATTTTTACATCAACAATGTCAATGGTCAAGCCATCGCCCACGGTAGGGTTGGTCGGCGAGCTCCCATAACCCGCTCCGTTTGTTTGACTAGGGGACTAGTGGTGTAGGTGCAGGCAAGTTCCTAACTTAGAAAAAAGTGTATAAGGGAAGGGTGGGTGGCTATCCCATTCACCCAAAATTTCACCTGCCCGCTCGTATACTTAAAAAAATAAATAAAATAATAAAAATCCTAACTATAAAATTGACATATTTCTCTCTCTCCTTTCATTTCTCCTCCTTCCTCTTCTCTTCTTCCATTCCTTTCACCCCTCACGGTCCACCATCCTCTCTTCTCTCTCTTTTCTCTTCTCCACACCTTCTCTTTTTCTTCTCCTCCTCCTCTCAGTCTGCTTCTATTTCCATTGTCATGGGTCACGGCCAAGTCACAGTCTATAACACTATGACCATGACTTGGTTGTGCTTCGGTATCTACGACCCAAGACCAAGTTCGCCACCATGGATTCATAAGTTAAAGACCTACGGTTGCAATCGTGGGTTTGCTAGTTTTATGACCCACAACTGCGATCTTGGGTCTATGGGGTTTATGAGCCAAGGTCGTGGCCTTGGGTCAAAGTCACGACCATGGATTTGTGGTTCTGTGCATTGATCTAAATATATGTGCACAAATCTGAGTCTTTCTGTTAGTTTTGATTTGTGGTTCTGTGCATTGATCTGAATATATGTGCACAAATCTATGACTTTTTGTTAGTTTTGCACTATTCTTACTATATATATGCGATTTTATTGTGAAAAATGTGTCATCGAGATGAGATGGCTAGGCGGTGGTGGCGTCAATCCACCTGCCACGTAAGCATATACTTGCACCCGGCCTAAACAAGAACGGGGTGCAAGATAGGTGGCTACAGGCGGGTAGCACCGTTAGCCCACTGTAGTTCGTCTCACTTACTTTCAGAAAATAAAATATTTGAAAGATGCAAACACACAATCAGATACAAATTAGTATAATTTAAATGGTGAATACTTCGACGGGAGGGATGGGAGGAATTATGAATTAGTATGACTTGATTGTAACGTAACAAAAGAATCAAGGCCAGCTAAGGAAAGGGCACAAGTTAATTGGACTTTTCGAGGCTGTAATTGATAAATGAGGCGAGAGAAAATAGTTTTTTTGTTTCTATTTTTCTAATATGTAAATGAAAAATATCAAATAAGATCGATATAAATGAAAAATACCACATCTCGTTAGCTTTGACCTATAGTAGTTTTACAAAAGAAATGAAACAGAATAAGAAAGCACGTTATTTCAAAGAGGAGAAAGAAGAGGCATGTAAAGCAATATAGTATTATGGAGACCGATAGTAAAGAATAATGGCTAGGGCCAGACTTAATTTTAGATTTTCTTATTTATTACATTCATATTTATTAATGTGAAATATTTTAAATAGTTTCATAAATGAACGACCTAATAAAAATTATTTAAAATATAACACATAACATTATTGACAAAAATATATATATCGGCAGCTTAGAAAATAACATGCATGATGATAGAAAATAACTCATCTCAATACTATACTAAAAATATAATATTTATTTAATAAAATAATATTTACAAATAAATCAAATCTCTAGTGATTTTTCTTGGAATATTAAAGATAAATATAAGTTTGAGTTCGACTTACATTTTAAAAAAGTAATGAATATATCCTATTAAGAATATTACGAACGAAATCAATTGAGATAATAAACAAGCTAGTCCTCGCTATTTTTTATAAGGATAATGATAGGGTTACTACCCTCCTACTACATATTTACTACTATTTTTGTATTTTTTAAATTTTTTTTACTTAATGGTTAATAAAGTAACTATTAGTAAAATTATATATTTTTTAATTTTTTTCTTAATGATTAAGGATGTTAAATAAATACTTAAAAGAAAATGATAAAAAAATAAAAAACTTCAAATACACTATAAATAGTAAATGGATAGTAAGAGAGTAGTAACTCTATCACTACCTTTTTTTATAAAAATCCGGTCCGCAATCTCTCCACAACCTCTGGCAAGCATTTGGCAAATGTGATAAGATGAACAACACCTACAACTATGAGTAGGGGTGACAATTCATGTTTACGGGACGTGTTTTTATCATGTTAAGTCATAGATATTTGATTGTATGGGTCAATCTAAACACGACTCGTAAAACTAAATGGGTCAGACTTTTAAATCCTAACACGACTCATTTAAATAGTGGGTTGTGTTATCTCACCTGTTTTGACCCGTTTAATAATTAATTAGAAATGAGTCAATACGATACAACTCATTTCAACCCGTTTGATGTAAATGGGTTGAACTAACCCACATAACTCATTTGAACTGATTAACATAATTTTACATAAAAGTTCAAATCTATATTTATTAGTAGCCACAATATGTTAAAAAAAAATTAAAAAAGAAAAAAAGAGAGAGACTACCCATTAACAAAAATATCAACATTGTTTTAGATTTTAACCTATAATAAAACCAATATTACAAACCCAACAATAACAAATATAAGTATAGGTCAAGAATTATAATCCTAACCATAAAAACATAAGCATATTGAAAAATATTAATATTACAATCCAATAATAATAAAATTTAAATAAGTTATTGCGGGTTGATTTTGGATTAAGTGGGTTAACCCGTTATTGACACGTTTATTACACTACAAGAAAATGTAGAATTTACGGCTACTTTTATTTCCGGCAACGTAAATATTACTGCTAAAAAGCTAATTTACTGTGTGATTTATTTCTTTGTGTCGATCAGAAAAATCGCTGAAATAAATTACTATTTCCGACGGTATAATATCGCCGGTAATATTTTTGTCGTAAATAATAGATATGACGTAATTCAGCCCTCATCATTACAAAATTGTCTCCGCTACAAATCTTTGTTACGGCGGATTTATGTTGCCGCAATTGAGTTATTCGCAAAAGATGAATTTCTTTCCGTATTTTTCTTATTACGGCGACATCTAATCCATCGTAATAAATCCTACACAGTAAATAAACCTAAATTTACCCCACGCCTAATTTCCCTATTCTTTCACCCCCCCTCTCTCTCTCTCTCTCTCTCTCTCTCTACTTCGCACGACGGTTTTTGATTGCCTTCTGCCCATCTTCTCGTCACCTCGCCGACGCCGGTGAGTTTCTCTTTCACTATTTTAGACTCTACCGATCTCTCTCTCTCAAACTGCCGCTCGATTAGAAGGCGGAATCATTTTCATAGAACCTACATGAATTGTTTTCATTACTATGATTTGGTTGAATTAGATTATGAGAAATGTTTTCCATATACAATGATGTTAGAATTGAGTCCCTATGTGTCCCTAATTTCTTGCCTAATTTCAACCTATTTTCAAACTAATATCTATAGTTTTCTTTATAATTTCGTGTTATATATACAATGTTAGATAGTGTCTGATCATATAATTTTGTTTATATGAGATTATAATCACATTCGGAAGAGACCTACGACGAGGTAGTTCGTTGGTACTTTGGGACTGCTTTTCAGGTCTTTGGACTAGAAAATCCAATAATAAGAATGTCTTATAAGTTTAGGAAGCCATAACTTACTTCCTCCTCACAAAGTGATGTAAAAAAACTGAAAGACAGTGCAGTTCCTTCCAATAATCCAACAAATAATTAGCAAGATTATGCACGTATATGTGATAAAAGCAAGTGAAGTCCACATAATTATCACCATGCCAATTATCACCTTCATAATTATCATCATTATGTCAATTGAAAAAAACAAGGCTGAAGGCTCAGACCATGAATTTTTTTTTTTCTATTTTAGCACTTAATAGCCCATATGCCCCCCACAAAATTACAGTTTAAGTGTGAAGTCTAGTATTTTTAGGATATAGCACAAACATATAGATGGTTAACACATTTCCTAGATCATTACAATTAGATCACACACATGAAAAATTAAAATCTAAACCTCCTATAAATATCTCAACTTATCTGTCCTCCTGATTTTTAAAATTTACTTAAACGGGACGAGACAAGTGTGCATGGAAAGCAAAGAAATCAAAATATCATAAAATTACTAACACAAAGCTTAATTGTAAGCCATCTTTGTCAGTTGCTTGGTTTCACTATCCTTTCACAGGGATATCGATTTGCTCGAAGTTCTATATGATAATGTTCCAAGCATGGTTGTTTCTATTGGTAATACCCTAGAAACCAGAAATAAAAATTAAAGGGGACCATGCATGGATGGTTGCCATATCTATATATAACAATCAAAAATATTTGTGATGAGATTCATATTCCGAATGTATGATTCATATTGGGCCGTTAATTCTGTCTATTATTTGGGGTAGCCTCAAAATATTGTCAATGGCGGATTGTTTGCTCAAGCATATTTTTATCTAGCTCTTTTGTTTTCCTTTTTTTTAGTAGATTCTTGCTATTTAGTTGCTATATGGTGTAATTGTTGATCAGTAGATTCTAAATTATTATATATGCTACTTTGGCAACAGTAAGAAAAATCTGCTAACTAAAAATCAAATCATTCTGCAAAAGATGGGAGGAGGAAAAATTGATATTATTTAGGTCTAAGACCATAACTAAATGGCAGAGATGGTGAAGAAACAAAGTCTAACCTCTTCTTTGAGCAATGACATTTACCATAATTGTAGAAATATATCTAGGATAGGTATAACTTGCCCATGAAAATTACCTTAATCATAAGTAGTGAGGATTGAAGTGAATTACCTTAATAGGAGGATGAAGAGGAATGATCTAACATCAAGAGTAGAGTTGGAGTTGGAATTACCTTAATCAAGTTCTAATTAACAAAATAAAAGTACCCTCTTAACACCCTTCTTACCACTTATCGTCATACCTAAAGGTACCAAAACTTTTGTTTATTATTGCACACGCCTAATAATATACATGCTCATAAGTTTAAGTGCATATACATGTTTGCACCCGGACATGGTAGCCACAACCCACTCACTGAACAACTTTTCCCTTACTTTACCAAATTCTACGTGGCATTGTGCTAAATTTATCCCTTACTAAACAACTTTTCCACCTCTACTTGTTTCTAGATGGACAAGAGTTGGATGCAAATCACTGATAGATTTGGATCTAGGAAATATGCTAAAGGAGTTAAGGAGTTCATTACCTTGGCCCAATCTCATGCTACCAGTGAGGAAGTTCGTTGCCCATGTGTCTTGTGTTCAAATAATTACTTCCTACCTATAAGCTAGGTAGAGAGACACTTATTCATCAAAGGTATTGAGAAGAATTACACGACGTGGATTTTTCATGGCAAGGAGGAAGATTTAATCATAAGTGAGAATGATGATGATGATCTACATGATCCCGAAGAAGAGGATGATTACATTGATACGTTGATGTTATGTTACGAGATATTTGGGTTGGGAGATTTCCTGATGTTCTCATAACTGAGTCATTCCATGCTGAGAGTTCGCCATCGGTCGATACTAAATCATTGCCAACTTTTGACCAGATGTTGGCTAATTCCTAGCGTCCTCTTTATGAAGGTTGTACAAAGTATTCTAAACTATCATTCACTGTCAAGTTGCTGCACATCAAAACACTTGGCGGTTGGAGTGTAAAGTCTTTCAACATGCTTTGTCACTTGCTAAAGTCAGCTTTTCCCAATGCCCTTTTGCCAAACTCATATCAAGAGTCGTGTAACTTGGAAAAAGTCCTGAAGCCAAGGTTGCATAGATTGTTTATGTCACAAAAAACATCAGTTGATATGCGGTGGCATAGGGATCAACGCGTCATTCAACAGGGTATTCTAAGTCATCCAGCTGACTCTGAGGTTAGACAACATTTTATCAAGAGCATGCTTGGTTCACGAAAGATCCAAGAAATGTCAGGCTTGGTTTAGCTAGCGACGGTTTCAACCCATTTAATAATTTGGCTAAGCCTTACAGTGTATGGCCAGTGATTCTTGTCCCTTACAACTTGCCCCATGGTTATGCATGAAAGATCTAATTTTTATCACTTCACTCTTGATTCCTGGACCAAGATCACCAAGAAATGAAATTGATGTTTATCTTCAACCTCTAATAGATGAATTCATTGATATATCACTACAAGAAATAGGGCCTTTTTCGGCGACAAAAATCGCCGCAAATAACCCTCAAAATCGTTGCAAATAACTTTTCGCAGCGATTTATGCTGCGCCGGACAGTCGTCGCAATTCTTGACTCACTTAAAAGTTAAACCAGCGAAACCCAAAAATCGTCGCAAAAAATGTTTATTTGAAGCGATTTTTTTTGTTGCTAATATTGTAAATTACGCTGCAAATAAAGTTCGTATTTCAGTTCTTTATCGTTGCGAAAAAATATTTGTAGTGTTTTATATCATCGCGAATACACAAAATATTGCGGCAAATAGCTTCATATTATTTGCAGCGTGTTCAAAAATCGCCGTTAATAATATTTTTTGCGTCGGCTAAATTCGCCAAAACTAATATACTCTTTTCCAGCGACTAATTGTCGCTGCAAAATAGTATTTCCGGCGATATGTAGTTGCCGCCAATAAGCTTTTATGACAAAAAAATTATTTTCGGCGAATTGTACTCGCTAGAAATGATGTTTCAGAAAATAAAAAAAAATGCACAAAACAGAATAAATAAAAAATATAATGCACACCCAAATTATATTTACTATGAAATTTCTGGATGGTCACACAAATTAGCTCAAGCTATATAAATTACAATTTAGTATTTATATCAAACATTTATATCAAACAATAATGAATCAACTATATATACAACCACACCACCTTATATAACTAAGAAAATCTCTAAATTCGATTCCCACATCTTTTCTTTTTTCACATTACCTAGCCCCACTCAATACATGTGCAAACTACTAAATCAAAAATACACCCAAACAAGAAAGAGAGTGAAAGGGTGCTCACAATCATCACACCAAGTGAAGGTGCTCACCCAAAAATGCTTATTCAGTGAAGGTGCTTCATTAATATTCTCAAATAAAAAACTCGTTTAATAGAAAACTGAGTAAATAGTAAGGACCATGGCAAGGAGTTACAGTTAAATATGAGGGTTGAATCAAATGACTCACCTCTGCCGTGTTTCTTCCTTCTTGAGCATTATAATCTATGATTTTCATCTCAACAAATTTGTACTGCTGTAGTCTGCAAGAGATTAAAGCATGGCATACATTAGATACCATAACCTTGGGAATATAAAACATCGATGAATACATTCATCCAACAACTTGGGGTTGTATGAACCAATATCATTTCACCAATAAGCTCCATGTAGGTCTCATATTCAAGCATGTGATTGACTATCATGATATTGAAGGAAGATATCCCGAGTCTTTTGAGAAAAAAACATTTACATCATCATTCCTAGCTAGAGCACCAGAGAAATCAGATTCTAATTGAACTTCCAACTATTGTAGCCTCCAACAAATTTCAAGCCCATCCAAGATAATGAAAATCATATATATTTTCTTGTAAATTAATACACACTCAGAGCATTAATACGTACTCACTTGTGGCAAGGAAATATTGTATTCCATCAGAATTTCATTATAGAGGCCCCAAATCAAAATACATATATATATATGAGCTAAACTAGAGAGAATAAATTAAAATTACTATTGTAGAAAAACTAGGCAATCTCACTCTACCAAACAGATCATAAATCAATCAAATCATGTTGGGGAAGTTGAGCAGTAGAAGAAAAAGAAGCATCATGATGCCAATTACTGCTCCAAAAAACTTATTAATCATCAGCTAATTATCCATGGATAGTTCTTGATAAACTCGAAAATTACAGCAATTACAGCAAGAGATAGTTCTTGATAAACCAGAAAATTCTAATGAAATCCTTAGTTGTTTACTTAGTTATTAGCTTGAGCAGAAGGTAAAAAAATATATACTAATTTCTACTAGTTTAACACATAAAAATGGAGGCCTAAACATAATTGAAAAGTAATTCAAATAGAAGAAGAAGTATAGTTAAAACTATAGCAGAACCTTTTTGCTTAAACTATACAGCATGGAACAAAACAAGGCAAAAAATCATCTCACCTCTTCAAGCAGTAGATTGCACGAATTATGCTTGCTTCTACCTTCCCTCCACTTGGTTACACACCCAACTAAACAAGTATTAGGGGAAAAATGTAAGGACAGATGAGGTTGGAAGACACCATGACAGAATCTGTTGCAGAAAATTTCAGAACTTGGAAGTGTGTTTGCTGCTATCTTTTTAGGTGCTAAACGTGAGCTAAGAGAGGAAAAAATGATGGAGTTTTAAACTAAACTGAACTTAGTCTTCTTATAAAAGAAATTTAAGCCAAAGTTCCAGCCTTGTAGAGTGAAGATATAAGCTAAAAATGAAGGGAAAACTGCTGCAGCACAAATAGAATATATCACAAATTTCCTAATATATTGAAGATTTGGGGCATTTATGAAAGTGGAAGGGAATACATTAGCTAAAAAGGAAAGTGGAAGGCATTGCCATAATAAACAAGTATACTTTGTATAGTTCAAGAATATATAGTAAAAAAAAAACAAAAGTTCAACAAAAAATAAAACCAAGTTTTCTAAAATATAAGGTAAAAAAATTAGAGATAATACAATAAACTTAACCATCAGACGTATAGATAATCAACTTCCTACAAATTCATTGGCCTAAAGACAATAAAAATGAAGTAGCCTCAAGTGGTGAACTGTAAATGCTGCAGTGCAAAGCTAAAAAGTTCACTACTTTGCCACTGGTAATTGACATATGCAGTTTCATTGAATATAAATCAACTAATATATGGTAATTGACACATGTAGTTTCAAATTAATGCAACAAGTTTACATGACTAAAGCAAAGTTATTTTTCAGGACCAGATTTTATTCTGTTATTACATAATCAAACCAAAGCATATGGGATAATTTCAATTTGGTTTTGTGCATGCTCAGACAGTCATCTTATTGAAAATATCTAGGATGTTTGAATATCTAATCCTTATATCATGAACTGGTTCTTATTCCTTGTGACAGAGGAAGAAGATGTTTAATCCTTGTATCATGATATTGATCTCCAAAAATATAAGTTGTGTGATCTCAAATGTTCTAATCCTATCTCATACCAATTATGCTACAAAGGGAGAATAGGTAAACCTGGTTGTGCAAATCACAATAACTATTGAAAAATCCTTTAAAGTACCATTCACCAATACCAAGAATCAAATGGAAGGCATCCAATTGAATTCTCTAGTTATATTGTTAAGTATACTAACTCTCATAAAACTACACAATGTGATCACTCTCATAAAACTACACAATGTGATCACTTATCTATAAAACTACTCTCCTCTTAGCATAATTATCAATGCATTTTCCTAAAAACACCCAAATAATGTGATAATAAAACCCCTAAATTAGATTAAAGATAATAATAATAACAAGAACTCAGGTAGAAATAATCCTACATCACATTAATATAAGCTCATGCATATGAACACTCTTAGAAATTCAATTTGAATTTGGAGGATGTGCAATCAAACAAACTACACCACATCAACCCATGTTTACTTGCCTTGGAAGAATTCAAGGCAACGGGAAGTAGAAGTTTTGCAATATTGGTCTTACTGCAAAAGAATGAAAGTACATTAATATATGCTAATTAATGTACTTTCATTCTTTACAGCAAGCTGCCTAGCTATAATTATATATATATATATATATATATATCATGCATATATATATGGGCAAAAATGATTTGATTTCCCATAACTTTTGGGGGATAATTTTTTTTATAAGTACTTTTGGGGATAATTAATGCAAGCTGCTGTTAAATTAAGACATATAAATCCTATTGATCTAATACCCAACACCAAAATCTAATTAAAACAAATAAATCCCTATTCCACGACAATCTGCAAATTTCCCAAACCCAATACGCTAAACTAAAGAAAAAACTGATGAATAGGACAATTGCAAAGTAAAATCTTCACAAACCCAAAAAAAAATCCAAAAGCAAACAAAACCCTAGAGCTGCCAGTATAACACCAACATCATTCACAAAAAAATTGAAACAAAATCCTAACTTCATGTTCATAACCCAAATCCATTAAAGAATTACCTCCATCACAAAGCACCTTACAACTCTAAGCCACCAACACAGACATCAAAGACACACAATAATCTTGTTTATTACGCACTCTTGCAGCTCAAAATAGAGAGATGAGAGAGAGAGAGAGAGAGAGAGAGAGAGAGATGAGGAGGACTAACGAGGACGAAGAGCATGGTGGTTGTGGTGGTGGAGCAGGACCGAGGAGGTGTAGAGCTCGCGGAGCAAAACAACTCCAGCCCATCGGCGTTGTGTACTCACACGGAGACTTTCGAGAGAGAAACAGAGAGAGGGAAAGATGCGGACATCGTGAGTATGTGTGAGAGAGAGAGACCGGAAAGGAAGAGAACCGTCGGGGGGGTTTTGTGAAACAGATGAGAAATGAGAGAGGGAGATATCGGGCAGAAGGGAAAAATGAAGGAGGCCGCGGGCTCTAGTTCCTTTTAATTTTGAATATTAACTTTTACGGCAATTTAATGTCTCTGTAAAGCACCTTTCACTTTTTCCGGCAATTTTTAAAGTTAAAAAATCGCTGCAAAAAGTAATTTTTGCAATTCTGTCGAACAATAAACTGCCGCAAAATTTTTTTAACTTTTTTCGGCAAATACTTCCGTCGCAAAAAGTAAAAATCGCTGGAAAAGACCAATTTAGTATTTGCGGCGACCTTTTTCGTCGCAAAAAATTAAAAAAAAAATCGCTGAAAAAGACCATTTTATAAACTTGATGAAAAAAGATTGCGATGATGTAGAAATTGCCGTAATTAAAGCCTTTATACAGCGATTTTATTTCCAATAGACATAAAATTGCCGCAAAAAAGTCTAATTTCTTGTAGTGTATGGGATAATGGTGTTGATACATACGATGCAAAAGGCCATAGAGACTTTTCGATTACATGCAGCATTGCTATGGACAATCAACGACTTCCCTACTTATGGAAACCTCTCTAGGAGGAGCACTAAGGGGAAGATGGCGTGTCCATTGTGTAAGGAAGAAACAGATTCCATGTGGTTGACATATAGCTGAAAGCATTGTTACATGGGTCATCACCGATTCTTGCCTGTTAGGGTGTATGTGGAGACTGATTTTGGAGCTGAAAATCAGGAAACAGAGTGTTTGCTGGATGTGCACTTGAGAGAAACTCAACCCGTGAGTTCGCTCTACGTGCACTCAACAGTGGGCTCGAGTGAATCTCAACACGTGAGTTCGCTCGAGTCCCGCTCGACAGTGAGCTCGAGCAAACACTAGGGTAGAGACACAAACCCTAGTATTCGCTCGAGCTTCGCTTAACGCCCGCTAGAGCGAATGTTGATTTGGTTGTTCGCTCGACATATCGCTCGAGCGAAGAATGCAGATTTTGCCAATTAGGGTTTCCAACACCATTTGCTATATATTTGTCATATTTGACTTGTGTTGGACGACTTTTAGCATATTTTGAGACAGAACAATTGTCAAGTGAGTTATATTGTGTGAGAAAGTAAGAAGCCCTAGAGATTGTGAGTTGAGATTGAGTGATTGTAATCTCTTTTGGTTAATAAGATTTCTTTAGCTCTGTGGACGTAAGCAATTTGTCGAACCATGTATATTGTGCGTTGTGTGCTTGATTGTGATTGCTTTTACTTTATTTGTCATCGTTGGTGTGTGTGTGTTTTGTACAAAATTTCACAACGACTGGTATCAAGAACCAATGTCAGATCTGAAGGAGAATGATGGCTGGAGATAAAGTGATCGCACCCAGGATCAAGAAGTTCGACGGCACTGATTTTGGATATTGGAAGATGCAGATCGAAGATTATCTCTATGGGAAGAGACTCCACCTTCCACTATTGGGAAAGAAGCCGGAGAGCATGGATGATGCAGAGTGGACCCTATTAGATCGACAAGTTCTAGGGCTTGTTCGGCTGATCTTGTCCAGAATAGTGGCACACAATGTCAGTAAAGAGAGAACCACGGTGGATCTCATAGCGACTTTGTAAGGTATGTATGAAAAGCCGTCTGCGAACAATAAAGTGCACCTAAGGAAGAAATTGTTCAATCTAAAGATGACGGAAGGTATGTCTGTAGCCCAACACTTGAATGAATTCAATACGATCACAAATCAACTGTTTTCTGTAAAGATTGAGTTTGATGATGAGATCATAGCGTCGATTATGTTGGCATCGTTGCCAAATAGTTGTGAGGCCATAAGGATGCTTGTGAGTAGTTCAGCCGGCAAGACGAAACTGAACTATGACGACATACGTGACATGGTCCTTGTTGAAGAGGTACGTAGGAAAGACTCTAATGAGTTCTCAGGTTTAGGATTGACCTTGAATGTTGATAATTAGGGCAGAGGACATGACAGGTCAAGCTCCAAGAGTAGGGGGAAGAGCAAGACGAGATCTGGGCAGTCGATCACGTGCTAGAGTTGTGGCAAGCCGGGCCACATAAAAAAAAAACTACAAGAATCAAGAAAGTGTTGAGGATGATGATGTGAATGTAGTGGCAGAAGAAATTCATGATGCCTTACTTCTTGTAGTGCACAGTCCTATTGACGATTGGGCATTGGATTCAAGGGCTTCCTTTCATAGTTCCTCACATCGAGAAATCATGCAGAATTATGTTATTGGTGATTTTGGGAAGATGTATGCGGCTGATGGAGAGGCACTGGATGTAGCGGGAGTGGGTGATGTGCACATCACACTTCCAAACAGGAGCGTGTGGACTTTATAGCAAGTCTGACATGTTCCAGATCTAAAGAAAAACCTGATCTTTATAGGACAGCTTGATGACAGCGGTTTTGCAGTAGCGTTCTCTGGAGGAGCTTGGAAGATCACCAAGGGTACGCTGGTTCTAGCGCATGGTAAGATATCTAATTCTTTGTATTTAACATCAGGGTCTAGTGATGTACAGGGAAATACAAGAATGCAAAAAGGCAGGCTTGATCGCGCGATACATGTGAAGAAGCCAAAAGGAGTCAACTTTGTCTTCTCATGAAAGCCTGGGAAAGTTGGCTAAGGTTGCCAAGATTGGTTCAAGACCGGATACTCCTGGTGCAGTGGGAGTTGTGAGTCGCCCTGTGTATGTGCTGACTAAGGGCGATGTACGTGGAAGACTGAAGTCGGGCTTGACTTCAGTGCGTCTTCTAGCTTGAAGCTGGACTTGTGAGCTACAGAGATGAGAGGGCTTGGCTGGAAGCAGTGGCTAGCATGTGGTGACCCAGTTTCCAAGTGAAAGATTGATGAGGTGTATGTGGAGACTGGTTTTGGAGCTGAAAACCGAGAAACAGAGTGTTTGCTGGATGTGTGCTCGACGTACGCTAGACAATGGTCTCGAGCGAAGCTCAACCCGTGAGTTTGCTTGAGTCCCGCTCGATAGTGAGCTCGAGCAAGACACTAACCCTAATATTCGCTCGAGCCCCGCTCGAGCCAATGTTAGTTTGGTTGTTTGCTCGAGGCGCGCTCGACACGCCGCTCGAGCGAAGAACGCAGATTTTGCCAATTAGGGTTTCTAGTTCTGTTCGCTATATATTTGTCATATTTGACTTGTGTTAGACGACTTTCAGTATATTTTGAGACAGAACAATTGTCAAGTAAGTGCAAATTGTGTGAGAGAGCAAAAAGCCCCTAGAGATTGTGAGTTGAGATTGAGTGATTGTAATCTCCTCTGGTTAATAAGATTTTTGCAGATCTGTGGACGTAGGCAATTTACCAAGCTACGTATATTGTGCATCATATGCTTGATTGTGATTGTTTTTACTTTATTTGTCATCGTTGGTGTGTGTGTTTTGCACAACATTACACAACATTGCCAACTGGCCACATCTGGAGAAAGAAAAAGACTATTTTTAGTGGCTATACAGAGCATCTCAACCCACCTACAGTGTATTCAGGAGAAGATATACTGATTCAAATTCAAAATATTATTGATGCAAATTTTGGCAAAGGCATAAAGAAAAGAAAGCGTACCATAAAGGAGTTTAATTGGACCAAAATCGTACCATGGGTTTTGCTTCACACCACTTATTAGACAATGACATTTTCATAAAAGCCAAATGTTATGTTCTTAATAATTGCACAAAGATTGAAGAATACCTTAAGTAACCAAACTTGTAACACCCGGACCCAAAATTGGTATAGTTGGACTTTAGATTTTTATTTATTTATTTATTGGAGCTTGATATTTTAAGTTCTTAATTTACGAATTTGAGTAGCGATTTTTTTTCTTTTAATTTGGAGATCTTGGCCGTTTATTGTTATTTTCCCGCATGTTTCATTTTTATTTCCTTCTCTTTCGGTCTTTATTTCTTATTTTCCCGTAAGTTTTTTTTTATTTTCTCTCATTCACGTCGTGCATGCTCACACACAACTCATCTTCATCCGCTCACACGTCTCCTCCTCTAAGGTTTTCTTTCTTGTTCATCCACCTATATATATTTATATATATTTGTATTCGAAGAAAGCTTCCGCCGCTGCCCTCCTACGCGAAACCTTAGCCCAGCATTTTTTTTTCCTCCTATTTGCAAACAGCGCTCACCCGCTAGCTCGGTCTCGACCCACGCAGTCGCGGCTCACCCAGCTGCCGCACAAAACCAACCTCCACAGTCACAACCCACGCCGTCCCAGCAGCACCGCAGCCTGTCCTCACCCTTTTGGAAAGCACCACGCTAGTTTAACAGGAAGCCTCTACCTTCCTACTCCGCGTAGCGTGCACCGAGTTGCATGCGGGAAGCCACCGCAGCCGCCTTCCCGACGACCCTGGTCTATACCTCCTTAAGCCGCCGTGAACCCACACGAAACCACCGCTGACCATCACCAAGAAAAATAGGAGAGCCCCAGTTTCTCCTCTCAAAAACAGAGCATCACCACTTTTTTTGGTTGGTCACCACCGTACGTCGGGAAAACTATTGGGCTAGCCACAGAATCCGCCGTTTGTCACCTTTCCGTCAGCCTCAAGCCGCCTCAGTTCTCTCTTGTCCCTCGCAGTGAGCTTTTGCCAAACGCTTTCACTGCTTCTCCGTCCTCTTTGTTTCTATCTCACCGTGTTTTTTCTCTCTCTCTCTCTCTCTCTCTTCCAGTGCACCGCCGCAGTGCCTCACCACCGTGACCTTCTTCGCCGCGTCGCGCGCAGCTCCTCCCTTGGCGGTGAGTACCTCGCGCTCCTGTTCTCACGGTTGTGCACCGAGACTGCGTGAATGCAATTCCAATATACGTAAACTTATATTTTGCATCGTTTTTGAATAAGGAATTACAGTTTTACCCTTAGTTTTAGAATATGTTCAAGTTGATATTTTTTGGTCTGTTTTTACGTGGTTTATACGGTTGGTATAAGAAAAGTTTACAGAAATAAATAGGATTTTCAAATTGTACTTTGGTAACAAATTATTTTAGTAATTCATGTGTATTTTTCTTTTAAACATTTAAATTACAATTAAAGCTATTTGTTTATTTTTATTTAACGAAATTTTTACTTGTACTTACCTTGAATTGCTTAAATATTTTAACATGTTATTAAGTAAAAGTTTATTTTAAGAGTAAACAATATTGGTGTAATGTTATTTCTACATTTTAGATATATTTTAGTCTTTTTAATAATAGTTATGGTTTATTTTAAAATATTTTGGGGATAATTATATTACTTAGTATTAAGCTTCATAAGTTGTTTTCATTAGAAAATAAGTCTGAGTTTTAAATATTTTAGTCAAGTTAGTAAATCGATTTTAGAAAGTGTTGATTTGTAATCTTAGGTTTTGAGGAATTAAATAGATTATTTTATAAGCTTAGGATTAAATATCGAAATACGTGATTAATTGTAAATTTATGAGAATTATGTGATTATTTTATAGGTGACGATTAATTATTGTCCGACGTTTTTGAGGAATTTCGAAAAAGTTAAGAAGTTCAGATAAGCGAGGTTCCTATGCTAGACTTTGCATTTAAAATAAAATGAGCTGAGGTTATTTTTGAAAAATATACATATTTGATGTTGAAAAGAAATTTGAACTGCCTCAGTTATTTGTTCTGCATTACTCATGAGATTCTGTTTAAGAAGGAATTATTTTCTGTCATGACTGGTGTAGACATGAGCTTATTTCTGACATTCTGTTTCTGAACTTTGAAAAATAGAGCAAATATGAAATTTGTGCATAAATTATGTTGTGATATGATTTTCTGTTCCTGTTCTGACTGATGTGATTTCTCATTACATTCTGTTTCTGTTTCTGTTCCGTTCTGACCTCACCACGGGTGTAAAATTGTGGTCTCTGTTCGGGTTGGTACCAACTTTTCTGTTTCTGGTGCACCCACTTTGGAAATAAAGTGGTTTTCTGCGTGGTCTTTCCTATGTGCACATTCGGGACTCCGAGAATGAATAAGGGGAAGATTCACATTCTGTTTCTACTCGGTTAGCTACCGGGGTTTGCACAACCCTACCACGGAGGTTAAACATGGTATTTGTTCTGATATGATAAGATAAGATGTGATGTTTCAGTTTATGCTATGCCAAAAGGATTTTGATTATGAATATTTTCTAACTTTCGCTCCGATATTTTTGATAACATGTTCTGACGCTGCATTTTGAAAACATTATTCTGATTCTGCATTCTGAAAAAAAATATGTTGTTCTGCATTCTGATTTCTGTAAATGCTCATGTTTACACACTAGTATATGTCCTCTGCTTACTGAGTTGTTGATAACTCACCCCTTATCTCCATATATTTTTCAGATAATTTTGATGATTCAGGTGGAGAACAAGAGTAGAAAGTTTAGCAAGGTGTGATGATCGTAGTGGAATAAGTGTCTGAGGGTACAAATGCTTATTTGAGGGTCTTAGTTAGTAAACTGATTTATTTTTCGGATATTTGATTTGATGAGTTGAGGATGTTTTCGAGTTTTTTGAGAATTTCTAATTTATGTTATTGGAGATTTCTTTATTGTCGCCATAGAGGAACTTAGATTTTTTGTTTGATTAAGTGGATTAATATTTTATGGAATTTTTGGATTTTATAGTTGTGTTATTTAAGTAAATTTTAAGTATTAAGGGCTAACTCTCCGGACCTTCGGGATCGGGGCGTTACAAAACTACTTACCAACTTAGTAATTTTCCATTCTAAAGATACTGATTTACATTGCATCCCCTACACATACTTATTAACTGCTCGAGTTCTTTTGTTTAGTGAGCACTACATGCAAGTGAGTGAAGAGTATCCCGATAATGTCGATAGTATGCATGTTGCAAAATTCCTAGATTGGTTCAAGTCACTGATAGGGAAATTCATTTGGAAGTTCACCCTTATTGAGTTTTGATTATGTTTGTTCTTTATGTGGTTCCTTATTTAAATTTGTGATAGATTCAAAGTCTGCGTGCTGATAATCCCAAAGAAGTTTCGGAGGATCTATATGCCCTAACATGTGGTCCTGACCCTTGGGTTGCATCTTATTCTTGTTGCATAACCAACGGTATAAGATTTCACACAAAAAATCATGAAGAACATCGTCGCACCCAAAACTCAGGTGTCATGGTCATTAGTGAACAACCAGGATCTGAAAAGCTCGAGTTCTTTGGTAGACTAACAGACATTTTGGATGTCCGCTACATGGGTTGGCGTCGTGTTTACTTATTCAAATGTGAATAGTTCAACATCTCTGATTCCGAACGAGGGATACATGTGGAACAATATTTTACTAGTGTAAATATGTCTCGGACAGCTTCTAAGGAAGACCCTTTTGTTTTGGCGTGCCAAGCTTCGCAGGTGTTTTACCTAAAAATCGCAGCATCTGTGGTGATTGGTATATAGTGCAAAAGGTCAAAGGTCAAAATGTCTAACGAGTCAACCTGTTTTGACCCAAAGCCATTTATATCAAACTCAAATCTACTAATTTTATATTGTGTTCGTGTTAAGTTCATAGGTCGTGTCATATATCACCATCCATAATTGTGAGCACACCTTTCTCATATAATTTTTTTATACAATATATGCCATTTTATAAGCTACTCTTTTATTATATTTTCATTTATAAAAATGATATTATACCTTCTGAGTTTGTCCCCTCAATTTGATTGTTCATGTATTTTTTATTTTTTTTTTTACTTAATGGTTAAAGAAGTGTATTAGTGTAGTTTTTTTTCTAAAAATGTTTGAAAAAAAAGTTTAAAAAAAGGTACAATTTGCACTAAGGGCAGACCCAGTGGTCAAATATAGGCGGCATAGTAGCACAACCCTTTCATTTAAATATATTGATATGATATTATTTATCGTTTTTATATAAAAAATAATTTAAAAACTGATGGACAATATTATATTAGCAAAAATTAAGTGAAATGCATGAGGTATAACTTCTAGCATTTTTCCAAGTAATTCTTTTCAAAAGTGGACATGATCATCAACTACACAAAACTTCATAATAAAAGCTTAATTTTGAAATATTGAAAATTAGTATTAACATAAAAAGAAAATGTTATTATTTTATAATATTAGAGCACTAGTAGTGAAATCAACAAAGTTTGGCCAAATTTAATTAGAGAATTCACTTTTATAAATTTAGTTAATCACTTTTCAAGAACACCAAATAACAGACTCAACAAATCTATCATTATTCTATTAAAATATTGATTTCGATATTTTTATTTATTTTAATTCTAATTGTAATTTAAATATTTATTCGTTATTTTATAGTTATATTAATATTTATTGTTGTATTACTTTTTAGTCATATATACAACAACTTGGTAAATATCTGACACAACAGCGACAACACAACAGCAGCATCGAAAAAGAACAACTTCAAGCCCAAGCATATTAAATCATAAGAAATTGGAAGCCTGGTGAATTTGTGGTTCAAGTGGAATACGCGAAACAAAAGCACGCAGGAGATGAATTTTTTTATGCCAAACTAATATTTTGGCCAGTAGTTGGGCTATTTGGCCAGTGAAATTGATGAAAGTTAAAAATTTTGTAGTTTTATTGAGTCTACTATATTCATTTTTATGCAATCTAGTTAAATTTTGGCAAAATATTAACTTTATTGAGTTCACTAATAGTACTCTTGTAATAATTTGATTAGAGCACTGGCATTGGATCAGCCAAATGTCAGTGAAATCTAAAATATAGCTAAGTTTTGTATGAATGGCCTGCATTGAACTAGTTAAAAACTTTTAACTTAGACTTTGACCTACAGTAACTCTAAATGAATTTCTAAAATTGGAGAGTCATTATTTACCCATCAAACTCATATTTTATTCACAAATAATCAACAAGAATTTATTAAATTATTCTTAAAACTTTTATTAGTAAACAAGGTTATATTTTGTCCTGATTTTTTAGGAAATATATTTTTGTAAACAAGGCTATATTATATTGGATAATTAGTTTGATATAAAAAATAGTTGGGAAACAATAATTTTCAGTAAAAATTAAATTATTAATTAATATATGGAGTGTATTTGTAAAACATAAAAAAAAATATTATTAAAATACATAATATTATATTATTATTTTGACTTTGGGATAGATAGTCTAATGTGGATTAATATCTTCAATGGCTTTGCCTTTAGCCAAAATCTCAACTTTTAGTCAAATTTTTGACATTGCCAATGCTCTTACAACGGTCAAAAATGTGGCTTAATTGTTAGAAACTAGTTTCTAACGAGTATTCAAGCCCTAATGCATGGACAAAACTGTATTCAAAGCCCTAATTAGGGGTGTACAAAAAGGGCAAAACCGGCCGTAACCGAGTCATGCCGGCCGCTGGAGTATGAAACCGACTGAAACTGGCAGGGAACCGGTCGGTTAGCATATGAAATATCCCAAAATCGATGTCGGTCGGTTCAGTTCGGGTTTGAACCTGTTTAAAACTGTCGAACTTGCTAACCGGATATATATTTTTTTATATTTATCTTTAAGTAAAACGACACCATTTCACTTAAGTTTAAGTGAAACAACGTCGTTTTACACATAACGGATGCAGAAAAGATATAATTGAAACGACCGCAGTATAATGTATTCAAAAATATATATATAAGTCCAACGATGCCGTTTGGTATTAAATCAAACGGCGTCGTTTGATTTTAGTTTGTTGCCTTCCTCCTCCCCTCTTCTTCTTCGATTTCTCTCATTCTCTCTCCTCTCCTAGGCTGCAACTATTTCTCTCTCCTCTCTCTCTCCTCTCTCATACGAACATCTATGCCACCGAGAATCGATCGAGAATCGCCAAAGAACTGTCGGAATTGGTACGGTTGGTATTTCTCCTCCCTATTGGCCGGTAGGGTGTAAATTTGAATCGAAAAATTGGAAAACCGGACCGATTTTGAATCGGTCCGGTCCGGGACCGGTTCTTGCAATAGTGAAATCGGTCTGATCCGGTTCGGTTCCGATTCCATGGTTTCCAAGACCGGGCCGGACCGGCCCGGTTGGGAAAAAAAAAATTAATATTATATATATATAAGTTTTATACAAAATATTAAACAAAATATTTTTTATATATAATTTTTATATATAATATATAATTATATATGAAATAATTTCTTATTATAATTTATAAATTATAACATAAAATGTTAATCTTAAATATGAAAATTTAATTTATCATATGCTTTAAGCATAAAATATATATTTAAGTTATTAATAACATTTTATTTATAGCTATACTAATATATAACTAATTATACTGATATATTATATATAGCTAAATAATCACTATACTAAATAATCACATATAAAATAATGATATAATACTAAATTACTATACTAATACTATCACTATAATACTATCAATAATATATTATAATAAATTAAACTCACTATAAAAATTAACAAATACTAATATAACAATTACAAACTCACTATAGCTATAGTTATACTTATAGTCTAATATAGACTATAGTTATACTTATATTATATAAATATACTAATATATAGCTATAGTAATAGTATAATATTATTATTATTATTATATAGTCTAACTAATACTAATAATCTAATATAGACTATAGTTATACTTATACTAATATCAATCACTATAACTAATACTAATATATAGCTATACTAATAGTCTAATATTAATATCATTATATAGTCTAATATATTATATAGCTATAACTAATACTAATATATTATATAGCTATACTAATATATAACTAATACTAATAGTCTAATATAGACTATAGTTATACTTATACTAATATAGTTATACTAAATCACTATAACTAATACTAATATATAACTAATATTAATATATAGCTATACTAATAGTCTAATATATTATATAGTTATAACTAATACTAATATATATACTAATACTAATAGTTTAATATAAAGTATAGTTATACTAATATAGTTATATTAAATCACTATAATTAATACTATATTATAGTATTAGATATAAATCACTATAATTTTTTTAATAGGTTAAATCACTATAACAAAATATATATAACTATATATTAATATCACTATATATATTATTTATATATATAACTAATACTAATATATTATATAGCTATTCTAATATATAACTAATACTAATAGTCTAATATAGACTATAGTTATGCTTATACTAATATAGTTATACTAAATCACTATAACTAATACTAATATATAACTAATATTAATATATAGCTATACTAATAGTCTAATATTAATACTATTATATAGTCTAATACATTATATAGTTATAACTAATACTAATATATATACTAATACTAATAGTTTAATATAAAGTATAGTTATACTAATATAGTTATATTAAATCACTATAATTAATACTATATTATAGTATTAGATATAAATCACTATAATTTTTTTTAATAGGTTAAATCACTATAACAAAATATATATAACTATATATTAATATCACTATATATTATTTATATATATAATATATACTATACTATACATTATATATTATGCATATAGACTAAATTTTAGTCCCAAAGGCCAAACGGCATCGTTTAATATGGGGCTATAAATATATATATATATATATATATATATATATATATATACGGTTACATAGCCCCCCCTCCCCGCTCGACCATCTCTGCTCTGCCTCTCGAGTCCCCGCAGCCGTCTCTCACGCTCAGTCCCTCTCTCACGCCGTCAACAGCTCCTCGCCGTCGACACTGTTGGTCCGTTATGTTCTCCTCTGCTTCCAGTTGTTCCCGAGGCTACAGAATCACAGATATTGTTTTCCCCCCTCTCTCGGCTAGCTAATCGGTATGTGAACATATATATACTTTTTAATTTTCAAAATCTTACATTTACTTCATGAGTCATTACAATGTTTCAATTCATTTCTAATTGATTAATTTCATTTAGGGTTTTTAACGAATTTACAAATTTGAGATTTAGGGGTTTTTACAGATTTCGAAATCTGATTAGGGTTTATATTTTATAGTTTTTTTTGTATAGCTCCCCATCAAGCTAAATCTGTATTTTATAATTGTGGAATGTATAATTTTATATTTTATATTTTAGGATTTAGGGTTTATATATGTTGTATAGCTCCCCATCAAGGATGAACATGTATAGTTCCCCATCCAGCTTGATTTCTTTCCTTTTTGTTTTTGTGTGTAATTTTGTTTGTTTGTTCATATATATCTGTTAGTAGATTTGAACTTGATAAATTTTTTTGGGTTGCATGGATGTCAATCAGTGATTCTACTGGTTTGGTTTCTTGTGTGTTCTGTGTTTTCTTGAATCATTACAATGTTTTATTGCATTGTGTGTATTCTCTATTTGAATTTATTTATGTGTGTATTCTAAGTATATTCTTTTTGTGTGTATTCTTTATGATCTTTCTTGCATTGTGTGTATTTTCTATTTGAATTTTCTGCTATTGCATTGATGATTTTTCTTTCTCTATTAATCTTTATTCTGTGTGTATTGATGTAAGGAACCCAGAAGCTTTTTCTCTTATGCTATCTAACGAGAGGCAGGGTACTTTTCCCTTTTGGCTTGTCGTTGCAATTCATGTACTTCAGATTACTTTATATCAATTTATTAGGTGTTCATTGAACACTTATAAAAAAAGTCAGTTTTGGTCGATCCTTCTTTCTGTTTTTTTGTATATTTTTTGTGAACTGGCATCAATATGTGCATAACTGCATATTGTAAAAACTTTAATGAGCTTCTGATTTAGGGTTTATTTTGTTGTTATAGTTTTTTTTTTTATATATCAGATTTTATATTTTTATAGCATATTTTTCTATTGCAGTTTTTTTGTTATAGCATATTTTTTTATAGTACATTTTTTATGGCAGCAGATTTTTTAGTTTTTTTATGGCAGAATTTTTTTATGGTAGATGATTAAAACCGGAAAACCTGACTGAAATCAGTAAAACCGAAAGTACCGGTTTATGGGGGTAATCGGTGCATAATCGGTTTTTAAAAATGTAAAACCGGTACATACCGATTTGATTCTAAATTTTGTCTAAAACCGAACCGGACCGGACCAGTTACACCCCTATCGACCGGTCTGGTCGGTTCTTCCGTGAAAAAGACCTTCATGGGTCGGTGATGGTTTTTGTTAAAAACCGCATCGATATGGTCTGTTAATTTTCACCCATAGCCCTAATCATTTCAGCATTAAAAAAAATATAATAATAATCATAATAACGTACAATATGTTTCTCAGCTCGCGAAGTTTGCGTGTGTGTATATTATATATATATAATATATATATATATATATATATGCGTGTATAATTTTTTTTTAATTTTTTTTAAATTGAGTTTAGTTTTATAAAATGATGTAATTTTTATAAATTATTTTATAAATATGACCCTCGCTTAAAGTAAGATTATACAAAAAAGTATGAAAATAGTTATATATATACATATCATTTTCATCGTCGAAATTATGGAAAATTGCCATGTTCACTATTGAAACATAATAATAAATGAATTAAATTTTATTAAGCCTGAAGGTTTCACAACTGAAGCACTTAAATATGGATAAATAAAATGAACCTCAAATGCATCATTATTTCAATATTTCTTACTGACTTTTTCCACTCACCCTATCTCTTTTTCTTTTTCTTTTTTTAATCGCTACAAATGATGAAAATGTGAGTGCCGAATTAAGAGGCAGAATGACCGGCCAGTGATGTAATTAGGGAAGTGAAACGTTTTTGTGACGAAGAGTTCTAATATATAAATTGACGTAATTAATTTGATGTGATATGTTAAATTGTAAAATTATTTTTATTGTAAAATAGATATTAACATACCTATCATATGAAGTTATATGTTAGTTTATGAATGTATTTTTATAACATCTCTTTGTAGCTGTAGATCTTCTCGAGATAAATAACTTAACCTAAAATGCATCATTCTTATCTTTTTTTTTTTATGAAAAATGATATTTGTAATTGTGAAGTGCATAAATATCGCGTAATCTCTTTAAAAAAAGTGAATAAATACTGGATCTACATAATAATAATAATAATTTTTTAATAATAAATCTTACTGAATATCCTTGCGCGCATTACTCTTTTCTTACTGACTTTTCCCGTCAACCCGATCACTGTCTCGTATTTTTCTTTAATTCCTACGTTAAAGAACTTTCAACATAGTGATCTTCACGAGAAGTACCATTTAAGCTGGTTTATTTTCTTTCTCCACGTAGTTTTCACATAGCCATACTTAAATGATGTCTTTTAAGGTTTATTTTGCTATTTCTCCACATGAATATTTAAGTGCTTGATTAGACGTTCATGCAAAATAATATTTAAGCTTCTGCTGTACGTCGAGCCTCATTATCGATTAATGTTTGTTATGGGTTTCTTACACAAATCTAATTACACAAATATTAATTAAAAACATGCAAGCATTCATTGATTAATATATATATATAGTATATGAACTAAATTTTATTCCAGACCGAAAGATCAAAGGTTTTCTAATCTAGCACCCAAATGCGGGGAAATTAATTAAATATTCCTTAAAATACTCAAACACAATATACTAAGAATTATTCATTAACTCACTAGATTTATGGATGAAAATTCATATTATTTTGGAGTTCAAATCATGATGTCAAGTCGATCGAGTTCATGTCCCATATGATTAATCAACCTTAACACTAATCATTTAATCCATCAATGAGTTAGTTCAGCTTCAACTGATCTAATATGTTATTTTCATGTATTAATGGATACGGTTAGTATCATGTCTCTGGTTTATGACAAAAGTTGTCACTTCTAAATATCAAAGGACATGATGTACTTTTGCTCGTATCAAAACCACTTCAAATTGTAAACAAATAAACTCTAATTTATTCCATAAAACAAGCACTTTAAAATCCTTAAGCTAATTAATTTGTTATTTCGTGTCAGATGACAGATTATTCAAGTTGGGTTTGCGAATTATGATAAAAATTAGAAACCCTTACGTAATTATAAGAAACCCACGATAAACATTAATTAGCCGATAATGACAAGTTAACTTCAATAAGGAAAAGAGATTTTGTAATCTAATTAAGCACTTAATCATGTGGAGAAATAAAATACCTTAAACGTCAATGTTGTGGAAAAATTTTCCACGCGCGAGCGAGCTTGTGGCGGGTCCCATGGGAGAGACATTGCAAAGCTCAAACTAAGAAACAAGAAATGGCGGACTAAACCATGACATAATTAGTCAATCACACACACCACATCATTTTGCTAATTCTCCTTCGGAAACAAGGGTGTCCAACGTCTCAGCTTGGATGTACAAGAAGCTGCCTAGCTAGCTTGTTTTTATAAAAATACTTTGTTTCCAGAACCATTGTTTTCATAAACAGTTTTGTCTTTGTATCCACTGCTCTCTCTCTCTCTCTCTCTCTCTCTCTCTCTCTCTCTCTCTCTCTCTCTCTCTCATATTCTAATTCTATATATGTACTGAAAAGCATAGACGTGAAATCAACCTCTGCAACTGCAAGGGCTCCATCAGAAGTTAGGGTCTCTCTCCTTCAGCTTTTAAGCCAACATGGCTGATGCTACCTTCCCAACCGTGGACAAATGCGCGTCAATCGGCAGAGAACAGCACACGGTGGTGGCTGACATGGATGGAACCTTGCTTAGAGGCCGTAGCTCTTTCCCTTACTTTGCTATTCTGGCCTTCGAGGTTGGTGGAGTTCTGAGGCTCCTGTTCTTGCTCTTAGCTTCTCCACTAGCCGGACTTCTCTATTACTTTGTCTCAGAGTCTGCCGGGATTAAAGTTCTCATCTTTGCAACATTTTCCGGCGTGAGGGTATCGGAAATCGAGTCAGTGGCGCGTGCTGTGCTGCCAAAATTTTACTCGAGCGATCTCCACCCAGTAACATGGCGCGTCTTTTCTGCATGCGGACAACGGTACGTCCTCACTGCGAATCCAAGAATCATGGTGGAAGCGTTTCTGAAAGATTTCTTGGGAGCTGATTCGGTTTTGGGGACAGAGGTAACAACTTACAGGGGTAGAGCGACCGGGTTTGTTCGTGAGCCAGGGATTCTTGTAGGGAAGAACAAGGCAGATGCTATTAATAAAACTTTTGGAGAAACTCAGCCTGATATAGGCCTCGGGGATAGGCATACCGATGCACCCTTTATGTCATTGTGCAAGGTTTGCCGCTATACATGACTCCTAATACAACACACTATTTTATATATGCATTAAATATTATAACTTCAAAAATCAAATTTTCACGTTTCATTTTATTTTCTTTCCTCTTGCATGTGGGTAATTAATAAACAGATTAATTTACAAATAAGAGAAATAATATGCATGGTCCCTCAAACTAATACCATCTAATTAATTTGATTTGCAATTAATGATCCTTCAAAGTATCGATTTTGACGATCACCGGCCTTGAACTTACCAAAATATTTAAATCTACCCTATATTAAAAAGTTTACAAAAATACCATTCATTAAGAATTAAAAAATTCAAAATAATTATCTTTTTTTTTTTGGGGTTGATATTTTTTATTTAGTATGACTATATTAATGCAAATTTTTTATAGTTTAGGTGTACGTAATTGTCATAATCGATATATAGTTTAGGGAGTAATTACTCGATTAAATGTATTTTCCTGGATAATTAAATAATGGGATCAGAAACTGATTTTTTATAATAAAATAAGATATAAGACATGCATGCTGATTGATAAAAACTCATGCATGATTTTATGTGGGAATTAATTAAGCTTCGACGGTAGGAAAAACATATTACTTCTGATCTCTAGTTGAAATGTTGCATTAGTTCTCTTAATTAATTTTGAGCTTCTACATTAATATATATCAAAGAAATAAAAATGTTAAATGTACTTAAGAAAAACTTACAAAAAACTTACTTCTCCACATGTCAGTTATTAAAACGTTGAAAATCATGAAATTTATAGTTCAAAATTTGAATTTCAAAATAAAACTAACAAAATGAATCTTCTAAGTAAAAGTATAAGTAAAGCTGTAAGTACATATAGTACTACTCAATTATGATATTTGTAGTCGTAGAGTGTTACACAATCCCTTTAAACACAATTAATTTGAAAAAGAGTAAGATTTATTATTAAATTTTTTTTTTTTTTTTTGGTATGCATCCCGTATTTACTGTATATCTAATTGAGAAATATTTTACTTACAATTGAATTCAATACGTACGCAGGAGGCTTACATAGTGCCGCCCAAGCCAGACGTACAGGCTGTGACCAGTGACAAGCTCCCCAAGCCCATAGTCTTCCACGACGGCCGCCTCGTCCAAAAGCCGACTCCACTCATTGCACTGCTCACCATTCTCTGGATCCCCATAGGCTTCGTCCTTGCCTGTTTACGAATCGCCGCCGGAGCCCTCCTGCCCATGCCCCTTGTCTACTACGCTTTCTGGGCACTCGGCGTCCGTGTCACCATTAAAGGCACCCCTCCTCCTCCAGTCAAGAAATCCACGGGCCAGTCCGGCGTCCTCTTCATTTGCTCCCACCGTTCCCTCCTCGACCCCATTTTCCTCTCCACCGCCCTCGGCCGCCCCATCCCTGCAGTCACCTACTCCGTTTCCCGACTCTCCGAGATAATCTCACCTATCAAGACAGTCCGGCTCAGTCGTGACCGAGTCGCAGACGCAGCCATGATAAAGAAACTTTTGGAAGAAGGCGACCTGGCAATATGCCCCGAGGGAACAACTTGCCGGGAACCATTCCTGCTGAGGTTCTCAGCTTTGTTTGCCGAACTGACGGACCATCTTGTACCGGTAGCCATGGTGAACCGGATGAGTATGTTTCACGGAACCACAGCTCGAGGGTGGAAAGGGATGGACCCATTTTACTTCTTCATGAATCCTAGCCCGGCATACGAGGTAACGTTTTTAAACAAGCTTCCATTGGAGCTAACCTGCAGTTCTGGGAAGTCCAGCCACGAGGTAGCAAATTACATACAGAGGGTGATCGCCGCAACTCTTTCCTATGAATGTACCAGCTTCACCAGGAAAGATAAGTACCGAGCGCTTGCTGGTAACGACGGGACTGTGGTTGAGAAGCCAGCACTTAAGGCCAACAAAGTAATGGGATGCTAAAATAAGATTGGAGAAAACCCGAGTGTTTTACAAATTACAAGCTTTACCTTCTGTGTCCCCGGCCCTGTCCAAACCTCTTGGTTGCAATGTTAATTTTAATTTCTAAATTTAAGAGTTGAAGAATATAGACATGCACGATCGAGGTGTGTACATGTGGACAGAAGGTATATAAATAATATACACTGCATCAAAATGTAGCGTCTTTTTTGTTCGGGGAAATTAAGAAATGGTTGATGAAGTAGTTGATTTTCACAAATTATTGCCTGGTGTCTAATATTATCATAATTTCTTGTATCAAGCTTTATAACATGCATGATAGCAATATATATTTCTGGAAAAGTACGAGAAAATAAAAGAAATTTTCAAGAAAAAAAAGTTAGTGTCATATATGTTAGTGTTTAATGTAAATGTGAGATCATATCATCTAATTTTAACTAATAATTTTATTATTATTCATAAATCATCTCATCTCATCTTACTATCCAAACGGAATCACCTGCTAGCCTGGGCATGGTAAGATGATGAGAAGAGGGGAAAAGATACGATTGAATGTAATGGGGTCAAATTGAATTAAATTGTTTGGAGGGACAAGTTTTTATAAAGTAAAACAAAAAAAGGGCCAGATTAATAAAGTGGCTTCGTTTGGAATTTAAAATCATCTCAATTCATCTCAACTCATCATTACAACTTTTTCAAATCTCAATACAAAATATAATAAACAATTCAACTTTTTCAAATCCCAAAATAATAATAATAATAAACAATAATATTCTAACAATATTTTATCATCTCATCTCAACTCAACTCAACTCAACTCAGTTCAATATCCAAACGCACCCTAAAACAAAAAAACATTAAAAGCTCTGGTTTTTCAACTTTTCATTTTGAACTCATGACTCAATTAGGAGTGACAAATCGTGTTTTCAGGTCGTCATGTTCGTATCGTGTCAAGTTATGGATATTCGATTATATAGGTCAACCCGAACTCGACTCATTAAGCTAAACGTGTCAAACTTTCAAACTCTAACTCAATCCATTTAGATAACGGGTCATGTCGTGTCACCCGTTTTGACATGTTTAATAATTAATTAGAAATAATTAACACAACAATCCATTTAAACCCGTTTTATGTAAATGGATTGAACTAACACGCATAACTCATTGGACCTGATTAATATAATTTCATATAAAAGTTAAAATCTATATTTATTAGTAGCAATAATATCTTAAAAAACATATATTAATATTTTTCAAATTTTAACATATAATAAAACTAATATTACAAACCATATAATAACAAATATGAGCATAAGTCTAAAATTACAATATCAACAAATAAAACAATAAAAACATAAGTATGCTGAGAAATACCAATATTACAACCTAACAATAATAAAATTTAAATTTTGAAGTAAAATCTAAACGGATCAAAACGGGTTGATTTCGTATTAAGCGGGTTGACTCGTTAATAAATCGTGTCTTAACGGGTCAACTCGTTTTGACCCGAATCCATTAACTTCAAACCCAAACCCGTTAATTTCAGGTCGTGTTCATGTTGGATTCACGGGTCGTGTCACATATTGCCACCCCTAAACTCAATGCCCTCAAAACTCCAAAACTCTACAGTAACAATCTAGCTGAGTAAGTGCATCCTTGGCTTAGCTGATGTTTGGAAACATGTTTCATTTCATCTCATCTCTGAAATGAGATGATCTCATCTCATCTCATCCATTCTCATTTCTTTTCCAAACAACATTCAAATACAAATATTTTCAAACTAATCATTATTACTTTCCCAAATTTCTAAATAAAAATAATTTAATTTTTTCAAATCTCAAAATAAAAAATAATATTAAAATATTATATTATAACAATATTTTAATTTTATAATATTTTTTATTTACTTAACTCAAACTATCTCACTACTCTTCACAAACCATGTTATTACTATTCACAAAATTCTCATATCTACTCATTCCTCAAGCATCCCAGACATTTGGTCCTTTTACTCAATTTTGGCCTGATATTATCATAATTTACCTGCATAGAGGCTAGGGTTGTAAGACTATTGGTCCGGTCGATTTGGACCTGAAAATTTGACCGGACTAATAATCTTATTGGTCGGTTTTAGGATGTGGTTTTTTTGGACTAGACCGAGTCGAGACCAATCGAATGTATATATATTTTAAATATTTATATATATAATATATTATTTTATATAGTAGTTATATAAGTTAATTATGTAATTTTCATCCAAGGGATCATCACTGAACATATATATAATGAAATTATTTAATATTCATTAACCATATATAAAATGTTAAAGAGATCACTTAATTTAAATTTTACTAATTAATTAAGTTTTTGTATTAATTTTTCTGTCAAGAAAAGGAAAAAGTGGAAAAAGAATTATTCATGGACAGAATCTGATCGAATGGACCGACTGGGCCGATAACGGTCTGGTCTAGCAAAAATGATGGATCAAAATTTTAAATCTGTGACCCCCCGAACTGGACCAGACCGATTACACCCCTGATAGAGGCAAAGTTAAATTGAAATGACTTTAGGGCTCGTTTGTTTTCGCAGATGAGATGAGATGAAATGAAATAAGATGAGATGAATTGAGATTAAAGTTAAAAAGTTGAATATAGTATTGTTAGAATATATTTTTTAATATTATTTTTGTTTTGGGATTTGAAAAAGTTGAATTGTTTATTTTATTTTGTATTGAAAGTTGAAAAAATTGTAATAATTAGATGAGATGAGATGTTTTCTGAAAACAAACGAGGCCTTAGTTACAGTGATTTGACATAGTTTTTTGGACCTATGTCTTTAGCAATAAGTTAAAAGAATAATAATACATGTACCACTTTTGTTATGATCTTTTATACAATTATATTTTAAAATAAAAATATTTATGTAAAGTGATATTATTTTTATAAGTTATTTTATAAAAATGTCAATTATTTAAAATATAATTATATGAAAAATTATAAATAAATAAATAAACTGTATGTCTATCATGTTCAAAATTTAAAACTGTTATTTTCTCTCTTCATATGAATTCATAACGTTGCACCGGACCCCATTTTCATCATCTCAGCGTCCATGCATACCCATATATTGTTAAATCTACCCATAAGTAAATTTGTGTATATATTGTTGAATTTAATTCCCCATCTGAATTGGCTTCAAAAATTGGTTAAGAAATTGTGCATTAAAAATGAAAATAAAAATAAAAAATTATATAAAATATATATGTATTAAGAAAGTAGATAAAATAATAATAATAATAATAATAATAATAATAATAATAATAATAATAATAATATTTTATTATTATAAAGAGTGAGATGATTAATTCAAGGTGGGATTCAAGTTTTGAGTGGATAGTCAAATGCTAAAAAGTGACATATTAGCCAAATTGTAGCTAAAACTTTGCCTAAACCAATTCTAATGCGCTGACTGGTGATGTACCAGATATAAAAGATTTAAAACAAAAATTTTAGAGAATAATGTTGTATTTCTCAGTGAATTGTTTACAAGATGTGTGAGTATAATATACAAGAGTAATGCTATATACAATTGTGGAGTGCGCAAGTGTCGTGCAGTCGTTTTGAACAAGAGTGGGGTCTATTATTAAAAAATTAATTTCTTTTCATGTGGGTCCCGTATTTATTCACTTTTTTCAAAGCGACTGTACGGCGCTTGCACACTCACGACTGCAAGTATCATTTATCAATATACAAAGTATGCTAGCAAAATGAATCCCATGATTTGTGAGAATACTAATTTTACAAAGTAGACTTTCCATTTATGCATGTCTCGACATGCTGTACAGAATCTGCAGGATTATATAATATGGCTAAAGTTAGGGATCTAGCTGAAGTTCTGGGATATTTATGTTCTTATGCTGGAGTCATGGGATCTATGTTAACATCCCCCCTCAAGCTCATAGGGAGGGCACGAATCAGGGGCTTGTCATGTCATGCAAAGGAAGAAATCGAGCTGAGAAGAGAGTACTCTTTGTTGGTGAAATAGACAATAATATAATAAACATTACAATGAAAATAAAATTAAAACGAAGCCAGTTTGGACTGAGTAGGGGTGTAAATTCAAACCGGAAGACCGGACCGAACCGGACCGGTCCTGAACCGGTTTTTAAAACGTAAAAACCGGCCGGTTCCGGTTCCGGAATTTTTTGGACCGGACCGAACCGGACCGGACCGGTTGATTAAAAAAAATAAAAAATAATATTTTTATATATAAGTTTTATACAAAATATTTTATATATATTAAATATTAATATATATAAGTTTTATATATAATGTATAATTATAAATTTTTATGTGAAATTTTATATATAACATATATATTCATATATGAAATAATTTCTTATTATAATTTATAAATTATTATATAAAATGTTAATACTAAATCATTAAAAGTTTATAACTAATACTAATATATAACTTATAACTATACCAATAGTCTAATATTAATACTATTATATAGTCTAATATATTAATAAAAGTATAAAACAGTTTTTAATCAATTTTTTTTTTATAAACAAATTTTTAATGAAAAATTGTGAAATTTATATTTTTAAAACCGGAAAACCGGACCGGAAACCGGTAAAACCGGAAGCACCGGTTTAGGAGGGTAACCGGTGCGTAATCGGTTTTGAAAAATACAAAACCGGTACATACCGGTTCGGTCCTAGATTTTATCCAAAACCGGACCGGATCGGACCGGTTACACCCCTAGGACTGAGGCACGGAAATATCGCTCTCTTTAAGGAGATTCAAGCCCTTTGTGGTGTACAAAGTCTCAAAATAACCTGTGCAACAAAAATCTTTTTGACTTGACTCCTCCAGGATACAACAGCCCAATTGATCATCGTATAGCCCGAACCAACTCTGCACAAGTGGCTGAGCCCAAAGCTCCATTCAAAGAACACATTTCTTTTTATCTGGAAAAGCTCTCAAAATGAGTAATGCTAGAGAGAAGCCACTATAGCAGTGCACATTTTGCACTCACTGCGTGGCTGCTTCTAGTTGATTATTCCCAACACTCACTTGGGGAGATGTGTGGTCTACATGATGACACATCATGTATGCAAAATAGATGCTACCAATAGTAACTTCTATCTATATTTATTCACTCGATTAATCCCCACTTCTCCCAATAAGCTCAACCATTTAAATAAAAAATAAACGATTTTCTCCATCCGGCAACTGGGCAACCAATGAAAAGAAACTCTCAACGTAAGAAAACCTTTGGCCATCAATGATACTTAATAGTAGCCAATTAACAAATAGTCGACCGTACTAACTTATTACACCATTAACAAAGAGCCGGTCAAAGAGAGTATTAGAGAGAAAAAATTCAAATGGCTTAGCAATAAACACAAGAGCCCAGAACCGGTAAGAAATAAAGTGACAAAACTAATTGAAAAAAGAAAAAATATGCTACTGTGTGAAGCAGTCCCAGCACACCTAACGTGCTGGGGTGAAAAAAAAAAACTATGTGAAGTGTGTGGAGAGTGTGATGTACAGTAGAGTGTGATATAGCATTTCTCTTGAAAAGAACGTTTCAACCCCACAATGGTCAAACATAATTTTTTCTTTTAAAACCGTAGCTAACTCTGTAACGTATATTAACCCTTGAACCAATAAAGCTATTAACGGATTAGGAATAAAACCACGTTAATGACCCTTCTCAAAAAAGACGTGATAGCACTAAAAAAGACGTTAAAAACTATTTATTATAAAAAATTACCAACACTCCTAGTGAAAATGTCAGCCAGTTGAGCATGAGTGGAGATGTGCTTGATGATCATAACATCTTTACGGAGCACCTTCTCACGAATGAAGTGGTAATCCACTTCAATGTCTCGTACGAGCATGGAACACGGGATTAGAAGCAAGAGAGAGAGCTCTAGAGTTATCACTCCAAATGGTAGGAGGCGAGTTGATGGTTATGCGAAGGTCATGAAGTAACAAGTTTTCCATGTCTGCAGTTATGTGAGTGTTGGCTCCATTATCAGTCAGTTAGGTTTGATCTCCTTGTTTGGAATTGGACTGAGCAGCTATGGTAGCAAGTTGGGATGGGGATGCCAACCTTGGTAGGAGTAGTCCATTCTATGAAAGCAATCCAAGGCTTGTTGTCCATTTTTGCCACAAATTTGGCAAGGTGCTCGATTGGTGTTGGATGAGTAACTACGAGAATTGGAATTTGTGAAGGGTGCAAAAGTAGGATTTCCCTTAGAGGATTGTCGGGAGGAGTTGCCATTTGAGGACCATTGAGAAAAATTATTATTTTTAAAATCACTGAGTTTTTGCTTATTGGTGTACAAAAGTTGAGGACCATTAAGAAATTTAAAATAGAGATTGCAGAGAATAATGTTGTATTTCTCAATGAATTGTTTACAGGATGTGTGAGTATTATATACAGAGTATGCTAGCAAAATGAATCCCATGATTTGTGAGAATATTAATTTTACATAGTCGATTGTCCATTTATGCATGTATCGACAGGCTGTATGGAATCTGCAGGATTATGATCTGATATTGCTAAAGCTAGGGATCTTGCTAAAGTTCTGGGATATTTACGTCCTTGTGCTGAAGTCATGGGGTCTATGTTAATACCAAAGAGCATTGGCAAGCTGTCAAAGCTTGCTCCACTTGCCCCTGCATGAAAATAGATTATTGAAGTCCCTCCCCCTCCACGCATTGAAAGCTAAAAGATCTGAAAACGCTCTCTTTTATATGAAAGTGAAATGGTAATTTCATATATAGCATTACTCCTAACCCATTTTGGTTGGTTGCGGGTTTGCAAAAGATTGATCTTTCAAAAGCAATTCTTGAGTAGGGGAAAATCCCCGATCATTGATCGACTAATATAACAGCCATTTTAGTTATGTGCTCAGACAAATTTCTTGGGAGCAAACCCATGTTCCGGTCAAATGCAATGTCTTGGCTTTCTAAGGTTGCAAAGTAAGAGTCTTAACCAGAAGGAAGGATACCCCCAGGCCCCAGCTTTGGATATCCATATTTGGTCTCCCTGCAAAGAATTTCTCTGGCAAATAACCACCTTGGTCGACCGTGATGATTTAACATGATATGGTTTTAAACTTTTTGGTATGACTGTTATTTGACACAATTTCCTCTATCTTTGGAGAACTTAATAGCTATATCTGGCAAATTCCAAAATCAGTAAGTTAAGTTTGGCGTAATTTGATTCAAGTAAGGGCCACTGCCTTATGAGATGTCATCCCTCCAAAATCTCCAACACTTGAATATCTTTAGTTCAACCTTTTAAATCTCTCCCCCATCCTCCAGTGGCTGGCAGTCGACAGAATTGCCTTGTGGAATGAGAATCCAATGCAAAATCCCAAATTTCTTGCAACCTACTCAGAAGTCCGATTCAGGAACTGGACTTGATCAGTTGAGCATGCATCTCTCTAGAAACATTCCAGTATGGCTTGGAAACCTCATTAAATCTATCTAGGAACTCAGTAGTGTCAAGTATCCCTGGCTCGATCGGTTACACACTTGCATGATTTGGGTGTGATTGATCTCCACTCAAATAAAGCTAACGAGCACCATAAACCAAGTTTTCGTTATAAGGCAGAGGTTTCCTTTTTTTTTTTAAATAAACCATTCCTCATTCATTCATATAAACTGTTTGATTAATACAAAGATTATCAATTTGTAAACTACTTAAAACAAACATTGGAGCTTCTTCTATCCACACTTTCTCCTCTTCAGAATGTAAAGCAGCTTTTGCTAGCTTATGAGCTACTGCATTCGTATCTCTATGTGAGTATTGGACTTTCCATCCTTGCCAATTTTTTATCACCATCTTCATTTCTTCGATAATACTGCCAATGTAAGACAGGTCTTCCTCTGGATCATTTACAGCTTTTATTACCACCTGTGCATCCCCCTCAAAGGTTACTTTGTCAAAATTAAGATCCCTACACAGTTCCATTGCTTTTCTAAGGGCATAGCATTCTGCTAAAGCTGGTTCTACCACATTTTGTTTCTGAGCATGACAAGTTGCCATGACCTCTCCCTTCTCATTTCTTATTATAACACCAGCTCCCATCTTTCTTGCTCTAGCATCCAAAGCTGCATCCCAATTAGCCTTTACCAAGTTCTGTTCTAGTGGAATCCATTTTTTTTTTCTCCTCCCACTGCACTTATACTACTCCCTTGTCCCTCTGACAGAGCCTGAACTTGTTGAAACTCATTCAAAGCTTCTTTTGCTGATCTGATTACACAACTTGGGCTAGTGAACTTCTTTTCAAAGATGAAAACATTTCTTCTGATCCATAGACTCCTCATTATGGCAGCTATCACTTCCATTTCAGTATCATTGAGCTTTTGTGACAACCTCTCCCATAAACTCAATAAGTCTACTTCTTCATGTATCTTCCATTTCTGCACTGCCTTTAAAAATCCAGCCCATACATCATTAGCAGCAGGGTAATGCCAGAGAACATGCATTACAGATTCATCCTCTTGAAGGCATATTGGGAATTTTGAATCTTCACTAATTTTCCTAGCAAATAAACTATTTTTCGTAGCCAACAAGTCATTACCTGCCCTCCACATGAACATCTTAATTTTCCCAGGTGAATTCATCTTCCAAATTTGTTTCCAATGACCATCTGAATCTGACCCTCCAGAGTACTCCCCTTGTGCCATTTTTTTATCTTTCTTGTTCCAAATAATATGCACTTTTTACACTGAACAAGCCTTTACTAGTAGGTCCCCAAATCAACTTATCTTCCACCTCATTTATGCTCAATGGTATGCAACAGATCTGATCAGCTTCTTCTTTCATAAAAATAGATCTGACCAAGGACTCATTCTATTCCTTCTTTCCTTCTACCATAAGTTCACAAACTTTTGCATCTCCATTTAAAATAGTAAGTGGAGACTGTACACAGAAGGAAGATGGAGTTGACAACCATCTATTGCCCCAAATCTGAATCCTCTTGCCATTACCCACCCTCCATCTTAAACCCTCTTTTAATAAACCCAAAGAACTCCACACACTCCTCCATATCAGTGAAGGTGAGTAACCTAATTTTGCCTCCAACAGATTGGAGTGTCTAAAGTATTTCTCCTTATAAATCTTGGCAGTTAGAGAAAGAGGGTTGTGCAATAATCTCCAGCCTTGTTTTGCCAACAAAGCTGAATTAAAAAGCTCTAAATCTCTGAAGCCCAGCCCTCCCTTTCCTTTTGATTGCCCCATTTTCTTCCAACTTCTCCAATGTATGCAACTTTCTCTTTGCTGGTTACCCCACCAAAACTTAGCTAGCAAACCATTCAGTTCTGAGCATAGCTTCTTTGGCAACCTAAAAACACTCATGGTATAGGAAGGGACAGCTTGCAAAACAGCCTTTATCAAGATTTCTTTCTCTGCACTCGAGAGGAAAGAGTTCTTCCAACTATTAATTTTCTGCCAAACTCTTTCTTTTAAGCACCTAAAGGTGTTATACTTTGAATTGCCCACCAGAGTAGGAAGTCCCAAGTATTTTTCGTAACTCCCTTTCACCATATCCCCCCCTTCCCTCAGAATTTTGCTTCTAATCTCTGAGTCAGTATTAGAATTGAAGAAAATTGTTGTCTTGTCCTTATTAAGAAACTGACCCGAGGCTCTCTCACATGTGCTAAGGATCCCTTTCATTTTTCTCCATTGTTCCACATTGGCCCTGCCAAATAGAACACAATAATCTGCAAAGAGCAGATGATTGATCCTCAGGCCCCCTCTCACAACTGAAACTCCTTTTGTATCACCATGCTTATCAGAATTATTAAGTAAGGCACTAAGCTCTTCTGCACACATTATAAACAGGTAAGGGGATAATAGATCCCATTGCCTTAATCCCTTTGATGGATAGATTATATCTCCTGGTTCTCCATTGACCAATACTGAATAAGTAACAGAAGAGACACACTTCATGACTAGTTGTGTCCACTCACTGCAAAAATCCAGTTTTTTCATTATAGCTTCCAAAAAAACCCACTCAATTCTGTCATAGGCATTTGACATATCAAGTTTAATGGCCATACTACCCTTCTTGCCTTTCTTCCTCACCTTCATAGTGTGTAGAACTTCATACGCAACCATTATATTATCAGTAATAATCCTTCCAGGAATGAAAGCACTCTGGTTGGGTGAGATTATACTTGATAAAACTCCTTTCAGCATATTTACAAGAACTTTTGAAACAATTTTATAGATGAAATTACAAAGACTGATTGGCCTGTACTCAGATACAAGTAAGGGGCTCTTTGTTTTGGGGATTAGAGCTATATAAGTAAAATTAATAGAAGAGATATGAGAATTACCATTAAGACAACTTAACACAGCATTGCATACCTCCTCCCCTATTGTGTCCCAATGGTTTTGGTAGAAACAAGCACCAAAACCATCAGGGCCAGGTGATTTCAAGGGACCCATTTGTTTGATAGCAGCCTCTATTTCCAATCTGCAAAAAGGCCTAATCAATCTGCCATTCATCTCACTTGTGACTCTAGCCTCCACCTGCTGCACACATTCTGCAATGTCTTCTGGGCTTGGCCTTGTTGAGGTGAACAAATTATTAAAAAAGTTATTAAAAGCCCCATCAATGTCTTCTTTATTGTTGAACATATGTTTTTGCTCATCCATGACTTTTTTAATAACATTTTTCCTTCTTCTTTGTGATACACAAGCATGAAAGAATTTAGTATTTCTGTCTCCCATTGCATACCAGTTTCTTTTGGCCCTTTGTTTCCATTTTAGATCTTCCTTCTCAAGCAAAACCCTTAACTCCCTCTGAACCCTTTTAATATCTTCAACATTATATCTACTCTCTGCATCTTGAAGGTGTTTGAGGAAATCAGATTTCTCCTTTATTTATTTTGTTCTGTCTGAATTGGTCTGTCTACTCCACCTTTGAAGGGCTATAACTTCATTACAACCCTCTTCATTACAACCCTCTTCCATGGCCTAGCTGGCCTCATATCTAAACACTCTTCTCTTCCTCCAAACCTTTTCACCTCTCTTCTTCATAGTCAAAAAAATTGGCCTATGATCTGAGCTTCTACCTGTCAGCACTTCCACCCAGTGATCATTGAACATATGTGACCATTTAGAGTTGGCCACTGCCCTATCTAGCCTTTCTTTTGTAAATGTCTCATCTTCGTGCTTGTTGCTCCATGTAAACTTATTCCCTCTCCACCCTAGATCAAATAAGTTCCCCCCCCTTCTAATGCATCTCTGAACCCCTCCATTTGTCTCTCTAATCTTGGCCTTCATCCCATCTTCTCATCATTTGAAACAATTTCATTAAAATCCCCTAAAACGCACCACCCTTGATTAGACCTTGGCTTTAAAGATTTTAACAATTTCCAAGCTTCATCTCTTCTGTTAGTATCAGGCTGGCCATAAAAGCCAGTCATCAACCACCTTTCCCCTACTCCTTCTTCTGAAATCCAAGCATTAATATGCCTTTGCGAAAAGTTTTGTATCTCTACCACAACTCTACTATTCCACCATAGAGTTAACCCTCCCTTCTTTCCTAAAGGTTCCACAACAAAACATCCCTCACAGCTAAGTCTCTTTTTCAATCTCGCACACTGCTCACTTTTCAGCTTAGTCTCCATAAGGAATATTACATCTGGGTCCTTTTCCTTTGCCATAAGGCAAAGGTCTTGAACTGTCCGAGGGTTCCCAAGCCCTCGGCAGTTCCAACTTAGGATTTTCATTGATAAAGGTGGGGCTGTTGAACAGCCACCACCATGCTTTTTAAGGTATTGTTATCCTCCACATCACCACTCTTGTTGAGTTTTTTACCCTTCAGCCTCTTTGTTTCTCCTCCCTCCTCACCTTCATACCTTCTTTTTATAGCTAAGTATTCACCAATGTTTATTACATTTTTCCCTTTTTCTCTTGCCCTTCTCTTCCATTCACCCTTCTTGATAATTAGTTCTTGTATTGTTTCATTCAGATCTTCCTTCTACTCCTCAACCACATTTATAAACTCCACTTCATTCTCTATCCCTTCCCTCACTAATTCCTCTCCACAGATAATTACTTCTTCTGCTTGCTTGTTGCTAAACACTACCCCATTTAACCTACCCTCCTGTTCTTTTTCCCTTAAACTTTTTACCTCAATCTCAACCTCGCTAAAACCCTCTTCCATTACAGGAGTTTCTCCCTCATTTGACCCCTTTTTTCTTTTATCTATATTTCCTGCATCATCTTCCTCCACCTGAGTATGCCAAACCTTCCCTCCATTATTCTTCTTTAAATTGACAGATTCCCCTTCTCTTTTTATTTTTTCTCCTCTTTTCATATTTGCTCTTAACCATACCCCATATTGTTCAGCCCCCTCACTTTTGTTTACACAGCCTCCCTTCCCATGAATTAAACAACCACAAGAGAAACAAAATCTAGGCAACTTTTCATACCTTATGGGAATCCAGAGCTTCTCTCCTCTCACATTGATGGTTCTGCCTCTAGCAAGTGGTTTTTGAAGATCTATTACAATCAAGACCCTCAGATATCTTCCCCATCCACTACCATCCTCTTTCACATCCACCTCCTCCACCACCCCAATGGTATTACCCAGCTGCCTCCCTCTATCCTCATTCATACAAGACAGTGGCAGATTATGGAACTGAATCCAGAAACGCTCTTGCATGAACCTCAACTTTTGTGGTGGTGTATCCTCATCAAATAGTTTTAAAGCAAACAGATGGTAGTCGAATGACCATGGTCTTCCACTCCAAACACGATATTTGTCTACTGGATTTGCAAAGGTGATAATAAAAACATTTGTGTCTACTTCTAGAAACTTCGCAGGTTTGCTTATTTTCCACACTCTCTTCATCGTGTTCTCCACCACCTCTTTGCTAATATTTCTGTCCATACACACTTTTCCCACTAAGCTGCACTCTCCTTTGTAGGATATCTCCTCTCCAACAACTTCATCAAAGACTATGGCAGCTTCTTCATCTTCCAGCAGATGCAGTTTATTCCATTGCTCCTCTAAATCCTCCATTCTTTCGATCTGTTCTTTCAAGAGTTTTCTTTATTTTCCGACCTTCTCCTGGCTGTAGTCACCCTCAGCACCTTCCTCCACCGTAATCCTCCGTACTTCACTCACTCTCTGTCACTTTTTCACTCACGTACCACCACCTGAATTCTGTTAGAATCTAGTGGACCCCACTACTTCACCTCAAGCTCCCATTCTGTGGGAGAGAGAGAAGAATCATGCATGCACTATTCCTGCTTCAGTTAAACCATGAGAGTCTCCAGATGTTTCCTAATGGATCAATGTGTGTGTGTGTGTATATATATATATATATATTGATCTTTCTGATAAACAGCTTCTCGGGTGTATTTGAGCAGGTCCATCGGTACAAGAACACAACGTGGCTATCAGTTTCCTCATATTATCACAACTTTTTCGAAGGTAGATTACGTTAGTGCTGGTCTGTTTTGCACGGGTGATTTGTTTTAGTTTAATGTATAGGTGGTTTTTTTATTTGTTTAGCTTATTGTATAGGTTTTTGATTATATTATGGGATTGTCTTTTTGAATATCTGAAAATCCCAAGTGTCCTATTTATTACTACTGTTTTCCTCCACCATAAGCGAAGGCTATTAATAAAATTTGAGTATTGTCCTCTTCTATATATATATATATATATATATAAATAAAAAAATAAAAAATAAAAAAGAAGAAGAAGATTAGGTTAGTGCTGTTGATATATAGCATTGTATCCAGAAAATTATAAATGCTTGTTCACTTCAAATACTATATTCCCCACGTTTCATTGTGTCAAAAAGACCAGAAAGAACATTTATTCAACTTAGGAATCATGACTGCCTAAGTTATAAATAATACACAACGAAGGATCGAATATGCGTACTTAATTTGTGACTTTTACAAGAGTTACAAATTAGGCAAATGAAAAACCCGTCTTTTGTGCTTCTCAGACTAGTCACTATATTGTTTGGATAAGATTTCATCCATTTCTATCACAACATCTGGCAGTATAGCTATGATCACTACATAGACCCATCTACTCTTTCGCTCTCTCTGGACCAGAGATGTTTTTGAGCAACGGTCATGCACCAATTTGCATGCCAGTGAATATAGAGATCATCGGAGAGGGAATGCTTTTACCATTTGTGAAAATTGCATGGAGTACGTCCTTACGCTTGTGATTCATGCACAGTTGCTGCCTTCATTTGTTGCAGATGACGGGAAAGTATGGATTTAGATCACTTTGGATTCAGAGTTTCTACAACAACTCTAGAGCTTGGAATAAAAGAAAGATAAACACATGAAGTGAGTCTCACAACATATGTCTATCTCTCTCCCATGTTAGGCTCTCCTAAGGGATCTGAATCCAGAAAGTATACAAACAAGCACAAAATGCAACAGAAATTCTCAGAAATTAGCCTTCGTTAATTATTAACGTTGTCTTACACTGTTAAAGTACTTGGTAGTAATCTTAAGGTGGCTATTGACTAAGCCCCAGTTGCTGGTAATTTGTGTAGTCAATTCCATTTAGTCGTATACAACATAAGACCTGCTCTGGCAACTCGTCAGCTTTGTTCGCCTGTTTTAGAATTCATAGATAACGTATGGATGAATAGAGCTTTTAGATAGCCAGCATCAAAACCAAATTAACATTATAAAAGGGAAGTCTTTTTCTTGGGGGGAAAATCCATGGCAGAGGAAAAAAAAGACTTGCCTGAATTGTGAGGCCAACATCCAAGATGCAGTGCTTTAGTCTGTCTAGGAATACCTCAAACCCTTTCCTAGAGATATAACTGAATCTGTGCATATCTAAATCAATCTCGAAGTAATTTTCTCCCTGTAACCAAAGAAGCATAGGGAAAAGATATGTCAGTAATATTATTCTTTTGTTAGCTGATATGATTTGGATGCTGTCAAATAGATTTTTAAAGAAAACACTCAGAACAGAGACCAGATTAAATAGTTTGACATACTGAATTGTACAAAGACTGGCATACTCACTCACACATTTGAGTAACTTTTATCATTATGTAGAACACGATGAATTATATCCAAAAACTCCTAGAATATACTTTCCACAATCTACAACTGAGTGTGCTTGCTTGCTTGATATATCTAGTGATGCAAACCTTATAATTAATATACAAGATCAGGGGCTGCACATGGCTCGGGACCCCATTTAAAAAAATGCTCTAAATTCCTTTCAATATTTAAAAACAGATCTAAGTAAATGCAAGTCAAAACTGCAAAAGACATTCATTGATTTCCACACCTGATTTAGATAATCTTTAGCTTCACTAAAAGGGAAGAAATCCATGAATTTAATACGGAATTACAGTAACAATGAACTAGCTAGATGGATGCAAACTTACCGAGTAGAACTCATGTTGAGGACGTGAAAGAACAGGCTTTTCATTGTAAGCATGCATAATCTTCCGCTCTGGCGCACTCAAATGAAGATCTTCCACATTTACAACACGGCCCAATATCTTCAGCCTTTCCCGAAAGGGTACATTTGTATCCATAGGAAAACCTTTGACCTTTTCAACTTCATCGTCCATGAACCTCTGTTTTAGAAAACAAGGATGTGAAACAATGAATCATACATCATGAGCGAGAATTGAAAATTAATTCCCTCTTATTATAAGTTCTTGAAGTCTTATTGAACACAAACGGGGAAGATACTGTCAGACAGAAAGCACCACAGGGAAATTGCAATGTGCCTCAAGTTAACAGATAGCATTTTCAAATTTAAGAATGCTACTCTATAAGAAGAATGCATTAGTGTGAAATTATAAGGCTTATCTTCTCATTATAAGAATCAACATGACTAGAATGCAAAGTTCATTAATGCTCCATCTTTTTTCTTTTCTTTTCTTTTCATTTTGGTGGTAACACATGCTCCATCTTACTCTGATATATTCTTGAAAATTGGATGGAAGCTCCTTTGAGTAATTATCAGAGAGCTTGAAGTATAAAACGAAACTCATTCCCTCTCCATCAGTTTCACCCTGAAAAAGTGCGGGAGGGTACAAGGGTATCTGTAAAGTCCATGAAGACCAGTATCAGAATATATGAAGAAATAATTAAAAGAATTTTATCTCATGAAAGTATGCAGTAAGAAACTTCAACTGGTATTAAAAGTTTAAACAGTTCAAAAGCCCATGCCTGTTAGAGGCTCAAGGAAACTTGCCTTAATTCTATGTTATAAACATATTTCAGGACCCAGTCACTAAAAGAAAAAGTACTTCCATGGTTTGAGATGCTTGGCTAAGGAACATGACATACATAGAGAGCTACAGTGTTTTGACGATGTTGGGAAAAAATGAAAACAAGCAGGAAACTTGTAGAGTGAAAAGTGTGATCCCTTTCCTTCCTCCACCAGAAAGAAAAATGAGGCTGTCAAATATGGTTTGTTCATGTGCAACAAAAACTATGATTACCAATAAGAACTAGAGCAGGGAATAATAATGCCACAAGAACAAGGAAAGTAAACAGAAAATTTGGGGTTGGGGGTTTGCTTCCACTCCTTTAGGAGACTAGAATGGGTTTTATATTCTAGTTTATTTAGGGCTTTGTTGAGTTAGCTTTTAAATGAAGAAACTGGTAGAATTCAAGCCTTGTTGATTTCATCAATGAACTGAAGGTATCTAGATTAACTACCCACCCCATCTCGATTATAAATGCAATAACAATGAACAAATTTAATAACCCAAAAAAAAAAAAATTACTACACTTGCAACTTTTGAACCTGAAATATAATAAAACTTAAGATACCCAGAGAAGGGTGATAACAAGCAACATGTATTTTCCATAGTGGGGTACAGGGATGGGTTGGATAGGTCTAAAGCTGGAATCCTGCTTGGCCAGAACAGTGAAAGACACAAATATTACTCTCCAATGGCGATGTTGTTTTCACAGACTAAAAACTATCAGTTCTTCAAAATATTTCTTGAACTGCAATTGAAAAAAATAGTTTGTCTAACTTTTGAAGACACAAGCTGGACTGACTGCAAAGTGCAAAGATTTGCGACAGCCGTATCTACAACAGGGTCAAGCTTATGAGGAGCTTTAACACCATCTTCACCCTCTAGCCCTTAAAATCAATAAAAGGAGACAAACATGCACATAATGGCATGCTCACAACATAGAGTGCAATCAAAAGAAGAAAGAAGTTATACCTGGACATTTACAACGAGGATAGGTGGGAGGTTTCCGGAAGAATTAATAACAGGTAGTTCAACAAAACGAGCAATATGCTCTATTTTCCGCTGAGATAAAAATACATCAACACCAAAGGGATAATATGCAGCAAAATTGGGAGCAAAATCCTTCTTCTTATCCCTGTCACATAAAAGACCAATTTCCAAGTGAAATTGTTAACAGCAAAAAACTCAATTAATAAGGTATCCAAGTAGAAAAGTCACTTTCTTGGACTTTTAAAAACTTTGCATATAAGTTCATGCTTGCTTCAATACAAGAACTAGGTTAATATGTAAACATTGTATATGCAGTTATGTGTGTGCATGCACATGCCTGTAATTTTGCACATGCTTGCATATATAAAGCAACTAATCAGAGTCTTACCTAAGATAATTCAAACCCCGAACTTTGAAAGTATTGGGATCAATAGATGACCAAGAATCAAACATTTTCTTTTCTATTGGGCAAAAAGGTACTTGGGAACCTGCTATTGGTCTTTGTAGAAGCATTTTCGAGGAAACTGAAATCATACAAAGAGATAATAAGTTAAAGTGATTAAATTCACACGTTATACTTCTTTCTAAAGGGCGCAAATTGCTTAAAATGTAGCACTGCTAATCATGAAAAATAAAAGTACCCATAAGAGTGTGCATGTATATATGTATGTGCATATGTCTGTATAACTAAGCATTATCAATATCAGTATGATTTAAGCAGGGAAGGAAGGATTTGGAGTGGAGAATAAATTTTTTTTTTTTTTTTTTGATGAGTGGAGTGGAGAATAAACTGATTAATAAAATCAAAGTACTAATGAACTATGATATACTGCACTCTGACAGAGTATAAAAACTGCACTTTCATATGATCTAAACTATATCCTACCAATACAAATATGTATTTTCCTATTGTATCCACGTTTTCATCCAAATGATATAATGTATCAAAAAGTTGAGAGTTTCGATACTCACGTAGAGTGCCATCCGCATTTCCTTCTTTCCATTTGAAGGAAAGTTTCAAGGTTCCCTTTTTTCTTAAACTTGGTGGACTAGAGCTCAATGATCTTCTCTTTTCAACAGAGGGAACAGTGGATGGAAGACAAGGTAAACAGTTGCTTGGAAGAATCCCACAATTGTCTAACATTCCTTCCTCCTTGCCAGGACTTCCCTCCATGGATGAGGAGATTTCATTGAGGAATACAGATCGGTTTGCTTCATTTGAACATCCATCACGTTTTGATTGTGAATCAACGTCATCCAAATTCAAGACTTGAACATTCGATGTTTTAGAAACCTCACCAACAGAGTTATATGCCGAATTCCTCGACAAAACCCCTGGTTTGTGCATATGACTGGTGGAAGAAGTTTGATGGTTATTGACACTATAGTCTCCATGATTGGCATCTCTCAGAGATGAAACACTTGATCTGGCTACACCTTCAAAGCTACTCAGATCTGCAGAAGACATCTGCAGATATCAGTGGTGTGCAGAAGTCAACCTTAGAAAAATCAACTATAAACATATATCATCTATTAGGAGGAGGAAAAGAAATCTCATACATAAAATCAATTATGAATATGGAAAGGATCATACCATCTGGAACACTTTGGTAATCTTCATCACAATCAGACTCAAAAATTGCTACTGAATCAAACCATGCCTCTTCAGTGCTTCCTGCTTATGAATTAAATTGAACAGAAACGGGGAAATGATATAAGAAAAATTGCAGAATTTGACAAGGAGATACTTACAAAAAAAATTATGGACCTAAAATTTATGTTGAGAAAAACCCGTTCAGAAGAATAGAGAGGAATAATAAAGCAAACGACCTACAATAAAAATTCAATTTATATGATGCTTTGGAAAAAACAAACCAAATTTTTTTTTCCTTTCCAGGGAATAGAAGAAAAGGATCATGCTCCAATATCTTCCAAGCGACTGATGAGTAGTTTTGTTGGAGCAGTCAATAAGCATCATAGAGTACAGATTAGTATTTCAGCAGCATTTAAACAATTGAAAGGACTACGAATAAATAATGATCATGAGATAGATCTCTAAGGACTATAACCCGCCTAAACAAGTGTCCCAATAAAAAGTAGATTTGAGGTGTAGATCCTGAACTTATCTCAATGCAACTTAGCTTTGAACTTCTTCAATTGGAACAACTCATGTTATTGTAAATGTTTTCTGATTCCCCTAACATTCCTGATCCATTTAGTCTTTATCTTTGGAAATGTTGTCACTGCAAGCAACGCCAATGTCACATCCTAAAGAAGCTCCACCTTTCTAAATCATATACCTCATGTTACATGCACACATTCTCAGCTGTTTACTTAGCAAGCCACCAACATTATTAACTTTCTTTGCATAATCAGCAACAACAGTAGTTATATGGTTAATATTAATAACGCATTGAAAGTTCAACAACACTATCTTGTAGGTATTTACTTACAATGACTGCTACTTGCCCAAAACTATTTCAGCATTTCAAAACTTCAACACCAAAGTCTCTTAGACAGGCTAACCATGTTTCTTCTAGATCCAAGCACTTAAACTTCAGAACCAACGCGAGTTTCTTCAATATCAAACTGTAAGGTGTCTTCTGCAAGTAACCTCTGCAAAAGACTATTTCTGGTTCCTGGCACATCATCCAATGCTGAGATGGGCTGCCAAACATGTTGCTTCCAAATTCAACAAGAGAACTTCAGAACCAAAAATCCAGAAGATAAACCCAAAGAAATCTCTCTTGGAAATAATATCAAATTGGAGACCATTTGTTGTGCTTAACAAGGCAATTAGCCTGGATATAGACTCTCAAAAGCCCCTACTGAAGCCCACTAGTTATCAAGCTATAATTGCTAAACATCAGACTTTCACTTGGATATTCTAATCTCCTTCTAATCTCCCAGTTAAGAAGAATGTAAGCCAAGACGGTGATCTATCTCCTCCAGCTCTCAAGAACAATCAAATTCATAAAAACTGCCACTGGGTCAATGTTGAATTAAAGTCTAACCTCCTCCTAATAAACTACATTCTCTTTAGTTATCAAATTGACCAGAAAGAACTCGAATTTATCCGCAAACTACAGACAATTTGCAAGTAAAGAACACTGTAGATAACTCCGATCTTATGGGAAAGATCTAGCTCACAACCCCTACGAAAAGAATATCTTGCTTTGCATAAAGCTCAAAGAAGAAGGCAATAACTACTAATATACGTATTCTTTACCCCAGGACACTACCATCACGCAACGCAATAATTGCCTCGCTTTTAGAAGGAAATGACACTTCTTCACGAAACTCTCCTCCTTTTACACAATCTTACATTTCATGCTAAACAGATTAACTGCCTCAATACCATTTCCAAAAGCTATACAATACAAAACCTGCCTTCTAATCCAAATCATAGACGCATCCATCCAACAAAAACAATCCACAGCGGAACTCATCAAACAAATCCACTAAAATAACGAACCCAGATTTAAACTTAACAAGAATAAAAGTAATAATTAAACCCCAAAAAAATGCTCTTCGTTTTACAACTTCCATGAAAGATCATGAGAGAGAGACGGACCTTGGAAAGTGGGGTTGTTGTAGGATCGATCAGAGGTAGGAGGCCTATCAACCTTGTCTTGTGATCCCTCAGACAACCGAGAAGGAACTCTTTGTTTGAATACTGCTCTCCTCCTTTTACGGGTCTTGTTCTTGGAGGACCTCAATCTCCCTCCCACGCAACCCTTAGGCGTGGACATGCACGCCCCCATATTTCCCCTCTCTGATCAATCACCCCCTGCAGCCACCACCATTACCTCCTTTAACAGAATAAACAAATTTAGAGAGAGGAATAGACGGTGAATTCTAGTGAGAGAGAGAGAGAGAGAGCGCTTAAGCTACCGTTCGAAAAATTTCCTTCTTTTTTTCGCTCTTTAAATTCGGGTTCGCAAAAAAAGCAAAGCTTTCTTTTAATGTTTTTTATTCATTAAAGTGGGTTAAAACTTAAATGGCAGGAACAGGTAAGGTAGTCGTTGTTGTTGGCAGCGTAAGGTATCAAATATTGGCAATAGTGGGAGGGGGGGAGGTTGTGGGTGGGACCGACGTGTGGGTGGCTAAAATCTCTGGGTCAGCGAACGTGTGGGAGTCTGTCACCCAGTTCGTGGATGTGCTTTGTTGGGAAGCTTTGACCGTCTACGATTTGTATCTGACGACGTTGTTGTCGTCGTCGTCGTTGTCTTCTTACTTTCACCTACAACTGTTATCCCTTCATCATCCATCTTTGTTTCGTATTACATTCTATAACCAGCCCGAATGTGTCTGTCAGATCAAAAGGCTGTGCAACAAACAATCTCGTCAACCACAATATCTGTGATTACGAATCAAGATGCCTCAGAGTTTGTGTTCAATTTGTTTAATGCTAGACAAATTTTATTGTCTTTAATTCCACTCTAAACTGACACAAACTCTAAGAAATATAAATTAAAAATATATATATTATTTTATGTTAAGTGCTATCTATTGAACGGGGATTATAATTATTATGTATAATTTTGATAAGAGTAGTTCTACATATAATCATAGAATGTGTAAATATTGTACAGTTGTTTTGAAAAATAATGGGGTTCACTATTAAAAAATTAATTTCTTTTCATGTGGGTTCCATATTTATTCACTTTTTTCAAAGCGATTGAACGGCGCTTGCACACTCACGTCTGCAAGTATCATTTCTCTTTTGATAATATCGTTGATGGGTAAATAGTGCGGACTTTAGGTATTGATCGTATTTTTTAATAATAATTTTGAACGAAAATTACTAATAAGATCAAACAACTAATTTCTATTGAAATTCACATATTTTTCATATTATATGAAATTCACTTATACATCATAAAAATGATATTTTCATGCCATGTAAGCAGTGTTTAAACTCTTTAATGTTTATTCTTTCATAATATATATATATATATATATATATATATATATATATATGACTTTTTCTTAGGTATTGAATTCCCACTAAAAAAAATGGTGTGGAATAAACAAAGTCAAGTAATTGTGAATGAGAAATTCTATTTGCAGTCCTCAAGTGGAGACTGCATGTACAGACACATTATTAAATGAGAGAAAACATAATTTTAGGAGAGATAATTTTTTAATTTTAAAAAATTTTAAAGTTAAAATAGCTTAGACTTACATTGTAAACCCTATTTAGAGATTGTACCTAACATTGCTCATTGTGAATGCGTATGAAAGCAAAACTTGTACGTACGTATGAATGGAAAAATGCACTTTCAAAAAAGGCCGAAAAGCAAGCGTTGAGAAATAGCATTGCGAGATTAGTATATAAATGCAATCGTTGTGTTTCAAATATGCCAAAAGTGAGTATGCAAATACTAAATCATGATTCAGAAGTTGGTTGGAGGGGAAAAAGAAGTCACTACTAGATCAGTTTAAATACGTAAACGATTTCATCTGATTTCAGCTTATTATTATAATTTTTTAAAATTTTTACATAAAATATAATAAATAATTTAATTTTAATAATAATATTAAAAAATAATATTTTATTTAATTTTTAATTTTTATTTAAAATTATTTTATCTTATCTCGTCTGGTCTCTCTGTTCAAACAAGGTCTTAATATAAAATAATAAGTTAACCTACAAAAATAAATAATTTTAAAGTGGTGCATCATCTACCACCGTCACGTCCCATCTCTATGTTTATCCCTTTCACCGATTATCACCATAATTTTCAATCATTATCATCGTAATCTTATAAAGGTTTCATTTCAAAGTTTGAAAAAGTGTTTAAATGTTAAATAAAATAGGGAAAGGAGGAGGTATCTTGTACGTAGTCTAGATTTCTAACTTATATATATAAGATTGGATAATTCATATCATTAAATTTAAAAAAAATCAGAAAATAATAAATTTATTTGGCATTTGATCAATCGTTACATTTCAATTTGAAAAATGATACAATTAATTATGAACCTTTATAGTTATTAATACAACTCACAAAATTTAATTTTTATAATTTAATATTTTTAATTGTAGCTGAATCCTTATACTCTTGTCAACCAGATTTTGTATTATATATTGACTGTTGGTATATATAATTTCTAGGCATAAGTTTAATTTGGCCATGTCTGAAATGATGACAATGATAGCTGTCCCATGTGGTGACAAGGAGCGGCATTTTAATAATCTCATTTAAATGATTCAATTTCAGATATTATTACTTTTTAACATTTATTTAGATATTATTTGGCATTGATGAGTTTGATTTAAAAATAATAATATTTTATTAAAGATTTAGTTTAAAACTTAAAAAACAGTTGTATATATTATTTCTTTTTTCTTGATAAAACAATGTAAGATCTGACCTAGTTAGTTCATAGAAAATCTTACAAAAATACAAATGTCCAAATGGATATAATTTGATATGAGATTTGTCACGTATACTTTATATAATTTTATATGATTCATTAGATCTATTTTACTGTAAAAATAATTTTACAATTTGAGGTATCATATTAAGTCACGTCCTAGCTATCTCCCTTTTCTCTTTACACTGTTGCCCCCAAACAAACTCAAGACCAAAAAACGGGGGGTTGGAGCTTTGACTCATCCCTTCCTCCCTCTTCTTTCTAGGTTTTCTTTTATTTTTATGATTTTTTTTCGTTTATAGTAGGGCGAAATGTAGATTTATTGTTCTACGGAGCTAGATGACCACCACACGCCCCACCGCAAGATTCCCAAGGCGCCGATCCTTTAGACAAACGAATAATCTCATCGAACGGAGCTACGCGTGAGCCACACGCGCGGCCTAAAGTGCGCGCGTGACAGCCACCCGCCACCGCAATGGGAGCTCTATCGTCGCCAAGCGCGACTTTTCTAGGACCAGGTTTATCGATTTTTTCATACATGACGTTATGTCGTACTTCCAGGGTGGCGTGAGTTCCTTAGGCGCCACCATAGTCTCGGTATTTGTATTTTTTATTTCCTCTAAAGTTGAAAATGCGGATCTACAGCTTTCCAAGCTGTAATTCGCTATTCTCCTATATATCTTTTACGTTTTCTGTTATTTACTTTGTTTTAGGTTTAAAAAACAAAACAAATTCTCTTGAATTTTTGTCCATAGAGTGTGTCTTCTACTCCGTCTTAGATATAGTGTAAGGTTATTTAATTCTATCTTAGAACAGAATGTGAGTCAGGGTTTTTTAAATTTATCTTAAGACAGAGTGCTGTCTCTCAGACGGTTTGTCTGTAGAGAGTTACAACAATGGACCAGATCATGTCAGTCACAAAGAAATTTGTGTATTGGAGAGCCTTAAAATCAATAGTTAGCTTGTATTTTATATGTCTCAAGTTAAAGTTGTAATATCCTGTTATGAATGAATGAAGTTTGTTCTACCTTAAGAAAAAAAATTACGCCATTTTTATAAATTTACTTTTGTACAATTTCTTTTTAGTTAAAATATTTTTCTAAAATAAGTTTTGGGATGTAATATATTAAGTTAATTTATAAATTTATTTTGATGAACTCCGTATTTCTCACAAGACCAATAATCAATTTTTTGAAAAAAAAAATAATTTAAAAAAACTATATGACGAGGCCAAACACATGTACATCAAAAAAAAAAAAAAAATGTGGATAAGTGTGTCTGTGAATTGATGTAACAGCTATGAAATTTGTAGGGAAGGCCTCTGAGATGGGGACCCCCCTAGGACTAGGTACGTGGTGCATCCCTTTGAAATGAATGCACCAATATCCCACCTCCGATGAGCATCTTTTAAAGCAAGCTCTACAAATAAGGGCATGGCCGTTCTCACATCACTTCTCAATTAGGTAATATTTTCGAGATTATAATGATAGCATAATCATTCTGATATTTTCTTTCTGGGGAAAAATATATTCATATTTTGGCTGACATTAAAAATAGAATAAGATCACTGTTTAATTAATACCATCTTATTCAGTATCAACTACCCAAAATCATGTTTTGTTGGATTTTGTTTTTAATGCCGAACCTATAATTAAACTAACTAATAATTAATGATATTGGAGTTTTTCAAGCAATAAATTAATTCATTTAAATGTTAAAAGAAAATAATGAGTATTGCAGGCCAAGTGATTGAGGTGGTATGACTCAGTTGTGGTCATAGACGACAGGTCGGAGTTGGAACTCGGTCAAAGTGGGAGTACGATTTGAAAATATTTCATATCATTGTTCTAATTTTTTTAGATATTTAATTTTAAATTTTAATTTAAAACCACATTTCATCTCAGGCAGCTCATCTTACTGTACCAACCGCAGCTAAAAAAAAAAAAAAAAAAGAAATTCCAATTAATTAGTGGCGTACATCAGTTGAGTTGTCCTTTGTCCACGACCAACTCAAACATTCAAGGCCAGGCTATTTAATTTACTCAAAATGTAAAATAAATATCTTTAGACCGCACCTGGCACGGTTCTTCTCGTGAGACTCGTCTCACATCACGACGCCAACCCACCAAAAAATAATGATGACAAAAAGTAATTACTATTATTTCATGCTTCGTGTTTATTTTTAAAAATATATATTTATAAGTTGGTAATAATATAAAAGTTATTATTTAAATAATATAAATGATATATTTTATCCGACTTGAAAATAAATTCATTTATTTATCTCAATCAAATGATTTTGGTATGTCACCTCCTTCTCATATATCTTTTAATTAATGAAAAGGCGCTTATTTAAAAAGAGAGAAAAAAAAAAACATGCACTCATCAATTATTTTTTTACTTTTTCTATTTTTAAAGATGGGCGTAGTTTATGTAAGTTGGGCGTAGTTTATGTAAATTTTAAGAGAAATTTTATTTGTAGTTCCCATTTGGAGACTGTATGTACATGTCTTTTATTAAATAAAAAAAATTATCATTTCAGGAGGGATAGTTTTGTAATTTTAAAAAATTTTAAAGATAAAATTACCTAAACTTGCATTGCAGTCCTAAATGGGGACTATATCTAGCATTGTTCATATTTTAAAGGTAACGTTGCATATAGTTGTAGAATTCACGAGTATTGTGTAGTTACTTTTAAAAAAAAAGAGATTTATTATTAAAATATTAATTTCTTTTTTATGTGAGTTCTATAATTATTCAATTTTTTAAAAATAATTACATAACGTTATATACTCACGATTACAATTATCATTTTTCTTACCAACAATTTTTGGAACACGAAAGATAGTAAAAGTGTTTATAGTTATAGGCGTAAATGTGAAGAGAAATACTATCATGTCTCTTCAATTATATATTTCATTTTACTTCATCGATGTGGTATTAGTGTTATTAAGAAAATAAAAAATATATATTTAAAATAAAATAATTTTAAAAAATATAAAATGAGAAAGATCTTTACATTTTTTTATATCTATATTTTTAATTTTTTTTTAAATAAATACAGTGCCACATACTGATGTCGCGTCAATAAAATAAAATAAAATAAATAATATAGACATGATAGCATTGCTCATGAATGAGGTAGTAGTGAAAATGCAAAGAAAGAAATATGAGCTGCACAGAGAAGGTAGGCCTACCTAATGCTTTCGACGGAAGTTAGGAGTGGCAGTTAAGTCCAATGAATAATAAATTTAAAAAAATGATGCTCGCAGTCGTGTGTACGAGTGCCGTGCAGTTGTTTTAAAAAAAATGAATAAATATGAGACCCACATGAAAAGAAATTAATTTTTTAATAGTAGACCTCACTTTTTTTCAAAGTGACTGCACGACGTTTGCCCATTCCACTACTTTTAATCCAGTGAAGAAGAAATTACACAAACGAATAAATCTAACACAAATGATATTTATAAAAAAAAAGTAAATAAATATTAAATTTATATAAAAAAATTAATTTTTTTATAATAATTTTTTTTAAATGACTGTATAATATTTATACATTTTATGATTATTATATGTAGTATTAATATGTTGAAAACTAATTTTTAAGTATTTACGTTTCCAAATTTCTTCAGGTTAATTGTAGACCAATAAATTGTCGGTTGGGAAGTTGTCCAATATAAACGTGGCGTCCAGGTAAAGCGGCACAACCACCCAGCTAAAACCTGCCTTTTCTGTTTACACGTGAGCCGGCTGCCAGGCCCTAGACGGAACGTGCAAACCCAAAAACTGTCATCTCTTCCTTCCACATTTATCTTCTAATCTGAACACAATATTAATGCAATGCAGCTCCCCCATGATGATGCCAAAGGCTACTCTCCCTCTTCCCCCTCTTTCTTTCTTTCTTTATTTTAACCTTATCTTGGAATTATTCACACAAAATTTCCCATTTATGATTACAATTTATCCATAAAATACACGGCCAATGTGCATGCATGCAGTCTTTATAGTCATTCTATTTAAAATCAGTGTGGAAAACACATCGTCCACATTATTGATGTGACATAATTTAATTTATATCATTTAAATTTATAAATTTTTCTTATAAATTAAATCGTGTCACAATAACAATATACAGTATTAGAAATTTGGCCGGCCTGTAATTACCAATGCCTCCTTTTGTAGAGATTGACTTAACCCCTAAAAAATGCCGACATATGAAACTAATTAAAATATATCATATCTATAAATATGATTAAAAATAATACTATTGGTCAATAAAAAAAGAGTAATGCTACATATAGTCGTGGAATGTACAAATGTAGTGTAGTCGTTTTGAAAAAATATGGGGTCTATTATTAAAAAATTAATTTCTTTTCATGTGGATCTTATATTTATTCATTTTTTTAAAAATGACTGTACGACGCTTACACACTCACGACTATGATTTCTGACAAATAACGGGTTCGATTTCTACAGCGGACCAAACACCAGGTCCACAAAAGAGAATTTGGGCATGGGACGCTGTGACATTTGTAATCAAAGTTTGAAAAAGTTTTGTTTCTCTTTGCTGGTATTAGGCAGATTTTGGCATCATCTGTTTGACTTTCTGAGCAAAATCTCTTCTAAAGCATACAAGTCGTCGCAGGATTCAATGAAGGAAAATGTAATGTAATTATGTAAGAGATGAAATTAGAAAGAGCTCATCAGCCCAACTCAGGTTAGCCTGGGCCTGGGCTGGGCTGAAGACGAATGGGATGAACCCATCACCGCAAGAACGAGTGCTTTAAATTACAAACCAAGTATGCTTGGACAGCCCCAAAACTAAGTAAAATGGGCTCAATTAACCATTACCCTACTATTTCACCCAATTTACGTATCGTAGTGTAGGGATTTGGCACTTGAAACCAGAAATATCTGATCACGAAAATAAATAATAATAATAATAATAATAATAATAGAGAAATGATAGTTGCAGTCGTCACTGTACAAACACTGCACAACCAATTTGAAAAATGTGAATAAACAAGAGATCTACATGAAAAAAATTAATTTTTTAATAAAAGACCCTACTCTTTTTCAACGCGATTGCACGACACTTGCATTGTATGTAATATTACTCGTCTGTACATATATTTTATATAAAAAATTTTACATGTTGATGTAAAAGGAATTTTACAGTCTAATGGATCACATTAAGATAAAAACATAAAAAGAGGGCAAACCTTTTACCAAAATAAAATATATTGTAAATGTACCCAAAATATGTAATAGCAACAAAAAAAAAAAAAAAAAAAAAAGTCATTATAAGAAAAAGTGTAAAAAAAAATTAAATTAGCATGAGTTGTAATCTTTATATACCAACTTTATTGCTTTTTCTGACACCTTACACCCCTCACAGTATATTATCCTCTGTTATTTTCACATCATTCATAATATTCTTCTCCTATTTTCTTTGAATTAGATATAATAATTGTCATCAACCAAGCTAATTTTAGTTTATTGCTACTACAAGTTTCGGATTTCTTCTAATCATATTTCCTAATTCTTTTGTTCAGAAATTTATATTTCAATCTACTTTTCTTTTATTACACACACTTGTTTATTTTAAAAAAAGTTTGGTAGTGAATATGAATCTCGCTATGAAAACCTAAAAAGAAATATATTGAAAATTAGATTTTTATTTATTTTAGAAATTGCTCATAAGCATTAATCATCGCGGTTGCTTCTACATAAGTTTTTAGAAACTAAAATTATAAATTATATTTAGATAAATGATATTTGCAATCGTGGAATGCGAAAGTACTGTACAATCTCTTTAAAAAAAGTGAGTAAATACGAGACCCACATGAAAAAAAATTAATTTTTTAATAGTGAATTCTACTCTTGTTCAAAACAATTGCACAACGTTTACACACTCTACAACTGTATGTAACATTACTCTTATATTTATGATCACTTGTCACAAGAATGTATATAATGAATGTCATATTGCCTATTTAAAATGGTATATGCTAGAAAAGCTTGAATACAAAGACAGCTTGATTAGTAATTTTGTATCTAAAAAATCAGGAGTTTTGTACCTTGTGATTTTTTAATCAAAAGATCACCTCGTATTAGTTGCTCGCGCGCCTTAGATCTCAAAAACAAGCCCAAGCATATCTTGTTACCATTTGATAGCTCCAATTGCATTTTAATCAAGCTATTAGTCACTGAGGTCGATACTAGTCCAGCTGTCACAGTTCTGTACTGCACAGTAATGAACCGAAGGCATTGGGCTCAGTTAGGCTGGACTTGTTGGCCGGTGGCCATTTATTTTATTTACAAGTTAATTTTGATGTTAGAGTTGATTTGGGCCATGGCCCATATAGAGATATTAGGATTATATGAGTTGTTCTTATTTTAGTGTTTGGTTAAGATTGGCCTTGGGCCCATTAGTTAGTAAGAGTAGATGAGTATTTGTAGTGGTGTTGGATCCATTGTGAAAAATCATCCAGAACCTTAATGAGAATATTTTCCTATTTTGCTTTCTCTCTCTTTTCTCTTGGAGGCTAGGTAAACCTCGAATGTGACCTATTTTCTTATATTTTCTAGTTATCCAAACACCCACCATCAGACGTGTTACACCAGCTTATGATACGCAAGACAGAGGCTCTTTCGAAGAAAAGCAGTACAAGATGGACTCTCAAATATTCACTCTGATGTTGTCATTAATTTTCCTCCATATATAGATTAGTTACAATTTCTCGTAATTACAATCCTAATAATTATGGGATGATCTTATGCATGCGGATACTGTCATTGATTTTCCTTCATAGATTAGCTACAATTTTTCTTCACTTGTTGTAATTACAAGCCTAATAATTATGGGATCATATGCTTGCAGATACTGTATATATATCTTGTATCTGTACTAATAATTTATAATGTTTGAGAGTATTCTATGCAATTGCAAAAGACCCTATACTTCTTATTTCTTACATATTTCACACTCAAGAGATATGACCCCTTAAGCATAACGTGAGATAAGATTTCGTGGCAAAAAATTTAACTTTTGCTGTGAATTATTTTTGCCGCAAAAAGTAGGCTATTGTGACCGATTCACATTTTACAGCAAAAAAACACTTTTTGGCGAGTTGTTATCGACAAGCTTGCTACGGTAGGTTCTCGCCACAAAAACCTCATTGTGGTAGGAAATTGACTTTTTGAGGCGACATGCTCTCGCCACACAAAAGCAAATATGTTGTAGTGCAATCATCTTCTCTAGCTCTTTACTACTAGTAGTGACAAATCGTGTTAACGGGTCGTATTTGTATCATATCAACTCATATACATTATACTATATGGGTCAACCCGAACACAATTCCTTAAGCTTAACATGTCAAACTTTTAAATCCTAACACGACTTGTTAAAATAATGGGTTGACATGACATGACGAGTTTATATTAATTAATTAGAACTTGGTCGACCCGACTTGTTTCAACCTATTTCAACCCATTTTATGTAAATGAGTTGAACTGACCCGAATAACCTATTTGACTTGATTAACATAATTTCACATAAAAGTTAAAATCATAATATTTCCCAAAAACATAGAACTAACTAATAATGAAAAATATTAATATTTTTCAGAATTCAAAATATAATAAAATCAATATTACAATCTAAAGAATAAAATCACCAATCCAAATTAAAACCCAATATTACGGTTAGGGTTAGGGTTAGGGTATTTTGGTTTTTAGGTTTTAAAGAGGATATAAATGTAATTTTTAGTAAAAATCTTAACGGGTTAAGCGGGTTGACCTGTTAGTGATCCGTTTATAAGTCATGTCTTAACAGGTCAACCCGTAATGACCCTAACCCGTTAACTTCAAACCCAAATTCGTTACTTTTGTGTCATGTTCGTATTGGGTTAACGGGATGTATTACATATTACCATCCCTATTTACCACCTTCCAAAAGCATGCACAATTGAGTGCTAGCTTCAAACCAACACTAGGAAAAAAAACTTGACATACTATCCAAAATGATCATTTTGTGTTATTTATTAAACTAAGTAATAAAGGCATAGCTGTTTCATTTTTTTTTTCAATCTTGATATCTAAACAAACCCTACTTTTTCGAGTTTGATGTACACATTCAGAAAAAAAGGTCAGATACGTGTGTTTTCAAAACAAGCAAAATATTGAATAAAGTAGAACAGAAATGCCAACTAATGAAATGAAAGGGTGAAAGTAGAGTAATCACATTAATATAGATATGGATGCATGACCCCATGCATTTGAAGTTTAAAATCGTCGACTGTACAAGCTGCTAAGGGTCACAATCTAGTGATCAATAACTTATCATATATGTTCCCTCATGTCTATGTCCTTTGAACAAGCTGGCAAAGCCTCGATCTCTCTCTATATATATTTCTGCCTTATCTTCCAAGTAAACAGTATTCACTGTTTTCAAAATTAAATAGCCTTTAATATTGGCCTGAGATCACCTTAAAGTTTGATGATTGGTACCACCGTACAAGAGCTCTCGCTCATATCTTCAAATTATTGGTTTTGAGGGTCCGTATATAGCAACTCCTCTGCCTTGCAGCTGGCTGCAGCTTGTCTCATTAATTCTTTTACAGACATATTGCATACCAACAGGGTAAAGCCAGCATTAGCTTTTTCATTTAGAAAGTATGCAATAAATTAGCTAGGGATTTAGAATATTTTCCCTTTTTTCTTTTTTCTTTTCCTTACAATCCCAAGATCAGTTAGGTACTTGTGAATTCTACAAATATTATATATATATATATATATATATATATATATGAATTGTAGAAAGTATTTGAGTTAAAAAATCACAAGAAATCTCAATTGATCTTTATCTCGAATCATTCTAGACGACCTTGTTTAATATATGCATGAACGAATTCTAGCTGATCAAAATTTAAACCAATAATAGATTTCATTGCTTGCTAGCTCGATCGTCATCGGGACCCAAACACCTCAGCAGATTGGACTGAGGAGCTGTATGCCTCTATGCATGATGTATATAAGCATAAACACAAGATTTAATACTTGGGCCCGACATCTTACATATATAATTGTCAATCACTAGTACTGTACAATCCCAACCATTCACGCCATATTATATATATATATTAAATTAATTAAAAATATGCATATATAGTTGTAAATGCTAGCTAGCTATATACTGATTAATTAGGCATTAAACCTCCCATTAACGAAGGCTCCCAACCAAAAGTGGTATTCATTGCTTCACACCCAAAATACAAATTACAAATTGGTGAAACTCCATCGATCACGCAGGCAAATGCATGAAACTAAATATTGTTCGGTGTGGATTATTGTAGGCCGTTACCATTTTAATAACTAACTTTCCCACACGACATCGATCTCCATGCGTTGTGTTAACGTCGTGTTTCGTACATTTTTAGGTCAGGTTCTAGCAACTTAGGTCTTTAGAATTGGGCTTGCGAAAATAGAGAAGAAAGTAACTGGGAGAGGGTGACACTGGGGCCGGAGAGTCTCCAATGTCAAAGTTAGTATCACCTTTTGGAAGTTTGTAAATAAGTAAAAGAATCTAGAGATTAGATAGAGATTTCTCGTACTTGGGAGTTGTTAATTATACTGGGAGTTTGGGGGGGGGGGGGACAGATGGTGTCTGCCCCCATGGAGTCCATGTTCTTTTACTGTTCCTTTTGTCAGAGGCCTTTAATGCGGTGTGCCACTGTGACGGCTTCGTTGATGTGGCGTGTAGCTCGGGTAGTGGTGCCATTAATGCGGCGTGGTTTCTCGATTTGCTTTACCCTGCTGGCGTCCATGGTGGTTCATCAATGTCTTCTTATCAGAGGATCGAGGGTTCCCCTTACTTCCTGCCTGTTTACGTGGACAGGTACTCAAGGGCTGGATGACCCAACACATAGAATATTTGATTAAATGAGGTAGAGTGTAGAGTCAGGGTTCGAATTTAGAATCTTTTCTCTGATACCATGTGAAATCACCACTTGTTCCAAATGTGGCGCCCCTGACCCCCATGTAGGGAAACACAGGAATCGAGATGCCAGGATGATGACAACACAGTCACGTTTCCCAACGAAAGTGTCAAGTGTGTGTACATGCAATAGTGTACAATAAAAACGCAGCGGATAATTAAGTCTTCTAAGTACCAAAATTTAAAATACAATTTAAATATCAGAAGAGGTTTAAAAAGCAGTTATACAGTCATCCCAAATCAAAGTTTAACACATGTCCCGAAATACAAATGAGTGATCTCAAATCACTCCTCGGGCGGAGCCGACTCCTCAGGCTCACCCTCATCTTCATCTGCATCAAAATCTGCGTTACCACAAAATGGTACCGCAGGTAAGTATAACCCAAATAACCATATAATAAAAATGCATTAATGCAACCAACATGCATGCATATGAAGAAATATGCATTTTCCTCAAAACATCATTTTCCCCGAAAATGATTATTTTCCAACACATGCCAAAATCCCAGTTGACCCAAAATATCCGAAAAACATTTTCCCAGAAAATGATTTACACAAAATCCATCACACACTATTTTTCCAGAAAATAGTTCATTTATCCATTATACCATATGCACCATGGCCTCCCTTAGGGACCATCCGCACGTCCTGGCTTCGTAGCGATGCTCAGTTCCGCGCCCAGCGCGTTCGTGGCCAAGCACCCACTACGCAACGAGCGATGCCCAGTTCTGCGCCCAGTGCGTACGTGGCCAGACATCCTCTGGTCCCCGCCAGCAGAAGGACCACTGAGTCGGCACGACTCTCTCGTCCGATCCCATTGTCGCCCGGCGACAATCCAGGGGACGTTGCTCAGTATATTCCGCTCCCGAGTAACCAGAGGAGCTCCACCGAGATAATGCCCCATCTCGGCTTGGGGTCGTGATACACACGCACCCAAAATCCATTCTCACATGAAAACTCAGTTTTCATAAACACATGAACATGAATGCAATACACGAAAACCCATTTTCGTTTACAAACATGATCATGCGTGCAAAATGCAATGTACATGAACACAATATCCAAACCAACAATTACCAATCCAATCCAATCCAATCCAACCAAACAACTCCAATCACTAATCCATCCGACCCCCGAACTCCCCGGACTCAGTCCGGCATGTCCAACCAAATACAGTGAAATGAGTTAGTGCAAAAAATACATTTAAATCACAAAAGTTCTTTGGAGAAATACTTACAGTGCTATATAGCAATTTTCGAAGGATCACGAAGCTGCAAGAAGCGGCAACACAGCAACAGAACAGTGTCAAATACACTGTGGCCGTGGGTCTCAAAGACCCACTTTTCAACGGTGACAAACAAAGACCCAAAATTGATAGGGGCCTAGGGAGGTCGGTGAAGTTAGTGGTGGTGAAGGTTGGCCGTGGGTGGCGGCGTGGGCGGCGGTAGAACACCAAAAACACCCAAAACGGAAGTAGAGTTGGAAGTGCTTTACCGGTGACGGATCGGAGGTGGGGTTGGGTCCAATGGGTTGCCAAGAGGTCGAGGATGAAGTGGTGAGAAGATGGTGGCCGGAAGTGGCACGACGGCGGCGCTAGAGCGAAGGTGACGCCGCGGCTTTGAAGGGCTGCTGGTGGTTAATGGCGGCGCGAATGGAGGTGAGGTTGGTGGGGTGAGGTCGCCGGCGGCAGGGGAGGCGAACGGACTGGGCGGTGACGGCCATCGCCGCCTCACGGCGGCGGGCTGGGGGAGAGGGGCGACGCACGGGAAGAGAGAGGGAGGGAGTGCGCGCGCGGGAAGGGAAGAACCAGGAAAAGAAAAAGAAAAGTAAGAAGAAAAAGAAAAGAGGAAAGAGAAAATGTAGGGAAAGAAATGAGATCCAATCCTCACATCTTGGGTCACAAAAATGATGTAACGGAAACGATTTTAAAACAGCAAGTTAAATAAAATAATTTAAACGTAATGGTAAAGTAAAATTAAAATAATTAAATCCCATAGTAATTAATTTAGAATAAAGAGATTTTAAACGCATAACAATAATTAATAATAAGAAAGCACTTCAAAATAATTTTCACAAAATTAAAAATCATAAAATAAATCCACTAAAAAAAAATCCAACAATTCTAAAATAAAAGAATAAATTTTTGAATCCATAAAAATAATTCCTTCAGTAAAAATACACTAAAATACGGGGTGTTACACCAAAAGTTTAAGCTGATGGAAAGAGGTAAATTTTATTATTTATTTTATATCTTAACAGATGAAATTAATGGGATCGGAGCATATATTGCTTCATGACATGATCGTGAAGGAATTGATTATAATTAATTAGCAGGAGTCGATTTTATGGGTTTAGAACATGGACTCATCTCAACTCATCTGAGTTGATCAGTTCAAATTTAATCCTAACTTAACATCCAAACACACAATTTCCAAATCACTAAATATCACTCAACTCAAGACCACTTTACACGTGGGACCCACAACCTTTTTCAACATTCTATAAATGCATCTAAACTCATCTTAGGTGGGTCCCACAAAACTCATTATATCTCAACTACTACTATTAATAAAGAACTCAACTGCACCAAACTTTAGATCAGGCGATTCTGGCAAATTGAAATCGTGTCTTAATGAGTCAATTCGTTTTGACCCCCCTTCAAAATGAAGCATCAGCAAAACTATTTGAAGTTAAGGTCGTGCTATATATATTTTTACAAAAAACATAAAAAATAAGTTTTTTTTAAACCTATTTCTCCTAACTCAATACTAGTTTTCCTGACTTAAGTAATGATATACTCTAACATTGCTTCCTAGGATGATCTACAATGTGCGTTCTACTTCTAAACACAGATTATATATTGGTGGTACTAGATTTTTACTTGGTAATCAACAGTGGTCAGATAACACGAAGACGTTGGTGATATTGGAGTCGTGTAACCATAAATATGACACTACAATAAATCAGGCATTTTTCAGTGCTCAAAATCGTCGCAAACACTCCCAATAATCATTGCATTTAATCATTTTTGATGATTTTTAAATCGTTGCAAGTTTGACGAAATTAAGTCGTCATTTCTGATCAATTTCAGCTATAGGCAAAACTCGTCGCAAAAGCTACTATTCCTGGCGATTTTAATCCGTCGCAAATATCTCAAAAATGATAGAAATGGCGTTTCTATTTACCATTAGATTGTTGAGAAAAGTCAATTGCGGCGATATATATCGTCGCAAAAGGTTAATAAATAGCCGAAAATGACTAAATATTTTTTTCAGCGATTATGTATTATCGTCGCTATTATGTATTCTCAGCGGGTTATTGTCGTTGAAATAGAGCTCACGGTCGCCGCAAATAAGTTTAACTAACAAAAAAAATTTCCGGCGAAGTTTACTCACCGAAAAATGTTTTTACGACAAACATTATTTGCCGCAATCATCTATTTTCGTTGAAAATAGTCGTCGCAAATAAAATTTTTTCCGACAAATTTGAATTCTGTCGCTAAAAGGATATTGGCGACATATGTTAATCGTCGCAAAAATGATGATAGTAGTAAGTGGATGAAAGTCGCCGCAAATAATCTATTACAAAAATTAAAAAAAAAATACTAGTGAAATGTTTCACTAGTACTACTATCTTCATAACTTCTTTATTGCACAATCAGTACTAGTACTACTATCATCATAAAACAACAAAAGCAAAATCCTAAAATCTGTAGTAACTACACTAAGAGAGTTTATATGAAACACATCATCCACTACTCCCTCTTTTATGCTTAGATCAACATCGTCTAGCCACTAATAAATACTTTGGCAAGGGAGTAATAGGGCATTTATTTAATAAATATACAATCTAGTTGTCATACATGTACACGATTTATCTATGTGCAAAGACAATTAAAATTCAATAAGAGCACTTGAAAATACTTTTGTTGAGCTAGAAGATGAACAACACATTCATAGAACAAAGCACATCAATACCCATCCTCCACACACATACAATCCAATCCAACACCAACTCAAGTTTCCATTCATGAATACGTAGAGTTGGGAAGAGGAAAAATAAGAAACAATATTCCAAACACAGCAAAAGCAGAGAAGATCCAAATAATGCATACCTTGCGATACCTATAGGTTCTAGCTCTATCTATCAGCAAAAATAGGTTCTACCTGCAGTCAAGAAAAATGTTCAGCAATTTTAATGAAGCAGCAATTATTGTGTTCAGCTTCATAAGTGTTCAGCAATTTTAACAACAACAAAGTACTCTAAAAAAAAAAACATTTGCAAGGAGCATTCACATTGTATCAACTAGGTTCTTAGAATTTTAGGCATTATAGGACGAACTACACATCCTTTCTATGAGGAACAATTCTCTCTGTTTGATTATGGAAATGTAAAATGACAAGGAATAGTTGCAATATTTTACACTTAGAAGTAGCTTGAATGACTATGGAGGGATCTGCAATAATATTAGGGCTTCTTGTATAGTTGTTTTCTGTAAGTGTGGTTAGGGATCTCACCCAGCATGGTGGGACATCAAGGTATGGTTCTTTAGTTTACTATTTTGAGACCTAAGTACAGAGTGGCCTTAAATGAATCAAGGTCATTTAGTTGATTGGTTCCTGCAATTTTCAACTTGGAAGACGTTAAAACAAAAATGCTACTAGAGATGCTAATACTATAAACAAAAGAAATGCCAAGATAACAGAATCTCACTCAAGGTCTATGAGTGAGATCATGACTGTCAATGAAATTGTGTGTTAGGACAGAAAAGCATGTGATGGATGTAATGTTACAGGATGAAAAAATGGTCTTTGATAAAAAAAAAATGGCGGTACTAAAACATCCTATATAAAAAATACAAATTCACATTATATTTCAACATGCCTTACAAGAACATTGCATCCAATTGACTTTTAATATATACCAATTAAATAATTTTAGAGAAAATAAAGGGCTAAACAAAACATGTAACCTATAAACATAATCTTAAACTATAAAGGACTTTCAATTGGTGCTAGAATCAACAACAAGTCATTTTAAAAATAAAATTTCAGATTACCTAAATCTCCATACCCATAAAGCTAAAAAGTTCACTAATTTGCCACTGAGCCTTTCGCTTTCGTCCTCATGCCACCATGCATGTAACATGCAGGGGAGAAAGAGGACACCAAGCAAGATACAGGTCATGCATATCTAAGACTTTCCCATAAGCCTCTCCTGCAAGATCTCCCCTAAGTTAGAGTGAAACTTTCAGCATTCAGGGTTAAATTTGTAATCTGAGTTCTTTCTCTCTTTGCTCAAGCAAGTAATCAATGTCTCCTACCTGAATTTGAAAAGTGCCATGGTTGAAATGCAACTGAGAAATTCATATATAAACTTTGAATTTCAAATCCATTACAAGCATATAGATGAAATCTTAATCAACCTCAGTATATTCTTCACCAATATTGTTGCTGGGTTATCAAATATGCTCTACTTCTGGCTTCTAAAGTATTATGTGTACCTAGCCTTCCACCTATTCGCATAGCATTTTTATGTAGAAAGTTTCAGGCTCATCCTAGTAAACTCATCTTTCACATCTCTTTTTTGGTTTTCAATAGAAGTTTCTACGAGTAAAACATAATTTATGGTTACAAACAACTATTAAACAAGCAAGGCATAATGATTTCCTGCCAAAAATGACATTATGAATAATCACACATGCATTGGGGATGATAATCAAGTTCATCTTGAGTAAAACAATTTACATAAGCCAGGAGTAGAACAAGAAAAATTATGAGAAGCCATAATAAAAAATTCAATAATTGGTACTTATAAAAAAATCTTATAATTAGTAGTTATCTAAACTATATTACAATTAAGTAGTTCATAGGAATCTGCTGGATCCTAACGTCATCAAAGCTTACCTGGAAGTTAATTCTATTTGTAATTCTACCATGTCCAGGTATACTATCACCAAAATCCTGTAGGAAAAGGGGGACATATAGCAAATGGTGTGTGACAACATCTTGGAAGCTTGATTGAATAGCATAAATTTAGGAGGTATAAAGCCAGGCCTTGATTTTAAACCAATAATGAGCATCCATCTTTCTTTATCACAAATGAGAGAAACAGAAATGGAAGGGTGAGACTTCTAGATCCACAGTAAATGATGAGTTTTGGAAGAAAGCAAATGAGATACAGGTACCACCAACAATCAAAAGTCAAATTATTGATAAATAGTACTGATCTTGCTGGAATTATTGATAAATAGAAGGATGTGAGTCATTTTACAATAATTTCAGATTGAAGATGGGAAATGAAAAGAAGATACTCTTTTGGCATGATCTGTGGTGTGGGGATACTGCTCTTACTCAAGTTTTCATATTATAAGTGCTCTCAATGAATTTATCATCATGAAAATTACAAATCTCACTCAGATATACCAGATTTGGATTTTTATAGTAGAAGACTGGGTATTAGATCAATAGGGATTTATATGTTTTAATTTAACAGCAACTTGCATTAATTATCCCCCAAAAGTTATGGGAAATCAGATCATTTTTGTCAATTTAATCTTTTGTTTTTCTTCTTTCTTTTTTTTTAATCTTTATTTGCAGCATTTAATTAATTATAGGGAAAAAAAAAGCTTGGTGGTTGAACATTGCCTTCTCATACTCATGTACATGTAAATTAAATAGGTCTAAGGAGGCACATAGAAGAGAGAGATATTAGAGATTTAAAAAAGAAATTAGATAATTCATGTAGATGACATAGAGTTGACATCCAAACACAATCAACAAATCAAAGAACAAAAAGCCAACAGTGACTTTACAAGTTTAGAGAAATATTTTATGTTATTAGAAATTCTGGAATAAAAAACGAAAGGCATTGGTCAATGATTTGTTCAACCCTGACAAGGGTTTCCAGCCAACTCAATAGGCTATACACAATTACAGCTTACAAAATCCTCTTGCAAAAGCAGACAACTTAGACAATCTAACCTTTTCATTAACAGAAGCAGAATTAGAAGATGCCCCACCCATAGTCTATTGACCAAGCCCATGCTTGTGGATCTCTATGTGCAACTCTGGTGCCTAAGAACAATAAATAATGGAATCAAATTAATAGCATGAAAAATCATGGCAAAAATCAATTGATACTTTGGTTTATGAGTTAAAGACTAGACTATTTGAAGTAGAAAGGATATCAGTAGGAGCAACACAATCCCACTCTCCACCGCACTTATGCATAGCCCAAACACTAAAGAAGCACTAAATTCTCTGTTAGATAATTAGTAGTACCACACAAGCTCACAAAACCATATATACTATTTTTTCCCAAGCAATATTGAGACAATGCAAGTCATGATCATCTTAAAAAAATTTTGCTTATAGAAAAAAATCATTTAAAAATGCAATGCAAGTCATTAGATTAAAATTCAGTATAGGATCATCGCTAATAAGGTTCAAATGAAATAAAATCTGAAACTTGAAAGTTACCTTATCTATGACTTCTAAGGACTTGTGATAGAGCTCGTTAGATGGATCCTACAAAAAAAAAAAAAAATCCACCATCAAACTTCTATAAGATTCTCTGACCTCAAGAAAAACATAATTTAAAAACTCAAAAACTGGAAATTTACCTCGTCTACTGCCTTTTGGAAACAATCACGTGCCTTATCAAAAGCTACCTTTGCCTCATCAACGTCAGGAGTGAGAAATGCTAGGTGGTGTGGGCATTTCCCAGGCACCACAGAGCATCATGCTTCACTGGATCGATAAGCAAAGCCTCTTCCAACTTTGCAATGGCATCTATAAAATTCAAATTTCAAGCACATCAAATGTAAAGTTCAAAACTTTTTTGCAACAGACGTTCCAATAAAATTATGAAGTCCTAAGAATACCACTAATCATCAAGCAGTAGACGTGGGTTGTGAATAGAGCAAGGAGAGAGAGAGGGCCTTGGGCTGCTGGGCTAGGCGTGGAGGAGAAGAAGGCTCTAACGGAGGACTGGCAATGGCGTCGAGGTGTGGGTGGTGGTGAGCGGCGCCCCTAGCGGCGACGATATAGAGAAATCCGAGAGATAGAGAGGTGAGGCCAGATTCGGGGGAGATCGACGTCCGCTGGAGGGGAGGAGGAGGAGGTGGCCAGCGAGGTGGGATCGTTGGCTTGAGGGAGAAGTGGGATCTGGGAGAGAGAGGGGGGAGGGGGGGAGATGGCTGGAGGGAAAGCAATTAGGGGAGTATCGGGAAGGGTGGGAAAAATAAGGCGCGGGGGGAAATATTGAAAACAAACTATTTCTGGCGCTTTTGTATCGCTGCAAATAATCATTAATTGGATGTAAATAAGTTGATAGGTCTTTTAAGGCGACAATATGGCTTTTACGATGAAATGTTTCACTGCAAAAAGTATGTATTATGGCGAGTTTCATGTTCGACAGAAAGAAAATGCCGCTACAGTAAAAATATTTTGTTGTGACAACAAAAATCGCTTCAAAAAAGTGAACAATGAATTCTCCCTCAGCATTTCCCAACTTCGCGCTGAAATTCAGCGGCGAAATGGAAATGCTATTTGCGGCGATTTTTTTTTGGGTGATCTTAAAATCACTAGAAATAGCCTATTTTCTTGTAGTGTGAGAAAAATAACGATAAATAGAACAAAATAAATGAGACGGACATTTATGCAATTTGACACTGTGACGACCTACATCCACTTTGATTCGGATAAATCATCTATTAAAAAAATATACAAAGTACAAAACTCCTGTACCTTATATTCTCTATGTTACAAGATTAAAGAGAAAAAAATGAGGATCAGTCTAATATTTCAGGGTCCTAAGAGGGAGAAGAAACTGATATATATTTTTTTTATATAGAAAAATTCTACTCAACAGCGCCTATACCACTTAACTGTTGAAGGAAAAACAAATAAAAAGATAGAAAATAAAACTAAATATTGTGGCATAAGACTGCTAAGTAAAAGAACTCTTTTTTATATGAGTAATTCTACATACAACCGTGAAGTGCGTAAAAGCCGCGCAATCGCTTTGAAAAAGAGTGGGGTCCACTATTAAAAAATTAATTTTTTTCATGTGGGTTCTATGTTTTATTCACTTTTTTCAAAGCGATTACGCGGCAGTTGCACAATTCACGGTTGCAAATATTTTTTCTCTTTTTATATATAAAAAAAGTTACTTTATTGATGATAGGTATAATTTATCCTATCCGATCACTATCTTAATTAGGAAAATGTTATTCAACCCGCCTTTTGAGGGCTGTAATTCAAATATTGGTTTATTCATAAAATCTGAATAGCCAAAAAAAAAAAAAAAAGAACAAAGAGAAAATACAAGCGGTCAAATGGTACTGGATTGAGTAGTTAGCTAGCTGGGTCGTTTTACAAAACTTAAAAAACAAATTAAAATTTTGCAAATCGAGGTTAAAAATTAAATAAAAATAATCTTCATATATATATATTGCACATAAGTAGCAAATGGTTGCATGTTACTATTACTTCATTATTCTTCCAAAAAGTAAAGCTTGCAACATTAATGAAGCAATCCATTAAAGTGATAAAGAAATTCTCCCTTTTTCTATATAGAGTATATGCATGTGTGTATATATATATATATATATATATATATATATATATATATATATATATATATATATATATATATAGGCTAAGGTGGTTTTGTGTACCAATCCCAACTTTTTCAATATATGCTATATTCATATAGAGTCCAAGATCAAGTCACATCGCCACATAAATGATGATCATATATTTTTGAACTTGGAACAACTCCAAAGTTCTTCTAAATAAATAAGCAGATCATGGTGTCGCCCTTTTTAATTGCGACGTACACGACTCATATATTTAGATGACCTAATACAGATCGTGCATGTGACCTTATTATATATATATATATATATAATTTTGTGCAACACTTGTCTGATCGAAATTCTCTGTTGGGATGTTGACTGAGATATATATCCATGGAACATGCATGCAGGCAATTATACGTATGAGCAAGCAATATCCAAGCGAGCGAAGATCAGCTGCAGTTTCCTGTACAAATCTTCAAGCACGTGAGATTAATTTGGGTCTCAATCATTGGTGGTAGAAACCGCGCGCTGTCCAGTCTGCAGTTTCCTGTACTTGTTCAGCTAGCTAGCTAGCTGACGCTGCATGCATGCATGCATTATGTGCATGGAATGGGAATCTTATTTTTCACAAGGCTGTCTGCCTATTTCATGCAATGTACGTAGTACTGCTTATTTTGCACGTGGGAGATCATGATCGATCGATCAACTCCGAGCTTTGTGATCATGCAATAAAATCAGTTTCATGGTTTTTTTCCTTGGTATAAAAAGCCAAATCATGTGCGATGGGTGATGACTTTCTGTTATGATTCTCTGGGGAAAAGTTCTAACCGTACGTGTAACACCCTTGATCGATCATATAATATGCGCATGGCCGTAGTGAAACGAATATTTCGTTAATGCATGGTTGATGTGATAAAGTACGATTACGATATCAGTATTGATCATGTTGTTGAGGTCATTTTAGTGAAATTTATATCGAATAGTGAAATTTATTTGAGACAATTTGTATCGAATCATTCAAATTTATTTATGTAAATCGGGTTTAAATCATCAATGAGTTAATCTTATCCCGATCGACCGAAATAATTAAATGTGTCATCAGGTTGGAGTACTTATATTTCAAGTTTGTGTGGATTATCTAGTAATCAATAATAGAAGTACGTGATCAGGATGAACGAAGCTGGTTCTACGATCGACTTTTTAAGTATTTTGATCTTTCAAGTTTTGATTTTGGAGGATCTTCACTTTTGTGGGGGTTATAGCAACCTAACAAAACCGTGTATGATGAGAAGTAATGTATCAAATAAATAGGTATATATAATAGGCATATGCTAGTTTCCCCCCTCATTTTGACAGCTTGTGTATTTAATTTTTTTTAAATTTATTTTTTTACTTAATGATTAAAGAAGTGACTTTTAATGTATTGGTGTATTTTTTTTATTTTTTAAAAATATTTAAATATGTTAAAAAATATGAAAAAAAAGAAAAAAATAAAAATGAAAAATATTTGTGCTAGGCGACACACTCAACAGTCAAAGCTGGGCGGTAGCCTAGTACAACTCTATATAATATTGATGGGTCAACTCACATGGTTACACGAGCTGACCTAATTTATAATCGGATTCATGTCGGATTGATTAATTAGTACTTGAGTAAAATTAAACTCGATTCTAATCTTATCATTTCGTGTGAAGTTTGTGGATAGTGTTGATTTCTTATCATTATTTGGTATAAATATGGTATATGGTATAGCTGAAACAAAATATCTTTTTTTCTTATGTTTTATCTACTCGTTGAAATGAATTTCAACGGCATTAATATTTGTTTTTACTAGATGATTGAAATTATAAAATTTTATTGTGAAAATCCTTTGTGAAGAAGTTTCTTTTTCTTTGAAAGCAATTGAAGTTGAGTTTAATTGATGGTAGATAGGTCTTTTGAGGCTCATATTGATTTTTTCTCTTTAGATTCATAAGCTGCTGGAAAGAAAGAAATCACTATACCACGTACGATGTCTCGGTAGCATTTCAAGGCCAGCTACCCTATTTGTTTTCTAATAGGATGATATGTGAATTTTATTAATAGTAATGAAATGATTTGTGAATGGTTGTGAAATAATTTGAATTATTATATTTTATTGGATTTTAGAAAAGGAGATAGAGAAAAAAATGAATAAAAATATTATAAAGTTAAAATATTATTAAAATATAATTTTTTAATATTATTCTTATTTTAAAATTTGAAAAAGTTGTATTATTTTTTATACTTTATCTAAAAATTTGAAAAAATGATAATGATTAAGCAATGATTAGATGAAAAAGTTAAAAATATAAAATTAAAAAGTGCTTGTGTTTTTAAATGACGTTTGAAAAAGAAAATATGAGAAATCTTGAGATGAGATATAATCATATCACTTTCCAAACAAGCAAACCAATCGAGCGATCGATCATCAACTGGAATGAAAATAAGAGCATTTCATGTGTTCAAGCTAAAAATGCAATACATTATTATTTTTCTTTATTTTGGTTAAGAGCATAATGCTCTTTAGTTGCATATTTCTGAACAAGGAATTGGCTAAAAAAAAGTTTGCAAAACTGATGTCACTTGAAAATCAACCCAACTAAAATTTACACGATCTTTTTTAAAAAACAAGTATTGGAAGTGTTCGGCGTATTGGGATATTTTGCACACTATAAGCTCTATGAAATGATCAGAAATTCAATTTTAGAAAACAAAATGTTTGGTAGTGTAGAAAGACTTTTAGGATGTGTAATGCGTAAACGTCGCACAATCTCTTTTAAAATAGTGAGTAAATACAGGATTTACGTAAAAAAATTAATTTTTTAATAATGAACCACACTATTTTTTAAAAATATTATGCAGCTAGCGCTTGTCTCCACGACTATCTAACATTACTCTTGGTAAAATGACCAAACCACTAAAAGAGATGTTAGAAAAGAAAAACTATATGATATTTATTTCCTTTATATCTCATGTGAAATGATTGGCGTTGATCAAAGTAAAAAAAAAAAAAAAAAAACGAAAGTGCTTCTGTTTTTTCTTTATAAGAATAACTTTGATTCATTTAAAATATTTGTGAAAGTGGTGGGAGGTCAAAAATTAGTTTGAGATTTGTATCAAGTTTAGCTCGTTTGTTTTCGGAGATGAGATGATATGTTAAAATTAAAGTTAAAAAGTTGAATAAAATATTGTTAGAATATATTTTTTAATATTATTTTTATTTTGAGATTTGAAAAAGTTGAATTGTTTATTTTATTTTGTATTAGAAGTTAGAAAAGTTGTAATGATTAGATGAGATGAGATGAGATGAAATGTTTTCTGAAAACAAAGGAAGCTATGCAAAATGTCAGGAAATAAGATGAATAAATTAAGGAAATTTGTAGTCAAAACATGAGGAAAGATTAATAAAAGTAATAATAAGTGCACGATTTTTTTATAATTATTTTTATAACAAAAAAAAAATTTAATAAAAAAATTTATATAAAAGTAAATTTATAAGATGACGTAATTTAATGTGATACATCAAATTGTAAAATTTTATTTATTATAAAATAATCATAACAGATTATATGAAGCCACATTAATTTATGCATTTTCTTTATAGAATTTTCTTACATCTATATCACTTCTCTAATTAAAAATATAATTTTATTAAAAAGATTGGGGAAATTGGTACTATTCGCCTTTATCCCTAAGCAAATCAGATTTTAAAACTTTAGAATGAATAGACAGCTTAATCTATAGAGCTTTGCTATTTATGGTTCCCATTAACTATGTATCACATTTTATTATTTGTTTATTATTTGTTTTATTCTTTTTAAACTAATTGAATTCTTCTTCTCATCGTTCATATACCACATATTTGATAAGAAAAATAAAAAAAAATATGATGTGTAGTATGTGAAGATGATGAATAGAAATTTTCTAAAATATATATTATATATATATATATCGCCATCACAACAATCATTAATAATGCCCAACAATAACGATAGAGTTACTACCATACTACTACTACTTACTTACTATTCCTTTTGTATTTGATTTTTTTTTAATTTTTAATTTTAATTAATAATGAAGGAAGTGATTATTAGTATTATATATTTTTTTAATTTTTTCTTAATAATTAAGGATGTTAAAAAAATATTTAAAAAAATGTTAAAAAATAAAAAAATTTAAAATACACAGTTCCTTAAAAATATTATAAATAAAAATATATATATGATTGAATTTTGTACAGAGATGTCAGGGCCGTTTCTAAGGAGTACGCTCTCCATAACACCATTACTGTCGATGAAGGAGAATCTGGGTTTGAGGAGGAGTTTATGTGGATCGGACGGTGGAGAAGTGAGGTGAAGATGCACGTGAGAAAGAGAGATGAAGAGCCGAGAGAGGGGTTGAAAGGCTGGGTGGAAAAGTGGGAGTTTAGTTAGTTTGAGAGTCCCGAGGTCTGTGTCTGTGAACAGTGAGAGGTGGTGGTCAGAGAAAAGAGAGACACTGTGCGCACCAGCCTCCACTCTCTAAGGAGATCGCACACTCACATACTCAACTCTCTTGCACAGCTTCTAGTCTTCAACTTCACTCTCTCTTTCTCTCTCTGCCTCACGCTTTCCATTTCCAGCTTCAAATGCGCCCTCTTTTTTTCGGATTCTTTTTCGAATCTACAGCTTAGAAACACCCCCCCCCCCCCCCCCCCCCTTCTCTCGCTTTGTGTCCATGTCTGTGTGTTCGGCTTGCAACAAGTTGAACTCTTGGCTCGGAGTTACTACCGAGATTATTTAAGATTGTAAATGTCAGAGATTCGGTTTTGATTCCGAATACGAATACGAATTCGGATCGGGTTTTGTTGTGCTTGTATAATGGATCCGCCGGCGCTGTTGAACGAGGGGTCTTTTTCCAACGCCAATGCTGCGTCGTACAACCTTTTGGACGTCTGGCAGTTCCCGGTGAATGGCGGTGAGGGCGTTGGGGAATTCGTAGGTGGATTGGGGCTGAGGAGGGCCCAGTTTGGGGATCTTAATGGTTCCAATCGGGATGTTCCCGGCAACGATCCAATGAATTTGGACCAGGGACCAAATCATGATGTTGGTGGCGGTGCGAGGAAGCGGCGTGACCAAGGGGACGATTCCGCTAAAGGCGTCTCCACCAGCAACGGCAATGGCGCGGTATTTGCTCAAGATTCTTTCTAATTTATATATTATCTTTTTGTCTTACCAAGTACATGGATAAATTGACTGAATGATATTGAATTTGACAATTTGAGTGAATCAACTTGTAATTTATGTTTGGAAAATGTCAGTTAAACTTATAAAAGTGAGCTATAAAAGAAAAGCGATCGATTGACTCTTTTATTTTAATTTTTAATTCTTTTTATTAAGAAAGTGAATATTAATGAATTAATATATATTTTTTCTTTTTTTTAAAAATATTTAAAGATATATAAAAAATGATTAAAAAAAAGACAAAAATATAAAAGTGCATTTGCACTTATCAGTCTGAATTCGTCGGTTGATTATCGGTCCTTGCAGCAGTACCCTTTATTTTTTACTTCCTAACTTTGATCTCTTATAGTTTGCGTATCTGTAATCCAATACCACATTGATTTCAGAGAGTGAAACTGAGCATTCGTGAATGTTTAGCTCAAATAATTTAATGAGCCCTGATATTAATTGGGATGTTTGTGATTATGGGTTTTATGCACTGAGTTATGCAGTACGATTGCGACGGAAAGCGGCTCAGAACATCAGGAAGTCGGGATGAAAATCTTGATTCAAAAACTGAAGCAGAACCCAGTTCAGGCAAGCGTGTGGAGCAGAATACTCAACCGCCGCCCGAGACGCCCAAGCAAGACTACATCCACGTTCGAGCAAGAAGGGGCCAAGCCACCGATAGCCACAGTCTAGCAGAAAGAGTAATTTCCCACTTCAGTCCTCTTGAAACCTTGTTATTTTACTTTGTTGAAGACACTTTAATGATGAAAATATTGAGCGAACTGGCTTTAGATCAGGTTACGTATGACACAATCTGTTCTTTTTGTTTGGCAAAGTATGACACAATCTGTTCTTTATAATACGTATTCTACCGCAATCATGGTAGAGTAGTGGAAATTGAGTCAAAGTGGCTTGTACTGAAAGCTATTGAATGAGTTTTGCTGATTGGAGCCATTTGGTGGACAGGCTAGAAGAGAAAAAATAAGTGAAAGGATGAAAATTCTCCAGGATTTGGTCCCTGGTTGTAACAAGGTATGATACACGGTGAACTTAATCTCGTTTCATTTAGTTTATTTATTTGTATGTGCAGAAATAAATAACCTAATCAGTGATGCAGTTGAATCTTTTTCCTGTATATTCTACCTAAGTTATTTTAGGATTTACTTTTATTACTTCAGTTCCCTTTTGACTTGGTATTTTTTAGAAATACTGTTTACCGACTAGGCTTTTAAATTCAGGTTATTGGCAAAGCACTGGTCCTTGATGAGATAATAAATTACATCCAATCACTTCAACGTCAGGTTGAGGTATAAATCGTGTAACTGATTTAGATTGTTTTTCCATTCTTCTGTCTTTTCTATCACATACTAAATCTGAAATTGAGCCTTATGAAATTTTATGGATTTTGCAGTTCTTGTCAATGAAGCTTGAAGCAGTTAATTCAAGAATGAACCCGGGTATTGAAGCGTTTCCGTCTAAAGACGTAAGTCATAACTTATTTTTTTTAATAAGCATTAGGACTTGCGTCTTTAGAGGGAAACGCTAAAGATGTAAGTCCTAACTATATGTACAGAAACTGAAACTAGGTGGTCTTCTGTACTGTAGCTTTCTATTTGGACTCTAACATAGGTATTTCCTTTTGATCTCTTACTTGCATATTTTTCTCTTTTATTGATTTTGATATTTTCGATTGTGCATTGTAGTTGCTCCTTTTCCTTTAGCCTCTGAATTACACCTAATTTAGCACAAAAAAAATAAAGTATGTTCTTTAGATGATCCACGTACCAAACATATCTGCCTTAATGGACATTTCAGATTTTCTGGTTTTGCAAATTCCTGGTGGAATGTCAACCTGCTTTTTCAAGGAATTGTTTTTTTTTCCTAGATTTACTGTAGTAGTGGGTTAATTGAGCGCAATGTATTTGTTTAATTGAGTATGAGTTCATTGTTGATAATAGATTTAAGCATGGCAGAGGATGGATGGAGTTTAAGATAAAGGCTTGCCTTTAAGGTTAGGGGGAAAAAGAGAGAGGGAAAAAAAATCCATGAGACTGCTAGAATTATCCTATTTTTCTAAGAAAGGCGTTTCTTATAACAAAATGATTTGGTGTTTTTGTTTGGTAAACAGACATTTGATACAGCTGGCATGACATTTGACTCACAAGCCACAAGGGAATATGGCCGTGGTTCCTCACCAGATTGGTTGCACATGCAGGTTGGTGGTGGTTTTGAAAGAACATGATCTATGGAGTGAGACAACATACCCCAGTTCTCACGTCCCCCAAAAGTCTGTTAATCAGTAATATTGGTAATAAAAGCATAGAGGCAATGACAATGCTTGCTTCTCCATTTGTTTTCAAAAGATATACCCAATATACCTCGATATGTGAAACGAACATTAAACAAGGGACACATCAAGCATGGAGCCATGGTTGCTGTCTATAAGACTGCTCTTACTACATGAACAACTCCATCTGTTTGTGAGTTGAAATATGAGTTATTGTGCTTCATATATCTTATAGCAAGCTTGGTCGTTGTCTCTGTACTAATCTACCCAAACATAACCTCCTAGAATGAGTATTATTAATGTGAAAGAATGTCTTTCAGAATGTCTAGAGCGCCTTGTGTGAACCTTGGTTTAAACTCATGTTTGTTAAGAAGATGAAGCATGTAATAAATTAAGCTAGTCTACTGCTATTCATTTTGGAGATCATGACTGTAGACAAAGGAATTTTCTCACTGCTGAACATAATCCTTTATGGTTTTTTCCCAGATATAAGACTTTGTGAGGTCTAATCACTTTTGGTAGGGGTATGATTGATATTTGGAAGTTGCATCTAGGCAGAGTATCCCTTATTGAAACCTATAATCTGTAACGTCCTTAGTATATTTGGGGTCAAGTTTAAGTAAAATGACTTTTTAAACTGCAAGTCTCCAACCCGATTTTCTTTTCCGATGGTCACTGCTGAAATCGGAAATGAAAATTAATTTTGGGTAGAGAAACAAATATATCAATGAGGTTGGCTAATCAAGCGAGGCAAGAACTACCCTTCAACAGACCAAGAAAGAAAGAAACAATCCATAACGTAATCTTCAATCCATTTTAAACAGAGTACAATAAGTACATGAACCATTTATAGTGAACAAATCAAGTAGCATGTAGTTTGCCAAAGAAAAAAATCTGATTAGAATATATGTGAGCTTTTTTTTTAATATATAGATATATATAAATGAAGTTATCTATAGTTAAAAATCTCCCCAAAATGTACCTGTCCACGCTAGAACGCCTGCCAATGCCAGAAAAGAACTGCCCGCCTGCTGCATGGCGTGCTATGAAGACAAACTTCCTTCTCTTAGAAGGAACTCATGAAATCCTGTCCTCAACTCCAATTTTGGAGTCTGGACCAAACCCATGAGTTTGTTCCATTGGGAAAAGAAAAGGAAAGCTGGTTTTATTAGTTATGGATGTGCAACCCAGTGTGAAGCAGCTTGACCTTGACCTTTCTTGGGACTTTGAAAAATTGGAGAAAATGTGGTCCAGTCCTGTCCAGCAGACTCCATTTTCGATTGCAACTATGCCACAGAGGAGATGCTTCCAAAGACAGACGAACCTGGGGAATAGTAGAACAAATGAGAGGAATTTTGATGATTTGCACTCTTGGATAGCAAATCAACTCCTTTTAATACTCTACTCTACCACTCAAATTATTCAAATGTCTTTTCTTTCAAGGAAACAACCACCCCATCCCTTTAACGCTATGCTTGGGAGCTTGGAGGATGGCATAAAATGGTTATGCATCAGATTAAATATATAAATCTGATGCATAAGTTTACTGCCTACCTTATTTTATGAGCAGTAATTTCCACGGTTTGTTTCTCTCTCCCTCCCTCTGTTTTTTTCCAATTTATAACATTCTCATCAAACAATGCAGACGCTTGGAAAATGAAGACTACAGAGTAGCTGCTGCTGCTTCTTAAAAACAAAAGCACCCTCGAACAAGCCGCGTAAAGCCCCACCAAAAGGGCTTTCTTTCTCTTTCTTCTTGTTCCTCAATCTCTTGCGCTTGGCTTTCCACTTCACGACCAGATTCAGAGACGTGATCTTCCTCTCCAAGAGAGCTGAAAAACTTTGCTAGCTTTTCTGAAATGGATAGTTGGCTTTCACGCAATGATTCCTCATCTCCTTCATAATCATCCTCACCTTCAAAAATCAAATAAATCCCACACTTTTTCATCTCAACCCCCTTGATGTATGGCGGGTCTTGCTGGGTCACTTGTATCTTATAACCATCCTTCAACTGAGTTACTAAAGGGCGATAATCGTGAAAACGACACAAGTAAAGATGATCTTCGCCCACCTTTGGGATTCCCTTTAACTCCAGCATTGTACTGAATATAGGTTGATTCAGTTTGGTAATATGTGCTCGTATACCTGCTACCAAAGGGAGTCGATCTCTTAACTCATCTTGTATTTGATTGTTGGCAGAGACAACAACACCTA